>VDFB02271358.1:265102062-265139007 GCA_007258455.2 Sequoia sempervirens
CCTCATACCTCCTCTCACTCTCTCAGGTCTCTCACTCACTCACTCACTCACTCCATCTATCTCTCTCCCCTATACCCTTAACCCTTAAACCCTAAACCCTTATAACCCTCTACCCTAAACCCTAAATCCTTAACTGTTAAACCCTCTACCCTATACTATAAAACCTTAACCCTTAATCTCTCTACCATCTACCATTAACCCTTAGGTCTATGTGCACACAAATTAGATATCCAATTCAATTTGGATATCTGATTTGTAGAACTAAAATAATACCGTTATAAAACATTTTAAAATGTTTTTCAAATCAGATATCAGATTGTATCAGATATCAAATTATATCGGATATCAGATTTGTGGGCCATAGAAAAACCCCATGTGGGTCATTTTGTGTATTCCAACGGACCCTACATTCTATTTGTAGGCTTTGTAGGTGAAAAACACGTGGGTTTAGATAGGAAGAGACAAAGATCAACTTTTTGGACCATCTTCTACTCAAATTTTTCATAAGCAATGATTTTTTAACATCTTTTGTGAGGTATAATGGGGAACAATAGTCATCGAAAGCAAAAATGTAAGAGAAAGCTTACAAAAGAATAAATTGAAGTATATAGACAAAGAGATAGAGAAGGTCATAGGAAGAGAAGAAAAGGTATGTTAAATATTGGTGAACCTGGGCCCTATAGTATTTCAAGTGAAGAGGGAATTGAATATGTTCAAGGTAAAAATGTTGGAATTGAAGATGTTGAACATGATATTCAAATTGGGAATGAAAATATGGAAACTGATAATGAAAATGTTGGAATTGAAGATGTTGAACATGATATTCAAATGGGAATGAAAATATTGAAATTGATAATGAAAAGGTTCAAGGTGAAAATGTTGGAATTAAAGATGTTGAACATGATATTGAAATTGGGAATGAAATTATTCAAATTGATATTGAAAATGTTCAAGGTGACAATGTTGGAAATGAAGATTTTGAACATAATATTGAAGCAAGTGTAAATTATGTTTCACTAGATTACATGAGAAATGAAGAACCTTGTGTGGAAGAAAGAAATATTCCAAATTAAAGACCTTCAAGAACCCCTAAATGGTTACTTGAAATTGATGAGAACATTATAAAAAAATTTGAAGGCAAGAGGTGAACAAAAATTGTTCGGTTGTGGGCTAAAAGACTTTTCAACCAATATTTTAGTGATAAGACATTGACCGAGCAATGCCAAATTTTTGTACAATTGCTAAATATGCAAAAGATGAGACCTTTGCTAGCCAAATTGAAGATTTGTGTGAACAAGAAGATCGAAAAAAATTCTATTACTGTCATTTTTTTTTTAATGCTCTCAAGTCTATTGCAAAAAATAACAAGGAAAAGGATAAGAGAGTTGCTAGGAGAGTCATTACAACCACCCTAGTAATCCATCAATTGAAAAAGGATAACTTTATGAGACAAACTTATATTTATTTTGACATAAATCGTAGAACTTTGGATAGAGAACTCACAAGAAGAGAAAGAATAGATGATCCTCTTCAAAATGATACATGGGATTTTTCCGGGAGGCTTCCACATGTTGATAAGAAGCTAACCAATAATGTAAAGTAGGTAATTCAATAATTTTGGCATGATAACTCTAGAGTATCACCCAATGCAAAGGATGTTTTAAAGTTAAGAATTGGAAATCGAGACCGTACACTACATCCTAAACATTTCTTAGAATCAAGCCAAACAATGTTGTTCAAAATTTTTATTGAAACACATCCAAATATGGAAATCTCGCAAATGACTTTTGAAGGTTTGAAGTCATTTTATTGTGTGCCTCTTAAGATTCGTAATACTTGTTGTTGCAAATACCATGTGAAGTTTTCAAAGTACCAAGAACTATTATGCTATATCCATTCTAATTTGTATACTAAAAAAATGTTGTAGGAGTGTGGTGCAATGCATCTTCCAAAATCATCAAGGGACTTTCTAGAACTATTTTTATGTTCGAGAGATGATGGTTTATTTTTCTATAGAAATGATTGTTTAAATGAAAAGTTCTCACAATGTGGTGTCTCGTCAAAGTTTGTTCAATGTTTTCATAAGTGTTCTGAACATGAATTTGGAAAGAAGCTTGTTGAGAAAAAGAGATCTGATATAGTCAAATGTACTTTGTAGAGTGAAGGTGAAGGTTCTAGATGCGAGTTGGTTACAAAAGAATGCAGTGTTGCTGATTTTATTTCATATTTTAAGGACAATATTTTCTACAAGTATGCAAGGCATAGTCATAGGTCTCAATGGCTGGATCAACAATTTAGGATGTGTAAGGACTCTTTTCCAATTGGCACTATTATATCAGTGGTTGATTTTGTAGAAAACTACACATTGCAACCACAAAACGAGGTACAATCTTAGTATTACAATTCCATTCAGATTGTTATTTTTGTCCACATAACATTTAGACATGCACCTGATAGTACATAGGAGAATCGAAAGATAATCAGAGAGTATCATTTTTATATGAGTGATGATAGATCTTACTCGTCCAAGTATGTCCAACATTTTTTTGATAATTTTTTGAGTTCTTGTAGGAGCATGATATAGCACTGGGTCGACATCTCATTTGGTTAGATAATTGCATAGGTCAATTCAAGAATGCTCGTATGTTTTATTGGTTGAGTAGAATGCATGTAGAGAGGTGTGTACCTCATATTTGGAGTTTTTTTGAAGCTGGGCATGGTAAAGGGGAGCATGATGGAGTATGGGCATGCGTAAAGATAGCTCTAGTTAAGGAGAAAATGAAAATTTCTGGAGAAAAATTTAGCAATGCATGTTCTATTGTTGATTGGTGTAGTTCAACATTGTCACAGGGAGGGACACTTGATTCAATAGTGCACAAATTATTTTGGTTGGTTGAGGAGGGTATAGTGGGAGGCAGATTGGATTGTCATACAATCAAAGATTCTTTAAAGATGCATTCATTTCAAAGCTTAGATGCAGGCACGTGGACCATTTGGACATGAGAGTTGACTTATTTTTTTCAGAGTTGTATTCAGTGTGAGTGGGATCAATTCAATTCAAGTGAGTGGGTGGATACATGGGTTCCACAGTATCTAACTCCTTTATCTGAAACAATATCCATGATAAATGACACAATGGAAAGTTCAGTTGATTGTGACCGGATTTCAAATCTACTACAAACAAGACATATTTTTGTAGATGTTGCACTGCAGAGGAATGGAGGGAGATCAAACTATTGGTTGGCTCGATGTGTGCGGGTAAAGCATAAGCTAACACAACCAATGGAAGATGATGATGGTTTCGTGTATCCTACAGGTTCAGTTGTGGTTGTAGGAACTTGGTTGCGAACATACATGATTAGAAAGAATGGAATACCTGCATTTGAAGACTATGAGAAACACAAAACCAAATTCTCATGTATTCACACCTTGTTATAGCAACAAATGTTAAGTTGTTGAAGCATCATGCCAGACCAAAGACAAAAAAACTATGGACACTTAGTAATGTTGATCATGAAGCAATATTGGATACTCTTAAGCAAAGAGATGACCCTTCATGCACACTTGAATAAAATTTTAAAGAATGGAAGGTACAATTCTTACTTTCATTATGCTTAATTTCATTAGTGTTCTTTATTTAATACTGATATTTTGTATACTATTGCAATGCAGATGTCTTTAATAGTGATATTTTGTATGCACTTTTGCAATATTTTTGGCACGATTGATAATGGACATGCTACAACAATAGTCAACTCTGATCCTTTTGGAGAGGTATGAGACAAATTACAACAATATAGATTGGTTATTCTAATCGTCTTTTATAGTTTGCATTACTATCTCATCATATTTTATGTCATTTAGAATAATATAGATTGGTTATTCTAAGCATCTTTTATAGTTTGCATCACCAATTCATCACCATTCAAGTTGTTTAGATTAATATAGATTTGTTAGTCTAAGCATCTTTTCTATTGTGACAATATAGATTTCTCATTTTCCCATTTTTGTGATATTCCTAGCACGATTGATCATGGACCTGCTGTAATAATATCCAGCTTTGATCCTTTCAGAGAAGTATGCAATAGATTACAACAATATTGATTGGTTATTCTAAGCATCTTTTATAGTTTGCATTACCATCTCATCATATTTTGTGTCATTTAGAATAATATAGATTGGTTATTCTAAACATCTTTTATAGTTTGCATCACCAATTCATCATCATTCAGGTTGTTTAGATTAATATAGATTTGTTAGTCTAAGCATCTTTACTATTGTGACAATATAGATTTCTCATTTTCCCACTTTTGTGATATTTCTAGCACAATTGATCATGGACCTACTACAACAATAGCCAACTATGATCCTTTTGGAGAGCTATGTGATAGATTACAACAATATAGATTGGTTATTCTAAGCATCTTTTATAGTTTGCATTACCATCTCATCATATTTTGTGTCATTTAGAATAATATAGATTGGTTATTCTAAGCTACCTTGATGGTTTGTATAGGTGCTTGTCAGTCCAAAATGTGAACATACTACTATTGTGGAAGACTGTGCCCTGAATGTCTCCAATAGGAAATTTTTTTAAAATTTGAATTTTCAAATGTGAAACAATGTAAAAAGGTCTTAACTGTGTATGGGCATAATCTATATCCAGTGATTTTTTTGAAATATGGGTCAAATGTTTGGCATTGTATAAAGGTATGTTTAAAATGTAAAGGGGTCTATATTTTGGAAACTCATAGGTTGAATTAGTCATACAGGTGTATTCTTTGTTACTGTTATTGGGATAGTTCTATAATAACTTTTTGTACTTAATCGAGCTACAACTGAAGGTTTTCTTCATGGTTCTTTCTTATCGGTATGCTCATTTGAACCGGGTTTTGTAATACCTCCTATTTATATATAATAAATTAGAGTTGCTTGCCACTTTTTCTCCTCAAATCCAACTTGGGTGCAACTTCATTTTTAGCAACTTTCATGAGGTTTTTAAGGAAATCAATGTTTCCAACCTTTCCACACCATATAAACTCATCAAACATGTCTATTAGGACATGCACAAGCATGATCCAACCTTAAATCTTGCTACCCCCACATTTCATTGACATTAGCAAGTTGTAACCACCATTTTTCACCTAATTTCACTCATTTTTGCCATGCATGACAACTCACCAACTCAAGTATAGACCTTTCCATCTCTCTAAACCCACATAGTCACCTTATATAGTCCTAATAAAACCTACCATGGACATACCATCCAACTACAGACCGTACAATAGATGATATTGCCTTTTAGCACTTTGGACTCTTAAGGGAAATCACCGGTCCAATGTAGCTCAGAGTGATTCAGCGTATTTGGGTGCAAAAGAGGACCATCCCTAGTGTAAACGTACCCATCTAGATATGTTGGAACAATCCATTTGGTTGTATGAGCTGCAAAATGAAAGTTGCACCACTTTGCAACTTTACATTTCTTTCATCTGACAACTTTTCCCTCAACTAAAAACTTGCCACCATAGGAAAATGCCTCCGAGATAGAAAAAAATGAAAGAGGTTATTGTAGATGGGCCAAACATGATCCCATAGCACCAAAAAAAGAGTCTTTAAACATCACGGTTTCCAAGAAATAACCCTTCAAATATTACTACCTTTTAGCACTTTGGACTCTTAAGGGAAATCATTGGTCCAATGTAGCTTAGAGTGATTTGGAATATTTGGGTGAAAAAGGGACCATGCCTAGTGTAAACGTACTCATTCAGATGTGTTGGAACAGTCAGTTTGGTCGTACGAGTTGTTGAATGAAAGTTGCACCACTTTGCAACTTTACACTGCTTGCATCTGACAACTTTTCCCTCAACTGAAAACTTGCCACCATGGGAAAACACCTCTTAGATAGAAAAAACCAAGAGAGGTTATTGTAGACGGGATAAACACAATCCCATAGCCTCAAACAGACAGTCTGTAAATGTCACGGTTTCCAAGAGATAGTCCTTCAAAGATTGTTGCCTTTTAGAACTTTTGAATCTTAAGGGAAATCATCGGTCCAATGTAGCTCAGAGTGATTTAGTGTATTTGGGTACAAAAGAGGACCATGCCTAGCTTAAACATACCCACCCAAACATGTTGGAATAGCCCGTTTGGTTGCACGAGTTGCAGAATGAAAGTTGCACCACTTTGCAACTTTACACTACTTGCATCTTACAACTTTTCCCTCTACTGAAAAACTTGCCACCATTGGAAAATGCCTCTGAGATAGCAAAAAATGAGAGAGTTTATTGTATATGGTCCAAAAATGATCCCATAACCTCAAACATAGAGTCTTTAAACATCACAGTTTCTAAGAAATAGCCCTTCAAAGATTGCTATCTTTTAGCACTTTGGACTCTTAAGGGAAATCGTCGGTCCAATGTAGCTCAGAGTGATTCGCCATATTTGGGTGCAAAAGAGGACCATCCCTAGTGTAAAAATATCCATCCGAACGTGTTGGAACAATCCGTTTGGTTGTACGAGTTGCTAAATGAAAGTTGCACCACTTTGTAACTTTACACTACTTGCATTTGACAACTTTTCCCTAAACTGAAAACTTGTCACCATGGAAAAACACCTCCGAGATAGAAAAAACTGAGAGAGGTTATTGTAGAGGGGCCCAACATGATATCGTAGCCTCAAATAAAAAGTTTGTAGGAATCATAGTTTCTGAGAAATAGTCTGTCAAAGATTGTTTCCCTTTTGCACTTTGGACTCTTAAGGGATTTTGCCGATTGAACATAGCTCGAATTGCTTCAGCCTATTTGGGTGCAAAAGGGGACCACACCTAACCTAAACATAACCATCCCAATGTGATGGAACAATCGGTTAGGTCATACAAGTTGTAGAACAAGATTTATTTATGCACTTACAAGTAGTTTTCAGCCTCCAACTGAACTCCAACACTGATTTTCATGTGAGAAAAAGCCATGAGACCATAGCTTGTTGCTTTCTTTTTAATGGAAACTAGTGGGAAGCAGAGTTAACTTCATAGATTTAGCATTTGAGATTGCAAGAAGACATCAAAATGGCTAGTGTACTAAATAGATTCTTATGATTTCTAAAGATTGCTAATAACTCTACTCAGTTGGCTTCTTTTTTCAAAATCATACAAATTGAACCTTGGCATCAATAGATTATGTATATCAAGCTACCACAATTCAAGTTTCAATGATGAATATTTATCATGCATGTTTTAAATGACATTCAAGTATATGGTGGTTTTGTTGTTTATATGATGTTATGTGATATTCTAATACTAATTCATGCTTCTAGGTTGCATATATATATATATATTATTTTTACATGTTTTTTTACTAGTGAACCCAAAATGAACTGAACCACCCCCAAAAAAAATTTAGCCGAACTAGCGAACCGAACCCCCGAACCCGAACCCGAACCCGAACCCAAACAGGTAACTTAGTTTGTAAGTTAGTTATTGGGAGTTGGTCTGTTGTTTTGTGTGGGGAAGAGTCTTAAAAAAGTTGAGGATGTCATTTTGGGGATTGATGAATGTAATTTTGTGAAGAATAAATAAGATCATATTGAGTTACTTTGGAAAAACTGTGGTTTCTACAGAAAAAATATGTGTTTTCTCCATTTTTTGACCCCTACACAACAAGTAAATGGATGCATAGCATGTGGAATGAGGGGGAAATAGGCTTGAGACCCCTTTAAAGTTGGTTTGAGTTCTTTCTTTTCATTTTTTGTGAGTTTTGTGCCAAGTTTTCTCAAGATGGGTAGTGAACCCAGATTTTGCATTTTGAGTAAATTATGAATTATTGAAGCCCTCCACCTACTATACCTTTCATGTGGCTTGGTGGAGAGGTTGTGTACAATATGATTTGAATGTGTGCAGGTCCATTTAAGAAAGGGGAAACAATTTGTGAGTCTTGGAGTTGCTGTCCTAAGAAATCATTGCTTAAATTGCATGAAAATAGAGCTTTTAACCTAGGGTTTGTTAAAATAAATGAGAGTGGGGGAATATCTTTAATGTTTAAGCATATTGGGGTCATATTAGAGGTTTCTGAGTCAGTGGCATGGTGAGGGGAGTTTTGCAAGTGGGACTTTCAATAAACCCTATGTATTTGCATGGTAAAAAGATAGTTTCATGGGATAGCCTGCTAAAGGACCTGTAGGTGCAGAATAATCTTATGATTTTTTGTTTTATGACACAACTCAAGATTGTTTGGGGCGTTCTTGTGAAGGTCAACTATTTAAAGGGAACTCACTTTGTGAAAGAGGGCTCATTCACTGGCCTAGGACAAGGGTATGTTATTAGTTCTCAAATTTGGTCCAAAGGAGTCAAGACTAGTTTTCACATATGTTTTCACCCCCACTCTACATCAATTCATAGCTTGTTTGAAAGCACTTGTTTTAGGATTTTAGCCATAACAACAAGCTAGTGAACTATTTGATAAAAAGCTTTGGTACACATGTATGAAAAATGTGGTAGCATAGACAAGGTAGTGAACTGTTTGAAAAAATTCCTCAAAGAAATGTAGTCTCATAAAATTCCATGACAAGCAAATGGAGTTGACAACTGCTCCTAGTTATTAGTTATGTAATGTGAAGTAATTGCATAACTGCTTAGGTTGAATTTGTAAAAACTATATTGTAATTGAAATTTTTTTATCTATCAACATCTAGTTGTTAGTTATGCAATGTGAAGTAATGCTTTGAGTTTGAAAGACGTGCAATTCAATGTAATCAGTGATATGAATATAAACTACATAATACAACCATTCTTTTTTATGCTATTGTACATTGATATTTAACCATTGCTCACTTGATTAAATTTTCAAAGAGTTTAATCATGCACATGAGGAAGAAATTAAATTTTGATTGTCAACTTCTATATATCAAATTATCCAATAATTTTGAGTGTATCTCCATATACAAAAATGGCATCAACGCCAACTCAAACAAAGTTTTACAAAATGTGGCATATGCCATCTCAATGTCTATTCAAAATTTACATGCCAAAATGTCTATCTCATCCTAAACTACTGGTGGATCATCAAAATGGAGCCTCTTTGAAGCACCCATTGGCTTTGATGGTAGCTGCACAAGAAAAAATCAAACCACAATTGAGATTAGTTATACTGTATAATTTAAAATCAAATAATTAACATCAAAATCAATATACATTGAATTATAATTGAACTCTAAAATTGAAATCTTGATTACCTGAAATATTCGTCTCTCCAAAGGGTCAAGAGTCCTAGAATATGCCCATCTCAAAGAACCAACAAAACCAATTTTTGTAATGTCAATCTATATATGTGAACAAAAACATAAAATTGATCCAAGTTAGTATACAATTGTTGATAATAGGAACATATTTACCAAACAAAAAATAAAATAAACACATACCTCTTTAGGCTGATCTTTTTCTTTATCTCCTTTAGGTGTTTCGACACCTCCTCCTTGAGGTGTTTCAACACCTACTCCTTGAGGTGTTCGAATACCTACTCCTTTAGGCATTGTGGCACTTGTCAACAACGATGTATAGCTCATAACTACATGTACATAAAAATGACAAGTACATATGAAACTACCAATCTATGTTGATGCATGTATAATCAATATAAGATCTTAAAAATATTAATTCAATCGAATTTGAGTTCAATTACCTTCCCCTTATCTAACATTGCACCTCCATAGTCTAGACAAGGCTACACCTCACTTGCACTAGGTATTTCCTACAAGAGGAAAATAAGATAAACATATAAGTTATTATATAATTTCATTAATGACAATTCAAATGATAAGCAAGTATATAATAAAAAATGTAAACAAGTGAGTACAAAAATATATATTGTGTGCATGTCGAGGCCAAATGAAATGGCCCTAAGGGTGCTATCAGTCACCTGTGTGAGCTCCTCCTTAGACATCAACTGTTAAATAGACCATGTAAATAAATATTAGTACTTTATACTATCTCTTATTAATATTCATTTAAAAAAAATGAAAGTTATGAATTTACAACTTAAATCTTACCTTTGTCACTATTCCAATGTCCTCCTCTCTAGCAGGAGAGGAATCTGTAGGTTGCTCTTGACTCCCCTATGTCTGATCTATAATGTCCACATCATGGAGGTCATAATCAAAAGTGTCCAAGGGATTCTCGGTGGACTGTACAAGAGGACCCAAGCATATCTGGTGGCACATAGAGCAAGTATGTGGCACAAAAATATGTGGACCTGATGAGGATGACACAATAGCACTCAAGCCAATACCAACATCACTAGAATGTGGCTGAGCTACTGTAGAAGCATGCAAAACCAAAAGATCACTCAAAGAGTGAATAGCCTGGATAGTCTATGTGGCCCCATCCTGCATAATATCTAGATGATATACTAGAGGTGGCGGAGGAAGGAGAGGAGGGGGAACATATTGGTGGGGGACTACTCTAACTACCCCTAGTCTATCCTTGGGAATACCTCCACCGATTCCCTAGAAGGGGTTAATATCAAAGTAATTGACATGATGCCCTAATACAAAGTCAACATATAATTTTTTAATAAAGTGAAATGGTATATCACAATTGTTGTTTGGTGGTTTATCAAAAACCATGAACCAACAATCTCAAAATTTATCTACAATGTCCCTATGTGTGCACCATTTTATAGAAAGTTTTGGTTTATTAACATTAGCTGCCAAACTAGTGTCGGGGTTAACAAATAAAGAGGCTATTTGGGCTTTGGTTATTCTGAGATCTTTCACATCATCGTAAGACAATCCACATGCATAATATTCCATCATGTCTTCTTGCCACGAATGAAAGGCATTATGTTGGGTGGAGAGGGTTTCTATATTTTTAATTATTTCCTTCAATGTGTTTGACATCTCAGATAATTGAGGGATTCTCGTATAAACATCAGAAATTCCCCTCAATTGCTTCAACTTTTCACCCATTAAGTCTTCAATTGATGGCTGTGGAGGTGGTGGAGTGTTTGGCATTTGTGCATTTTCATTCTCAGCTGGTGGATCATTTGGAATTTGCGTATTTTCATTCTCAACAACGATAATGCCTGATTAAAGTTAAAAACTAATTAATCTAATTGAAATTAGACAATATAAATGAAAATGTTGTAAAAATACTCTAGTTTTTTTTTTTTTTAAACCTATTTTAAAAAAATCCTATTACAACAAAATCTATAAGATTCTCTAATTTTGAATAAAAATACATAAAAAACACTATTTTTAATCAAAATCTATAAAAAAGATTCATTTTAATAAAAATCCATTCTAAACTCAAGTTTTCATAAAATCAATCAAAAATCCTATTTTGAAAAAAAATCCATAAAAACTACATGAAATTATACAAATCTAATTGAAAAATTGATTAAAGAATCTTTTTTCCAAAAACTAACCTTTCAAATCAGATATCTACTAAATCGGATATATGATATTCGAAAATCCTGCTGACTGTGTGCCCGCAGCCTGTGCAAATGGTAAATGATTTTAACAGCCCACAAATACATACATACGTACATATATATATATGTGCCTCAAATCGGATATTCGATATGGAAATCTTTGTTTGGGCATTGCTTTGGAGCAATGTACTGACACCCAAGCCACAAAAAAGTCAACTCAATGTTTTCACATTTTTGGGTCAATGAAAAATGTAATTTTTTTCCCATTGCCACTTTTTGGCCCATCATGATCCTGCACATACCCATATGCATATATATATGTATATATATATACATGTATATTTATGTGTAGATTATTAACAAAATGTAGTTTATAAAACAATCTTTCAAATTAAATATGACAACATATATATAACCATACATATATAAACATACATATATACATATGTATATGTATATATATTTAATTATATATATATTTAATTATATATATATATATATATATATATAATCGAATGTCAAATATAATACATAATCATTGAACACCAAACATAACGGATTTCCAACGAATACCAATCATAAAGTATTGAATACGAAACATAATGTATTCTCCTCAAATATCAATCATAAGCATCAAATGCCAACACAATGCATATACATGAAATATCAAACATATGCCCCAAAGGTAATACTTCCAAAATGAATTCACATTGTACAACAAGCAATGAAAATGTAGTAAATAACATAAGCTATCGAATATAAGCATATGATGTGTTCACCGAAATAAAAAAAATACAAATATCGAATTCCATGAAAATATAAATCATTGTCAAAGTATGAAATCACCATACAAAGCAATCAAATATCACCATCAAAATGATATTGATACATCGAGTATAGAATGCATCACACAAGGAATAATTTTTTTATATACAAAACATAATGAAAAAGCAACTAAACCCTCATGCACTGCAAGAGCAGCAAGATCGTAGCTTTGTTGGACTTGCCGTTGTAGCAAAAGATCGACCTATCAATGCCCAATACAAGCTTTTGTTAAAAACCATAGGAGGTGATTAGACTATGTCACAAACCCAAGCGCTAGTGCGACAAGGAAGAACACAAGTCACACCTTGCAACAATCCCCCCCAGCACAAGCTAGGGGTTTGAACCTATGACCAGCTCTGATACCAATTGTTGGACTTGCCATTGCACCAAAAAATAAACTTGTCAATGCTTGATACAAGCTTCAGTTAAGAACCACAGGAGGTGGTTAGACCATGTCACAAACCCAAGCGCTAGTGCTGCAAGGAAGACCAAGGGTCACACCTTGCAACAAGCTTGACTTAGGGTATGCAATTTCTCACGGCACTACTAGGAGAATATGATGGGGAAGCAATGCTGCTGCAAGGGGAAGGAGGCATGTGAGTAATAGACTGAAGGGTCTCCAAGAGATTCGACTATGTAATTAAATGAATGCAGAACACATGGAAGGTGTCGATAAAAAGGCATAAGAAAATTTCAAGCAAATGCAAATGGTGGGTGAAGGACTATTCGATAGAGGACCTCAAGAGAACTCACCTTATGAGACAATATACTGGCAAGGTGCACTCAAGAGAATTAGTTGAAAAGGATTTAGTCACTTCAAAAGATGCAATCGACTGAAGGTGTGAACCAAAATAATTTAAAATCCTTAGGAATTTTCAAGTAGATGAATTCGGCTAGGAATTGAACTATTTAATAGGAGGCCTCAAAGAGATTGCAAGATATGCAAAAATTTATTAAAATATTCAAGGAAGCAATTGGAAGATGTAAATAAAAATTTCTTAGGAATGCTACAAATACAGGATATGCATAAATATATTTGCACTAAGATTATAAAAAAATTGATTAAATCATTAAACAATCAAACAATAGCACTACCATAAGAAGAATGAAGACTCATATGTAAATTTGTTTCCTCAAATTGGTTTGATATGATCTCTTCCTTTTCCTATCCTTCTACGTTCCGCTCTTCTAAGAATCAACAATGGATTCAAATTATTTTACAAAAAAATTCATCGCAAATCCCTGAATCAATTTTCTCCAAGAATTCCCCATTTCTCACAACAACCACAATATGTGATTTTTTTTTGCAGACCGATTACTCCCTTTAGCAAAAATCGAATGAAAAATCCCCCAAAAGGGAAAACTATTTACAAGAAGGTTGTTCTTTTTTGAAACCAAAAATCCAATAAAATCTCTCAAAATCCCCCAAAAACATTAAGTTTCTTTTGGACAACCAGTTCGATGTTTTGCATGAACTACGTGAAAAGCCTTTCTATTTTTCAATTTATTTTTACTATTTATAAATTATATCTTTCCATTAAAATTATATTTTATTTATTTTAATATTACATTGTACTCATTTAATTTATTATAAACTATGATTATTAATAAATATATTTATATTTATTTATCAAAGTGCCATTTTTACTTAGTAATTTATTTTAATACATAAAATAACCAAAACAACATTTATCAAACAATTTTTAAATTAAACAAACCAAATTCCAAACAATACCTGACCCTAACCCGGGTCAAAAAATAAGACCAACTGTCCATAGACACACTGACACACTAGCAAGGTATCAGACTAGATACTCATCCTCTTCGAGGATGATGGATAGGGTAGGGGACCAAGTGTTATCTCCAATCAACTATTCCATTGGGTTTAAGGAATGCTTAGATTTTTGAATTCAAGTGGAGTCAACGCCTAGTACCTGCAACCTCCAACACACAAATGTCTTTGCATATATATAAAATCATCACATACCTAGTGAAAGGACATCACACATAATGAGGTAAACCATTCTATTTATAGCATATTCATCATCATCAAAATAGTCAAAGAATTTAATCAACATCTAGCATCACTATTCCGTTAGTCATTAGAATATCCATAAACATATACTAATATGATAAGCATATCTATAAACACACGTAAGAATTCCTAACCTAGGACATCACACATAGTCATGACAATGATCTAAGGATATCATTATTTGATGCCAGTACTTCATGAAAAAAAACATTGAACAAGGACTATCATAGACATAAAGCATTACACTTCTTAGATCATTTCATATGAATCATCAACAAGGGTTAGTATACTAACATCCTAATGCATCATCAACATGTAATCCACAAGCAAAGAGGACCTAAGACAAAATGAATCCACAAGCATTTACATAAACATCATAATAAGGTGAATCATGGAGGGGCACTACACCAAAATTCTAGCCAAGGTCTAATACTGGGACTAAATCACCACTTGTACTATATGATCCCCAGTACTACCATTTTCTAGGTTTTAGGAGATTTAGAGTAGTTATTGATAGATTCTAGTTTTGGCACAAAAACCCTAGTCTAGGACTAAATTTCCCAAACTACCATATGAGTTCTAGTGAGCATCAAATATCAAGTTTTTAGGGTTTTGGAGCATTTTTTGACATCATCTTTCCTCCAAATACCTTTTTGTTCATTCTTAGTTTGTTATACTAATTTTTAGTTTCATTTCCTAGGTCATTTAGTTAGGTTTTGCATGGTACTTTGCATGTCATTTACATTTATTTCCTTTCGAAGCCCTAGCTTGGTGGTGAACCCCTTTTACATCTCTAATCATACCCTAGGACATCCCTTTTGCAGGCATCTTTCCCCTTTACATCCTTGGTTTGAGATCTCTAGGGTTTCCTTGAATGAAACATGAAGGAAATAGCTCTAGGCCCTCACCCCTTGTGCTTCCTCTCCTAAAAGGTGGAGCACCGTATTTCTATTGTTTCAATGGGAAAATATAAATTGAAAATAGGAGTCTTATAAACTTGTTAAGGTTTTTGACTAGAAGAAAACAAAATCACTATGACTTGATGTTGACACAAGAAAATTTTTCCTAGAATATAGTCAATAGAAGTATAATTTTTTTTTTCAAGTTATTTATGGTTACAATCTAGGAGGATTATATGAGTTAAGATGTATGATGTACGAGCATCCTGGGCATATGACAACTTGCATCAAATCAAAAATTATTTTTGTTTGATGAGTTATTTCTATTTAGTTATTTTAGTCTTACATTACAATCAAATTTTGAGTTTGTGGTTTTGGTGGTAGAGGAAAATGAAATTATTATCATTTTTAATTGAAAAAATATCATATTTAAATCATATTTTTATTTTGGTCATTATTGCAATGAAATAAATCATGATTCTCATCTTCGGAGGGGAGATATAAAGAGTGTTACAAATTTGGGGCAAAATGAGAAAGAAAAAATAAATGTTAAGAGAGGAAATCCATATAGGCGCATGGAAAATAAATAAATTTATTAAGAAGTAATTAAAATATATACAAATGTGTAGAAAAGAGCATGTAAAGTAGTGAAATGGTGAAAAAATTTAAAGTGAAAAAAATGAAAGGATATAAAGAAGATTATAGGAGGACGCGAAGGGTCACACTACAAGTGAAAATCCACCCATTAATCAAAAGTGAATATTGTATTTTCCAAGAGGAGGGGTTGTGGCTTTAGAGGAAGGGAAGATTAAAAAACTACCATGAATAAAAGAAGTGGAGGACACCAAATTAAATTGGGGATAAAGATTAAAAAATTACAAATTTGTCGTGTGAAGGGGGTGGCTATGTGAAACTTAAGGGAGTAGTTGTTGTGAAGAGAATAAATATATAGTGGAGGGTAGATGGAAAACATGAAGAGAGAGTAAGTTTGGGGGACTATGTAGTGAGAAGAGGGAGTGTACCAGCCTGAGCATATGCAGATAGAAGAAGGAATGCCACGCCTTAACATATAATATGGCATAAGAACTTGAATTACAATTAATATTATTTTTGAAAGAAGACTACCTACCTCACAAAGGATAGGAAAGAGATTCGATCAAGTAGTTAAGTCAACTTGTGTAAAGGGGTGACAACTGTAGTGGATATTGAGATTTAAAAATAAAGAATGCATAGAGTTTGAGCTATTGAGAGGATGAGGGAGTGTTGTTTAGGTAAAGGAGATTGTGATGGAAGAGCTCATGACCACAACAAGAGGATTTTTACAAAGACAAGTTTGGGTGTCTTTGCAATTATGCAATCTTATTATGAAATTATGAATTTAAATAAGCTATAGTTGTTATTTGAAATATTTGATTTAGAGCATTCTCTCTTTGATTATAAAATTGTGATTAAGAATGTTTTCCTGGACATGCAGATGGAAAAATTATAGTTATTGTGAGATTTTGGAATTTGGTTTTTGTAGACTCTAACTTATGTGTTGTGGTCTTGTGGTGAAATTACTCAATTCAGGGGTGTACCTAGCTAAAAAATCCACTTGACATTGCAAGCCTACATTAAATTATCAACCAAGGTCTATAAACTTATGATGGGTCTGCACTATATGTACACCATGAGAAACTTCTAATCTATCATAATTGTGTGAGAGAATAACTAAAATTCATTAACTTAAACAAAACACAATTAATGTTGAAAAGAAACCTTTCTACATAGTAGTTGTTGTGAGTGCCTTCAGCGGTGGTTGTAGGTGAATAAAAAGAATAAAATAAATTATCTACTTTAATATTATCTTCTATCTCTTACTAGATTACATACTAAAATATATAGGCTAACTAGCATCTAATAGGTGTCCCATCATTCCTTCAAACAAGGAAAATGATTATTCTTCAAATGACACAAATACAATGACTAGACAATAGTGACCTATTACAAAGTTTCCTTTCAATGATTGGAAAAGAGTTTGTTTGAACTATTTTATGATCAAACTGATTTGTTGGAGATTTTTTGATGTGTATAAATATATGGCAATCCATATCTAGCTTTTTTTCAAGTTAAAACTTGGAGTATAATAAATGGTGGAGGTTGGACTAAATCTTTGCCTTTTCAGTTGCCACTTTTTACACAATCAACTTCTACCATTAACAACTCCTTTATTATTGTGTATCTATTTAAAATATTTTTTTTTGTGCTCCTCCTTTTTAGCTTTCTATATATTTTTTAAAATCTAAATTTCATTTAGAAATGAGGGAGATATGTCTATTTTACTGAAACTTCCTTTTTGACTTTTTCTACACTTTTCCAGCAATAACTACATGTTGACAACTATCAACTTGTTTATCTTCTTTTCAGTGGCATGAGAAAATAAATCCTTCCACAAATGATATTTTAATCCTTCTAAAAATAATTGACATTTAATAATTATCATTATTCATAATATATCATCATAATTTAGCATCAACTAACTAAAACATACAAATGTTTATAAATCATCATTAAGCATAGTTAATGCTTCAAGGAATCAAGGTAAAGTTCATAAATATCTTAGGAATGATATTACAACATCATGAAAATGGATTAAATCATAAGGAATGGTGAAATAAATATGAAAAACAATAAAATCATCATTCCCGCAAGCTGAAGTTTTGCTTGTCCTCAAGCAACAAATGGACATTGGCTAGACATGAAAGCTACCAACATGAAATCCAATGAATTTTTATTGCATTCTTTTTCATCAAGATAGAAACATTACTGTATGGATGTATCTCCATATTTTCTTAACATATTTTCTCCTTAATTCATTCTTGAGATAACATGAATAACATCTGCTACAACTGCCCCTAAATACTTTTATCTTTTGTCACTTTGAGGCAATAATGGCAAATGGAAATCAATAGAACAATATGTCAATTGAAGAAAACATAGTCATGAATGTAGGAGGTAGGTATTAAAATATACAAGCAAGGTCATCCTCCTATGGTATAGGACAAAAATACAAGGCATGCATGTTTCCCCCCAGCTGAAAGGTCATTTGTCCTAAAATTCCAATGTATGGATGCATGTGGCAGAATAAATCAGTTTTGAAGCATTTAATTAGAACAATGATAATTGATGAACATATTGCAATGCATAGGTATTTAATTAACTAAAAATGATAAATATTACTAATGAATGAGAATCATAAATGTAAGTACCTGTTATGATGTAGTGAAAAGCTATAAAATTGGTGAATAGCTGAAAGTACACGTTCTTGAATAGTTGAATGTACAGGTCCCTCTAAGAGTGGCTACATATTTATCATTGGTATTTGCTATAGGTTTCTTGGCTATTCACTGCAGAAAATGCCTATCCATCCAATGACTTCTAATGTAACTTTAGATGCAGTCCATTACCATTGAATAAAATTTGATTAGATCAATTGAACAACACTAATTGAATAGACATTCTTGATCCCATGAAGACCCAACCACCTAATAGAAAATTTTTCTTTAACATACATGAATCAAAACCTTGAAAGAAGGATGAATTTGGAATATGACCAAACAACCAACTATGAATACCTTTGAAATAGTCATCTAAACAAGGAGAATTGGGGAAACAAACTACAACAGACAACACTCGACCAACTATGCTTCAATATTTGGAGAAGAAGGCATCTAAGACATAGTACAAAAACACTTATTGAATGAAAAACCTATCCTAACCTATAGTAACCAGCAAATAAAACTTGATCAAGAAAAACCATTGACTGGTTCTATGAAATAGATGCCTTTCCTTAGCAACTTACAATGCTTCACATACTTATGAAAAACCAAAAAGAGGTGCAATATAAGTAGAAACTTAATAAGAAACTAAAATAATTTTTGACATACATAAACAAAATCACTTACTACTTAATTTTGATAATACATACTTTTGTTTTGAAGGAAATAAGTATGGTGAGACCATTCTTCTTTAACTACAACTATGTATTTAGCTTCATCTTCAGTTGTAACTTCATGCTTGAATGCAAGCATGACTTGTGATGCTTTTGTGACCTCCATTTCAGCTAGATGTCTGATAGGACATCCACATGAAAGAGAAAATTTTGAACCCTTATTGTTGGTTTCATGCTGATGGGTTGCTTCTTTTGATAGTAGCATGAAATTTTTTGCAAGATGCTCATGCTACTCATGTTTTTGTTCTACAACAAATATTGGTGTTGCATCTAAAGTTGAGAAAACAGCTCTAAGTAATTCCAAAAAATTTCTTCAATCTCTTCTTTACTTTTTCGCATGATAATACTAGTTTTGAAGTCATAGCAACTCTCTTCTTCAAGTAGGAGTTTTGACTTCATATCACATTCATCTTGACCAACAACCTTGTGTATAATAACTTCTTCATTTTGCAAAACAAGGTTATCCTCTTTAGCATCAATTCTTCAACAAAATTCTTCTATGATGTTAGAGAACATGTCTTCATTGATTTCCAATTGTGAGCAACGTTATTTACTTATCCTAAATGATGCAAAACAACAAGAAACATAAAGAAAGCAAACAAAACTTCAACACCTCAAGATTGGGCTGCGTTGAACTAAAACAAAGAAAGATACAAACCAGATTTATACCTTGTATGAGTTGATCTCCTTGGTTGGTCCTTTGATAGTTGATGAATGTGTGCTCCTTGATGGAAAATAGACCAAAAATGGATGCAAAATGATCTAGATTAGATGATGAATGTAATGAGCTATTTGACTACTTTGATGGATGAATGCAAATGCAAGTGATAAGAGCTTGAAGCATGCAACAATGGAGGATGAGAGTGCTTGAGCTTGAGAGAGTGTGAGCTTGAATTGAAAATGTGATGAATGAATGAATTGAGAGAAAATCTTCCATTTTAAGGGAAGAATCTTTAGAGAAATGGACTATCAATATTTTTCCAACATGGGCAAGATGAAGGGTTGAGATGAGTTGGGGACTCACAAGTCCTCACATATTTCCATGTGGAGGATGAGATGCATTGAATGAATAAATGTGAATTTTAAATTCATACAGGGAAGAGGTCAAGGCTCAAAAAGGAAAGCACTTATGAAAGGTTGACTTGGAGGACATTCCAAAGATGGCATGTGATTAGATTAAGGTTGTGCAAATAGGTGATTAAGAAGATTAATGAGGAATTAGAGGCAAGTGGGAGAATATGGAGGATGTGACATTAATCCTGATTAAGGTGTGCACAACCTAATCATAGATTAATTAAAATAATCTAGATTAGAAGAGGGTTATGGAGGATGTGATAAGGAGAGAGAAAAAGAAGAACTTAAAATTAATTTAAATTCAAAAAGGTTAAATGACTAAATTAAATAAATTGACATGCTTATTTAATTTAGGGAGGAAAGGATGAAAGGTAAAGTATTTTATTATTAAATTAAATACTTTAGGAGCCTTGGGCAAAGGGGAGATATTATTTAAATAAATCATTTAATTAATATTGATGAAATAGACAGATAAGGGAGACATATTTGACCATATGGGGGTGGTCAAATTTGGATGTCTACATTTTTCCCCTCTTTGAAATATTGTTAGAATAACAGTGTTTCGAAGAAAAATAAAATGCAAATGAATCTATAGAGGAAGCGACTAGAAAATGATGCCCCAACATGAGAGAGGATGGATGAGCTGCCCAAACGGAGGGAAATGAAGGGAGATGCCTCAATCTCTCAAGGGAATGCTCATGACAGAGGAATGGGGGAAAATGGTAGGGTATGCCCCCTCGAGAGGGCGGTTGGGGAAGAAAAAGGGACCCCAGACAATTTCTCGATATGAGGAAATAAAAGGTATGGTTGGATAGAGCTCAAAAAACCATGAATATTAGCTTTCAAACAGAGTCAAGCAGACACATAGTTTACAAATGGGGCCCCCAGGAAGTTAGAGGATTAGTTTAATTAAAAGAGGTTTAAATAAAGGGTAAAAATACCCTGCACTTAGAAAAGTTAAAAATGGAGGGAAAAGCTTATATAAGGTAATTTTAGAAATTACCGTTCCTCATTTGCACACTTGGCAGTTGATTGAGAGAGAGAAGAGGAGAAGAAGGAGATGAGGAGATGAGGAAACATGGATGCCAGATGATTATGATGATGACATCATCCACCGGGGGGATGAGGTACGGTGCTTCTTCTACGAGTGCGGGGTTCCACGCCAGGTTAGGTCCAAAACCCCCTTTATGGTTTTAAGTATTTTCTGTTATATTTTGAGTTTTTAGTGCATTTTGAAAATATGGTTTTGGGATTGGGGTAGGTTAGAAAAATGGGTTGGGGAAAAAATTTTGATTTTACCAGGCGGGTAGGTAGAATCGCTTGTTAGAGGTGAGGCAAAGATGGGTGAATTTTCCCAATTAAAGGGTAAATGCACCTAGAAAAAAGAAAATAAATGCGCGAAAAGGGAACAGGGAAAACAGGGGAGGGTGGATTTTCCCTAGGATCAGGAAAATCCTCTTGAAAAATTAGATTAGGGAGGAATGGGTGACTTTTCCCAATAGAGGGGCAACCCGTGCATAAGCAGGCGACCCGCCCGGGCTTGGCCACCCATTCGGGGACGGGTTCGCCTACCTTCGTAGCTGACTCACTTGCGGGCCAAGGTGGGTTCACCCATGGGCCAAGGTAGGATCCTCTATGGGTCGGGGTGGGTTGACCCACCTCTCAGGTGGACTTGCTTGTGGGCTGGGGCAGATTCGCCCGCCTTTTGGGCAGGCTCACCTATGACCTAGGCAGGCTCGCCCACTAGCTGGGGTAGGTTCACCCACCTTCTAGGCATGCTCGCCTGCGACTAGGGCAGGCTCGACCACTAGAGGGTGGGATCACCCAAGGGGAAAACAAGAGGGGAGGGGGGAGAAAAAATAAAAATAAAAGGAGACTGGGTTGAAAACAAGAAAAAAAAGTTGAATGTGGGAATATCAGATAAATTTGTCTAGAAAGGGGGGGGAGAAATTAGTGAAAAGATATCCTAGGGCCGAGAAAGGGAAAAGAGGAGGATGAGGAAAAAGATAAGATTATTGACATGTGGTGTGGTATTGATGCAATGGTTCGACAATTTGTAGACACGCGAGAGGCAATCTGAGGTGTTGGAGGTGATGATAGCAGCCATGAACAAAGTGGACCATGAGGCTCTGCCACAAGCAGTATTGCTACATTTACTAGGATATCCGATGATTAGAGCTCATCAGGCTATGCTAACAACCCTTATTGAGCACTAGAGTTTAGAGACTTTGAATTTCCATCTCCCAATAGGGGAGATGACTGTGACATTGGAGGACGTGTGGTGGATACTGAGGCTACCTATAGCAGGTTGCCTAGTGAGTGCAATGACATTAGAGGGGGCGACGCTAGATCATACCCTGTGGGTGTTGTTTGGACGAAATGACCTTCCTATGTATAGGTAGAGGTTGGACGTGGACTGATGCCTAGTGTTGGGAGTGTCACCACTACCACTGTACTTATGCGGGTTGATTAGTGGATTGCTGCTACTAGACTAAAGTGGGATCTTCTACAACCCAAGCTACATGGAGGTGATATGATACATTATTCAGGGGAGAGAGGGGGATTTTGCATGGGGTACATGTGTACTAGCGCAACTCTACAGAGACATGCACATTGTGTGATATTGAGAGGTGCTCAACATGACATAGGTGACACTGCTACAAGCGTGGGTCTAGGAGCATATTAGTGTTGCAAGGATAGGAGCGGTGAGAGCAGGATTGGAGGATGTGACAACATTGGTAGCTTACTGGTATGGGGTAGAGTATGGATGGGTGTGGCACTATGTGGGCTTCGGGGATTTGGACAGATGGAGGACATTGGATGACCTTGAGGAGGAGGATATAGTGTGGAGGTTGTATATGGCATGGTGGTTTTATGCATGGAGGAGGGATGAGGAGAGACACTAAGGCTAATTCTGCACTAGATGCTACATATTTGGGAGGGAGCCATGCACAATGGAGGTACATAGACCAGACAGGGTAACCAGACAGTTTGGGATGACATAGGACATTCTGCATGGACCAAAGAGATTCTGACGGATATCACAAGACCGGCCATGGGGAGAGCTGATTTCACTGAGGTTTGCAAGAGAGCATTGGGAGACATTGCAGCTAGTACCCTACCTGGGTAGGACTCCAGGGGGGAAGTAGAGACAGGAGTGATAGTTCGATATGCCGCATGGCATACCCATCACTGACCCCCACATATTACTCCAAAGGAGCCAATTGTGGAGGAATTGGGGTTTGGGCTAGAGGATGAACTGCGATTGGAAAGCCAGAGGTAAGGGGGTAGGAGAGGATAGCAAAGGAGAGGGTAGGAGGTAGCTAGAATAGTAGGGTAGTAGGAGAGAGGATAGGAGGTAGCTAGAGAAACATGAGAGAGGACATGGAGAGGCTGGAGCTGTTGGGCAGTAGGAGAGGGTGGGGAGGACGAGGAGACAATGGAGGAGAGACTGGGTGGAGATTAAGGAAAAGCAGGAGAGAGATGAGGTAGAGGTGGAGATGATGGATGCGAGAGATGAGGCAAGGGTGGAGGTTGGGGTTGCAGGTCAATAGGATAGAGGACAGGGAGAGGCTGGGGCCACAGGGCAACAAGAGAGGGTGAGGAGGAGGAGGAGACAACGAAGGAGATCTCGAGTGGAGATCGAGGCAGAGGAGTATAGAGATGAGGTAGAGGTGGAGATGATGGATGAGAGAGATGAGGTAGGGAGGGAGGGGATGGATGGGAGAGGGGAAGCAGAGGTGGAGGTGATGGATATGGATTTTCATTATATTCCCCCATTAACCATGGTACCACCGATAGCAGAGGATCTGACTATACTATTGAGAGGGGCTGTAGCGAGATTACAGATTGTTGAGAAGAGATTGAGAGATACAAAGGTTGTGAGATGTATTATAGAGGCAGAGGTGAGCATGCTACGAGTAAAGGTGGCCAAGGCATAGGTAGAGGGCGAGAGGGATTTTAGGTCTGTAGCTGATGCAGTGTCATGGTATGAGGAGGAGCTATGGGTAGAGAGGGATTTTCTATGAGTCGAGGTGAGCCAAATTCGAGTAGAGGTGACTCAATTAGAGGGGGAGGTATCCAGAGAGCATGAGGAGGTGGTGGCTACAAGATGGGAGTGAGATAGGCTAGAGGCAATGGTGAGCATACTACAAGGGGACAACGAGATCCTAGAGGAGTGTTAGAGAAGGTATTAGTAGAGACCATGGTGGAGGCAGAGAGGGACATGGATGATTTGAGGAGGCAGGTGGAGGGAATACTAAGAGAGAGGACTGAGCTGAGATGAGAGTGAGATGAGCTCCATCATAGAGCTAAGGTAGTAGAGTAGATTGTGGGAGATATGGGGTTGATGTAAGATAGGGAGGATGCTATGAGGGCCTAGGGGAAGACCTTAGAGGTAGAGAGGGATGCAGGAAAAACATAGGTGCAAACTCTATAGGCGGAGAGTGATGCAACATAGATACAAGTGCAGACCCTACAGAGGGAGAGGGATGGAGTAGTGGCACGAGCACAAGTAGTAGAGAGATATGTAGCACAGGCTTGGGCACAGGCAGCGTAGGGTGAGGATGGTGAGATGGGGGTAGAGGTGTAGAGATTGCATGCACAAATACAGGGTATGGGGGATGAGAGGGTCAGGGTTGTTGAGTAGGTGTCATAGATGGGGGCAGGGATTGATCAACTAAGGTTGGCACAAGATGCATGGGAACAAGAGAGGAGATCCATATGTGGATCCTAGGATAGATACAGGGGAGAGTGGGATGCAACCAAATATTAGGCGACAGAGCGGGATTAGTATAGTGCTAGAGGAGCGGAAGGTACCTCATTACATTTGAGCAAGGCCACATATGCCAACCCCATCCCCGTCAGGAGGGACATGCACCCACAGATACAAAAACTGGAGAGAGACTCCTCCACATAGAGGGGGAGTGCTAGAATCACCCCAAAGATTAGATGTGGGAAGCTCACAGTAGAGAGGGGAGAGGACAGGTGATAGGATACTAGTTTTTGACAGATGCACGATGGATGTATAGTACAGAGCAACAGAGATCAGAGTTGATCTAGAGCCTTGTATTTGTACTTTATTTGATGATATATTAGATGGATATGCATTTTTATTATATGATGGAAATTTTATTTTGATTTTTATATGATATGTGAGAGCCCTTATTGAAACCATATGATGCTTATGTGATGGATGATTTTATTTATGCATAGTGTATGTTTATGATTTTATTATGAATGATGATGATGTGATATATGTATATGCTTATGATTATGTATGTTGATGTTTATATGGATGAGATGTATGATATGTATGATGACTAATGTGTATGATGCAGGATGTGGTGGATGATTTATGAATTTATATGCTATGGATATGGTTCTAACAACTTGTGATGTAGGTGGCAATGTGTGCAAGGTGTTAATGCTATGGATTAATATGGAAATGAATGAATAATGCAATGAATCTACGATGCTTAGAATAACCAAACATGATTAATCTAAACAATGTTAATTAAATATGAGATAATAATATTCATGAGATAAAATTTAATGAACCTATAATGTGGAATTAGATGCAATTAAATTCCCTACAAACACTAATGGATAAATGAAATGCAATGCGGGTGGTAGATGAAATTTATTTTTGATCATGCTTGCTTTAGCTTATACAAAATAAAGGTGTGTGATATGTGAGGGTGATGGCCTAATGTAAAATGAAATGCATCATGAACATGGGTGTCAATAAGGACTTAAATAGGAATGAGGATAGATGGTAGGCGTATTGTTGGTTTAATGGCAAGTACTTTACTTGCAATCATTACAAAATTGAGGGAAGATGGGTGTGAAACTGCACCTATCAAGAACTGTAGGTATCCTGAGAAGAATGGGAGATGGGAGGATGAATGTTTGCACAACCAAAATCATAGGTCATAGGTCAGCTATGAATGCAATGCAACATAATTGATCATGTAATGCAATCCTAATGCAATTTTCCATTTTTGGAGCACTAATTTTTTCTATAGCATAAGACACCAGGTACCATGATATGTAAACTAAGGCAAGTTAGCATCTAATGCATAAGATAAACACAACAAACAAGAAGGCTATCCCAACACCTCAAAGTCGTGAAGACCTTGGTCAGGCTAGGCATTGGGATAACCACAAGCATAAAAGGATGCCCCAACATAATACAAGAACTCAAGGATCTTGGTGAGTACTACATGGGACAACCAAGAAGACAATAGAGCAAAAAGATCAAGATATGCCCTTATATTAACCGATCAAAACACACCATAATATGATAGATCATGGTGGCCTTGAAAAGTTGTAATAAGGAGCTCAAATGATAAATAAAAACCAAAAGTATCAAAAGATTGCAATCAATTTCAAATGTCCTTTTCCATAGGATCGAGAGGGTGGATGGTGTTGATGGGGTATGTTAGGAATGATGCATCTTGTTGAGACCAAAGATGGATATTAAACTAAAAGATCGATTATGACGTAGCAAACTCTAAAACCGATTTAATCTCATGATAGGAGTGGATCTCATTTGTGAAGAACTAGCTAGATAAGGGCATACCTAACGACACAACACACGACACAAGACACAAGAATGACACACCCGAACGACCTAGGGGCTTAGGGGCTAATAAGAGATTAGCCTTGCCTACGTGAAAGCGTAGAGCCCTCATAGTTCAAGAAAAGACCATGGATAAAAATGAAAAGAGGACTGATGGAGATGAGTGATGGAAATGATGACAAAGAAAAAAAATGAAAGAAAAGCCCCAGGGGTGGATCAAATGGTTGACCTTGCGTACGTGAAAGTGTAGGGGCAACATAGTTCAAAAAAGACAAAAGACTGACTAAAGATAAGAGCGTAAAGGGGACAATGGAGACAACAATGGATGACCAAAGTAGGATAGACAAAATGCCTTGGGGGAGGTTCAAATGATCAGCCTTGCCTATGTGAAAGCATAGGGGAAACGTAGTTCAACAAGGACCAAAATGACCAACACGATAGGATGGGATCTACATGAAAACCAATACGATGAAGGATCCTAGATGGACACAAAAGGTTGTCAAGATGACAAGACCGATGACACAAGCTCTGATTAGGATAAAAGCTCAAGATAGCAGATAGCGGATGAGGTTCGTCCAATGCTCAACCAAAATATACCAAGTGACTAGATGATGGATGAGGATGGAAGGAGAGGATTGATGAGATGATAGACTATGAGATTGAGATGGATGGAAGCATTAAGTAACTAGGACACAAGGTAGATAATGATTAAGCCCTTTACGAATGGCACCTGTGACCAAGTTTTCACTAGACGTACTTATCCAAGGCGCCACCAAGGGTGGTTTTAACCATAGGATGAATTATTTCTCTTTACTATTTTTGGATTTTTTTTAATTTTTTGATTTTATTGTATTTTTGATAATTTTTTACTTTTTTTGTATTTTTTGGATTTTGCAAGATAGGATGCCCTAGTTGATTTAAGTGTAGAACCTTTTCAGGTGCATAATGTTAATGGGCTCTTCTAGGGGATCCCCTTCAGGTGTAGCAATTCTGTAAGCCCCTGATCCATATTTTGTGGTGATGACATAAAGACCAAGCCAATTTGCTTCAAAAATGTCCCTTCTTTTCTCGGTCTTATTGAGTGCGCTGATTCTCCTTGAGGACTAAATCACCAATGTTGAACTGACAAGGATGGAACTTGTTGTAGATTATTTTTAGATGATTCTGATAGGATTGAAGATGATCATATAATTTGATTTGTCTTTCATCGAGGAGTTCTAGCTGGCTGAGTCTTGCAACTTGATCATCTTCATCACTAATAAGATTCTTTAGGGAGATTCTCAGTGATAGGATTTCCACCTCAATCAGAAAGATAGCCTTGGAACCATAGATGAGATAATATGGAGTGGTGCTGCTAGTGGCATGGATGGTAGTGCGGTATGCTCAAAGGGCGGGATGGATGTGAAGGTGCCAATCTCAACCAGTATTGTTGACCACCTTTTAAAGGATTCTGATGAGGGTTCTATTGGTGGCTTTCACCTGACCATTACCCTA
Organism: Sequoia sempervirens; assembly: GCA_007258455.2. NCBI lineage: Eukaryota > Viridiplantae > Streptophyta > Pinopsida > Cupressales > Cupressaceae > Sequoia > Sequoia sempervirens. The sequence continues at coordinate 265,130,384 of VDFB02271358.1, forward strand.
GGGGTAATAAGGTGTGGAACAATGATGTTGGATGTGGAAGGTGTCACAAAGGTGTTTCATCGCTTGGTTCTTGAAAGGATTTCCATTGTCAAAAATGATGATGGAGGGTATTCCATATCTGTAGAGAATATGGAAGAGGATAAATTTGGAAATCTGAGTACCTGTGATTTGTGAGAGTGGCATTGTTTCCACCCACTTGGTGAAGTACTCAGTTGTGGTAATGATGACGGTATGGCCATTGGAGGATGGGGGATATATCTTTCCAATTAGGTCCAAACCCCACTTAGAGAAGGGCCATGATGCTACAAGAGGCTATAGATCCTATGCTAGAGCATGTATTAAATCTGTGTGCTGTTGACATGGTAGGAACTTCTTGATGAACTCACAAGAATTATGTTCTAATGGAGGACAATAGTAGTCTGCTTAGAGAATTCTCCAAGCCTTGGCCATGCCATTTGACTGGTCCCCACATACACCACTATGTACTTCTATTAACACAGTGTGGGATTTGATCTCGTTCAGACACCTGAGGAGGATTCCATCATACCCACGATGATAGAGTGTATCACCTACTATGGTGTAACGAGATGTTTGTTGGATGAAAGAATTACATTGGTTTTGTGTGAGATTAGGAGGTAGGATGTTGTCATGAAAGTAGGTGTAGATATCATGGTACCAATGGGACATGAGACCTACAATGTCACACCATCTCGCTTTCTAGGATATTGTATGTCGGGATTAAGAGTTGTTCAATGAGGAACTCACACTCTGTTTTGTCTTTGGGCATGTCAATTAAGGAACCAATGGTAGCCATGGCATCCACTGCTTTGTTTTGGACTCTTAGAATCTGATCAAACTAGATGGAAGTGAAATAATTCTTGAAGTTGTCTACCATGCGTTTATAGGGCAGTAGCTCACCATCTTTTGTGAGAAACTCATCATTGACCTATTTGATGATTAATTGAGAATCACTGAAAACTATGAGGTGAGTGATATGCCATTGAATTGCAATTCTAAGGCCAATAAGAGGAGCTTCATACTCAACTATATTGTTTGTGCAGGGGAAGGCCAATCTAAATGACTTTGGTATATGATCCCCTTGAGGGGTGACGAGCAAGATTCCTGCCCCCGATCCATTGTGTGTGTACGACCCATCAAAGTATAGTGTCCATGTGGCTGCTTCTATCACTATAAAGACCCCTTCATCAAGAAATTCTATGGTCAAAGGGTAGGCATCTACAAGGGGAGCATCTGGTAGCTAATTAGCAATCACTTGTCCTTTAATAGCTTTTTGATCCACATATTATATATCAAATTCACTCAGAAGCATGACCCACTTAGCCATACGACCAGTTAGAATTGTTCTAGATAAAAGATATTTAAGTGGATCAACCTTGGAGACAAGCTTTACTAGATGATTGAGCATGTAATGTTGGAGCTTTTGTGAACTGAAAACCACATCTAGGCAAGCTTTTTCCATTGGGGAATAGTTAAGCTCATAACCCACTAGGGTCTAGCTGATGTAGTAGATTGTTCTTTATTTTGATGACTCATTATGTTGTGCCAGCAATGCCCCCAGTGCCACTGAAGTAGCAGAAATGTACAATAGAAGTGGCTTACTAGGAATTGGTGGCATAAGGATTGGTGGGTGAGCCAAATACTCTTTGATTTTGTCAAAATTGAGTTCACATTGTTGAGTCCACTTGAAAGTGGTATCCTTCTTCAAGAGATGAGTGAATAACTAACACTTGTCAGCTAATTGAGCAATGAATCACCAGATGGATTGTAGTTTACCCTAAAGGTTTCTTAACTGTTTGAGGTTACGTGGTGGAGCCATATCCATAATTGCTTTGAATTTCACTGGATCGAATTCTATACCTCTTCAGGAGACAATGAAACCCAACAATTTTCTTGATGTGACCCCAAAGACACATTTATTTGGATTTATCTATAGCTTATACTGCTCGAGATGATCAAAGATCTTCTTGAGAACCACATTATGTTCTTCTCTTATTCTTAATTTCCATTACAAATCAGCAACATAATATTCCATTATGATTTGGATGAGGTCATGGAAGATTATGGTCATGGCTCATTGATAGGTTTCCCTCGCATTCTTGAGATTGAAAGGCATGACATTATAGTAGAACATGCCCCAAGGCATAGTGAAAGATATTTTATGTTAGTCTTTAGGCACTATTCTAATTTGATTATATCCAGAGAAGCCATCCATGAGGGAAAGCTTCTCGTGCCCTACAGTGAGATCTACCAACATGTTGATGTTTGGCAAAGGAAAATCATCTTTAGGACAAGCCTTGTTGAGATTATGGAAGTCTGTGTAAACTTTGATAGTGCCGTTTGGTTTGGCTATAGGCACTATGTTTGAGATCCAATCTGAGTAGTCAATGGGCCTTATAACTCAATTTTCCAATCATTTCTCCAACTCTTTCTTAACCAACAGGGCTCCTTGAGGGTGCATTTTCTAAAGGTTTGGCATCAGGGCGTACGTCTAGGTGATGTACTACTAAAGTAGGATCAAGGCCTGGCATGTCTAAATATGTCCATGGAAAGTTGACAATTCCCTCTTTGAGAAGCTTGGTGATGGTAGAATATTCCTCTTCTAATAGTGCTTTGGCTACATATGTAATTTTGGGATCCTCTTCAGATCCCAAATTTATTTCCTGCGTTTCTTCGATTAGGATGGACGATCGTTTAGAGAGTTGAGTTCCTACAAGGGGAAGTTGAACATCCCCATCTTCTAGCACCTCATCAAGGTTTTCACTATCAAATACATCCTTTGTTTTTACTTTTTCTAGGTCAAGAATCACCTTAGGGAGGTTTTTGCTAGGTGACCCTTTTTTATTTTGCTTCTTTATAGTTTTGCGGTTAGGGTGTTCATCTTCCCCCAATCCCATGAGATGTACATATTAATTCATTGAATAAAAGGTATCGAAAGGTGCGTTACCACATAGGTCCTAGTCAATGAGTTCAGGATGTTGAAGGGATATGATAATAGTGCAAATGTATAAGTAGTCGAACATGGAAGAGAGGTCAGTCCAATCTACATCATTGTATGCATGTATGATGGATTCCTCCTCTCGTATGTATTCAAGGAGACCATTTCTCTCACTAACATTATTAGAGGTACTAGATGATGCTATAGGTCCATTTTGTTTAGTGTCATGACCCAAGCCTGAGTATCTTGGTCTTATTATAACCTCAATATGGTGTTTCCTTCCTTTCTCTTTGGCACCAAGGCCTTCCCCCTGATAATTTTACTTCAAAAACTTAGAGGTTCAGGGATAGTTCTCTTGGAAATATTCTTTCAAAGGAGGAGAGGGATTAGGTTCTTCACGGTAGACCCATTAGCTTATGTCATCTTTTGGTGCATCCTGTAGGAGGTTAGGGGAGCGAAAAGTGCTTGTTCCCACATTATTGGAGCTTAGAGTGATGGTTTTATCTTCTTCCTTTAGTGCATTTTGGGGAGGTTGGCCATATGTGTGTGGTGACGGCGGCATGGTTGCCACATTCAGAGTTGTGCATATTTCATACTCACCACACCCTTTGTCGATGATCTGGAGTTTAGTAAGGGTGGAGTTAGATGTGGATGATGGAGTAGATGATGTGGTAGTTGATACATTGGTAGATGAATGGGAGGATGATGTTTGTGGTGGTCCCATTTCCACTCTAGGATAATAGTGGGAATGAGGAAAAGAAGCTTCTAATGCATGGTAGCATTCAAATGGTTGAGGATCCACGTGAATGGTAACTTCTACCCCATTGAATGGGAATTTTAGACATTGATGGTATATGGATGGTATGGATTGTATGGTGTGGATCCATGGATGATTGAGGAGGAGTTTATAGGGTAATTCCAAATCAAGGACATCGCATGTGGTATATTGTACAACTGGGCCAACTGGATTGGAAGACATACTATTTCTTCAGAATCACACTCCGCATTATCATATGCCTTAATTGTGATGACTTGATCATTTAAATTAGCATGGGTATATCCCACCCGTCTTATGAATTTTAATGTAAAAAGGTTTAGGGAAAAATCATTATCTACCAAGACCCTTTTTACTTTATGATAGTTTACCAAGACTTCTAGATGGAGGGGATGGTTATGATTGGAGTCAATGCAGGGCATGTCATTTTAGCTGAACCCTAGCTGGTAGGTTGCTAAGAGGTGCCCTACCAATGCTTGAAATTGGGCAGGGTCTATGTCATTAGGGACTTGGGTGTCTCGTAAGGCCTTATTTATGTTTTCTTGGTATGTGGGAGAAGACTTAAGAAAATCCATAATGGATATCTATACCGAAGTCTTTCCCAGATGGTCAAGGATGTTGTATTGAGAAGGCATAGGTGGTGGCTGAGTGGATGTGGAGGCTCCAGGGACTGTGATGCGGGTTTGACAGGTGGTAACAACACATAGTGGTTCCTTACCTTTCACACATATCATGGATACATGTGGTTCCACTTGTTCGATGTGCATGATGAGACCTTCATAGTTAAGTGGCACATTTTTATAACTGATGTTATTGGTGTTGTTATTTTGATTATTGTTGTTGCTAGGTCTTGGGTTTGAGTTTGATGTGCTAGGACCTTGGTTATGCTTCATGAATGCATTCTAATATATCTGTAATTGAGCATTGGATGATGGCACCATGTTGGAATCCACATGTATGTCACCCTAATCTATAAGATCCTAGATGTACATTTTCAAACCTTGACACTTATTCAACATATGTCCTTTAATCTTTTGGAACTTACAATATTCATTTTCTTTAAACCTTTTTGATTTATGCTTGGATTCGTCAAGGGGCTTAGTCACAAGATATGTAATCAGGTAATTGGCTTGCAGGAGCCTGTTAAAAATGACACTTAGGGGTTCTAATGGAGTAAACTGACATTTGTTTCCCCCTTGATTGTTTTGATTAGATTGTTTGGGTGGACAAGGTGCCCTTTGAGGCACTGATATAGCATTAGGAATTGTCTATTGAGGAGGATGATATTGCGGCTTCTGTGAAGCATTACCCACTTGGACATGTTTGGTGTTAGTGAGACCATCATTGAAAACATTTTTTGATTTTGTTCCATTAATGGGGCTTGTCTGTGAATGATTTCTCTTTGTCATAATTAAAGATTTTGACTAGCCCTTTGGTAATGAGGGCTCTCTCAAGAATATGACCTTTCTCCATGATTTCAGCAAAGGTCATGACATAAGGGAGTCTAAAGTTGTGGGCCATGTTTGTATGGGAGGTTTCAATGAATAAGGTGACCATGTCCTTTTCTTGTAATGGGGATTTCATTCGACTGGCTAGAGTTCTCCATCTTTGAAGATAGCTCGCAAAGGTTTCTCCCTCACACTATTTTTCCTTCAGGAGATCTAGTGTGTCACCCTACTAGTATTGCATAGTGGCTTGGTAGTATGATGTCGTGGAAGCCCCTTGCTAATAAGGTAGTTGTTGCTGATATAGGAGGTGGATTGAGCACCCTGTTCAGAAGGTGGTTGTTGCTATGTGTAGGACGTGGATGCAACACCTTGTTGGTATGAGGGCTAATGCTGAGGATAGTATGGATTGGTTTGGTAATTATACACAATGTTGGGTTGTTGCATGATGTATGGAGGTTGTTGTGGATTGGATGACTACTAGTTGGATTTGTGTGTGATTGTAGAGGATTAGTTTAAGGAGGAAATTGAGTCTGTGGTGGATTCTGAGCATTCACATGGATGTTTGGATTAGGATTGGACACAACAACATAAGCGGTGTACGTGCTAGACAAATGATAAAAATATTACGTAAGGGGATTTTGTTGTGTGTGTGTGTGGGAACATGTGTATGCTGGGGTGGTTGTTGTTGTTGTGGTGGCTGCTGATAAGGTGGGTGAGATGGGATATGTTGATGTTGGGGGATTACTACAGAAGCACCATGGGGTGGTTGTGGTGGCTATGATGTAGTTTGTGTGACTTGATGTGGGGGATGTGTATGAACAGTAGTGTGTTGTTGAGGAATTGAAATGTTTTGTTGTTGAATGGTGATGTTTTGTTGTAGGATGGTGACATTTTGCTATGGGGGTTGTTGATGAGGTGGTTGAGATGAAACAACAGCAACAACAACATGTTGTGACGATGCTTGCAAAGGGATAATAGTGTGTTGCAGTGGTGCTTGCATCATAGTGGATTGATGGGAATTAACGGGAGGCTGTTGAAATGTGGGGATATTACCCTGACATGGTGGTAGTAGATTTCCAGTAGGTGTAGATCCTAGAGGTGGCATCAAATCAAGGACGAGAGTGCTCCTAGTGTTGACGGGTGGTTGACCAGGATGCTATAGTGGGAGTGGGAGTGGTGGAGCAGACGAAATGTTCTGCGACATGCCATAGGAATCAAAGTCATTAGGATCAGGTGGTGTCATAGAGGTCACAGATGAGAGGCGGGGATAACTTGCAACTTGATGAATTACGACATTTTCAAACTAAATATGATACCAATTTTCTATGGGTGCACCTTGGGTATATAAGGATTTTTTGGAATGTTTTGTGAGGTCTATGGATCTTTTGATACAGGAATGGGCTGGGTGCTAATATACTATGACATATCAAAATTAGGTGGTGGTATGACTCCTTTCATGATCAAAGTAGCTAGGATCTTATCACCATGCTCGTTGAGGAGGTGATCCATCATTTGAACATTAGTGGGATTGCTTAGGTATTCATTGACCATGACTTCAGGTTGATTGACCATGTTTTCATCTTTGGCCGGTGAGGTGTTTTGGACATTAGTATTTGACTATGACGATGAACTGTTATTGGGATCTCATGGGATGTTTGCAGTGTTGTTGGGATCTTGAGGGAAATTCAGTTGGGAACCTTGGCCTTGTTATTCTTCCATTTGCTTCTTGGCTTGTGATCAAGTCTAAATGGGCATGAAAGTGCAAAAATACTATGTAACTAAGATGCGTTAAACTCTATGATGAAATGTAGAGATGGCCTAAACAATGATTGGAGGATTGATTTGATTGGATAATGGATCAATTGATTTGATGATTGGATAAGGATGAGATTGGATGATTGGATAGGGATGATTTTGGATTATATTACATAACATTGATTGATGAAATGATTAGTAAAATTGGATGATTGGATGATATTTGATGATAAAAGTGATTCTAAACTAGGTTCAAAGATCACCCTAGGTGACTTAAGCTACTGATTGATTGGATTAAGGATAGGTAGATGATTGCAGAACCAAATCCAACTTGAGATGAAAGTGGATTGATTGGGCCAAATGATGATGAATGACTTAGGATGGATGACGATCCTAAGCAGATGTTGTAGGATGATGATCAATTTCAGACACTTAGTTCAATTTAGATAATGTATTCAAATGAAGTTCAAAGGACTTGGATTGAGTAAATGATGAGGGAAATGTAATCTAGAGAGGCTTTATGATGTACCTATATGATACAGATGATGAACAAATGACCTTTGGAGAATACAAATGCAAACTATGAGTGAATGAAAGATGTAGAATGGTTGGATAAAGATTAGACTCATCTAACCAAGGTGCAAGATTTCCCAACTAGGGGGCAAGGTCTCCCAACTAAAGGTCAAGGTCCCCAAATGGAGGTCAGGTTCGCCCAACTGGAGGTTAGGTTCACCCAACTAGAGGTTAGGTTCACCCAACTAGAGGTCAGGTTCACCCAACTAGAAGTCAAGGTCACCGAACTTAAGGTCAGGTTTTCCCAAATGGAGGTCAAGTTCACCTAACTTAAGGTTAGGTTCATCCAACTGGAGGTTAGGTTCGCCCAACTAAAGTTCAAGGTCATCCAACTTAAGGTCAGGTTAGCCCAACTGGAAGTCAAGGTCACCCAACTGGAGGTGAGGTTCACCCAACTGGAGGTCAAGGTGACCCAACTTAAGGTTAGGTTCACCCAACTAGAGGTTAAGGTGACCCAACTTAAGCTCAGGGTTGCCTAAATCAACTTCCAGACTTCTCTAAATCAGAAAATAGGTGAAACAGATTATTGAAACAGGTGAACTGACTATCAAAACGGGAAAATAGATGCTTGGAATGAGTAAACAGATATTCAGATGGGGAAATGGATGCTCAGAATGAGAAAATGGATGCTCAGAATGGGAAAATGGGTGCTCAAAATGGGGAAATAGATGCTTAGAAAAATGGATGCTCAGAACAGGTAAATAGGTACTCGAAATGAGGAAATAGATGGTCGAAATGAGAAAATGGGTGCTTGAAATGGGTAAACAGATGCTCAAAATGGGAAAACAGGTACTCGGAACGAGGGAACAAATGGTTGCAATGGGAAAATAGATGCTTGGAATGACTGAACAAAAGATGAAACTGGCTGTCCAGGGTGCAAAATTGCCCAACTTGGGGTACGGTTGCCCAACTAAGGGCAGGGTTGCCCAACTTGGGGCAAGGTCACCCATCTTAAGGTCAGGGTCACCCCTGTTGAGGGTAAGATTGCCTATTCAATGAAAGATAGACAATTCTAATGGAAATAGGCTAAGAAATAATTGAAACAGAAAGTAGGGTCGCCCTTGTTTAGGGTAGGGTCACCCCTATTCAGGGCAAGGTCTCCTCTATCAACAAACCT
>VDFB02271358.1:265140956-265236926 GCA_007258455.2 Sequoia sempervirens
AGTACCTTGGTATTAGGAGAAAATTTCCTCAAAAAGGAAGTCTTTGTCCCCATATGAGAGTGATGGTGACAAGTGAGGAATTTTAGAAAGTCCTCTCTTTTCGCCATGGGGATGAGAGAAGTTGTTGGGGGAATAAATATGAATTTTAAATTCATATGATTGGAAGAGATAAGTGGTTGGGATAATAAATGTGAATTTTAATTTCACATGATAAGAAGTACTTTGTGGATAAGACAATGTTCTTATAAAGGAACCCCTTGTCCCATATGACTGATGTGACAAGTGAGGGAATTTAGAATTTCCCAACAACTTTTATGGGGAAGAGAAATGCATTGAATGAATAAATGTGAATTTTAAATTCACATGGGGAAGAGGTCAAGGCTCAAAAAGGAGAGCACTTATGAAAGGTTGAATTGGAGGACATGCCAAAGATGGCATATGATTAGATTAAGGTTGTACAAATAGGTGATTAAGAAGACTAATGAGGGACTAGAGGTAAGTGGGAGAATATGGAGGATGTGACATTATTCCTGATTAAGGTGTGCACATCCTAATCATGGATTAATTAAACTAATCTAGATTAGAAGAGGGTTATGGTGGATGTGACAAGGAGATAGAAAAATAAGAATTTAAAATTGATTTAAATTCAAAAAGGTTAAATGACCAAATTAAATAAATTGATATGTTTATTTAATTTAGAGAGGAAAGGATGAAAGGTAAAGTATTTAATTATTAAGTTAAATACTTTAGGAACCTTGGGAAAAGGGGAGATATTAATTAAATAAATTATTTAATTAATATTGATGAAATAGATGGATAAGGGAGACAAATTTTACCATATGGGGGTGGTCAAATTTGGATGTCTACACCAATTTACTCATTTTAAGAATATCAATCTGATCCATTTTTCTCCTACTAAATTTGATTGTGGTAACTTTCAAAATGCATAATAATCCTAATTTCTTTGAATAGAAATTATGACTCTATAAAAAAAAGGAAGAAATTTTAAGAAACCTAGAGATTCTCATGGATTGACACTATCCCCAACAACAAAATGATAAATTTAGAGTCTAACTAATGTGTTGTAAACTTGGTGAAATTACACAATTCAGGGGTGTACCTAGTTGAAAAATCCACTTGACATTGCAAGCCTACATTAAATTATCAGTGAAGGTCTATAAAATTATGATGGGTCTACACTGTATGTGCACCATGAGAAACTTCTAATCTATCATCATTGTGTGAGAGAATAACTAAAATTCATTAACTTAAACAAAACACAGTTACTGCTAAAAAGAAACCTTTATGCACAGTAGTTGTCACAGGAGCCTTCAGTGGTGGATGTAGGTGACTAAAAATAATAAAATGAATTCTCTCCTATATTATCTTCTATCTCTTTCTTTATTAGATACTCAAATATATAGGCTAAAAAGAATCCAATAGGTGTCCCATCATTCCTTCAAACAAGGAAAAGGATTATTTTTCAAATGACACAAATACAATGACTGAACAATAAAGTCCCATTACAAATTTTCATATGGCTGATTGGAAAAGAGTTTGTTTGAACTCTTTTATGATCAAACTAATTTTTTGGAGATTTTTTGATGTGTATAAATATCTAGAAATTCATATCCAACTTCTTTTCAAGTTAAAACTCAAAGTATAATAAATGGTGGAGGTTGGACTAAATCTCTTCCTTCTTAGTTGCCACTTTTTATTTAGTCAAGGTATGCCATTAACAACTCCTTTATTATTGCATATCTCTTCAAATTATTTCTTGCTTTCGTGCTCCTCCCTTTCAGATTTTTAGATCTTTTTGAAAATCTGAATTTCATTAAGAAACAAGGGAGATATGCCTGTTTTGCTGAAACTTCCTTTTTGACTTTTTCTGCACTTTTCCAACAACAACTACATGTTGACAACTATCAACTTGTTTCTCTTATTTTCAACTACATGAATGACTCATTCCTTCCACAAATGATATTTTAATCCTTCTAAAAATACTTGACATTTAATAATTATCATTTATTATAATATATCATCATAATTTAGCATCAACTAACTAAAACATACAAACATTTATAAATCATCATTAATCATAGTTAATGCTTCAAGGAATCAAGGTAAAGTTCATAAATATCTTAGGAATGATATTATAACATCACGAACATGGATTAAATAATAAGGAATGGTGAAATAAATGGGATAAATAATAAGTTCATCAGTTTTATTTCAACAAATGAAATTATCTAATTTTAATGTGTTTTTGGTTGCAAAATAGAGCTATCATTTTCATTAATTGTAATATGGATTTGGGAGATTAATTTCTTCACTATGTCAAATGGTATCAAAGTTAGAGGTTTTGAGTGCATAGGAAAATTGTGAAATGTGAGGCAACCTATGCCAAGACTGGTGAGTAGAGTAGACGATAAAAGGTGGTAAAGGAGAGCTCATGAGGATTTTTGTAGGTAGAGAAGCCCTAAACAATCATGAGCTATAAGCCATAAATGAATTTGTCTTTATAGATTGTAGGGCATGTGAAATGTATAATATTTTAGTAGAAAAAGATGAGATGGGTCAGAAGGAGACTTGTGAGAATTATGTTTTGGGAGCAATATTGAGAAGAAGTAGAAAATGAAAATTTTGAGGAGATGAGAAAGATCATTTGTGAAGAAGTGGAGAAGATCCAAGCCAAGATAGAGGTATTGGAGAAGAGTATTGGAAAATCTATGAAAGATGATTGGTAAAGAGAAGTGAGAAGAAGAATGAGGAAAGTGGAAAGAATATTGGAAGAAATGAGTGTTGCAACCTAAAATGGAAGAAGAAAGATGTGAGAGAAGCCCCTGTAGAGGTAGATGAAGAAGATGAGAAGATGAAGGAAAATGAAGAAATGAGTAGAAAAGAGAAGATATCAATATAGGATGGAAATGTAGATGTGATCATAGTGAAGAGTGAAGAAAGAAAAGTAGTAGTAGCAAAGAAATAGTATAATGAGGACATGCTAGTGGACCATAAGCATCAAATTGATGAAGAGGAAAATTTTAATTTTTCTACATTGTTTGATGAAGTTAATTTGGATGTTGTGTAGAGGAGTCAAAATTTAGTAGATATGAATAAGGAATTTACATTAATAGATTGGCATTTAGGTGTTGTAAATATATATGTGGATGATGTAGAAAATAGTGTAGCATAAGTTTGGTGGAGGTGGTTGGTCAATGATGGGTCAAATCCCATGATAGAGGGAGAAGAACATGTAGCATTTGATGGAGGAGGTTTTTTCATGGTGGAAATGAGTCCATGAGAGAGAGGAATGGTGAGCAAATTTTTTGGAGGAGTGTGAAGTAACTAGTTCTGATGAGATATTAGAAGAAGAGGAAGAAGGACTGACCATGTGCACAAGATCTAGTGATGAAGTTCATTGTAGGTTGGTTGCAACTTGGAAGAGTAGTTAGACTATTAAACTCCATATTTGTGAGCCTATGCTCATAAATTTCCTACCTAATGTATCTGATGTAGGACCATCTTAGGCATATGGCAATCCACATCAAATCAAAATTGTTTCTATTTGATAAGTTGTTTCAATTTATTTTTTCCATTTTTGGAGTGCGATCAAATTTTGAGTTCATGGTTTTGGTAGTAAAGGAAAATGATGCTATTGTTATTTTTAATTGAAAAAATGTCTTATTTAAATCATATTTTCAATTTTTTTTCTTGCAAAGAAATAAATCACGAGTCTTATGTTTGCAAGGGAGATCTATAAAGAGTGTTAAAATGTGTAGATTTGTGGTGGCATGAGAAGGGAAAATAAATGTTAAAAAATGAAATCTATATAGGTGCGTGGAAGGTAAATATATTTATTAAGAAGTAAATAAAATATATAGAAATGTGTAGAAAAGAGGCATGCCAAAAAGTGAATTGATGAAAAAAATTGAAAGTGAGAAAAAATGAAAGGAAAAAAAAGAATATTGTAGGAGGACACCAAGTACCATGCCGCAAGTGAAAAGTCACCCATTAATCAAAAGTGTAGATTGAATTTTCCAAGAGGAGGGGTCATTGCTTAAGAGGAAGAGAGGATTAAAAAAATGTCTTAAATAAAACAAGGGGAGGGAACCAAAGTGTAAGGAAATTAAAGTAGCAGAAACAATTTCCTATGCCAATCTTGAGAAGAGATTATGCAAAAAATTTAAAACTTGATCAAACAGTTACATAAATTCTAGCAACAGATTCATAACAAAAATAAAAAATTAACACAAACACCTAATATACGTGGGGAAAACCCTTTCAGGAAAAAAACCCCACACTCCAAAGCCTGCTCAATGTATTACAAATCCAACAACAAGATTACATACACTTGCAAAGTAATTATTTTATAGGAGTATAACTAGTAAACAATTTTGGAAGAATTCTGGCAACAATTTGACAACACAATAGTAGTTGCAAAATCAACACAACTTCATCTTACATACTTCTCCAAAATACACAAGTATTCAATATATAAGTTTTACAATGCATAAAATAAAAATTTCTAAACCAATTGCCAAAGGTTGAACATGCAACATGGAAAATGCCAAAAACATTATCGATGCACAATGACAAGTTTCCAATTCTCAGCACTGCAAAATCTGTACTTTCAAAAATAACTGCTTTTAAAAAACTCACATTCCATGTAAACTCTTGACACGGAAATGGAAAAAAATTTATGCACAAATCCACCTATAAAAATCAACTTTCTAACTTGACTCCTCATCTGAATAGAAACTACGAGTTGTAACTCACAAAGACAGAGTGGAAAAATCAGCAACATTTAATATTTAGAAAAATCCAATCTTAGGAAAAATAAAAGGTTGAGACACCTTCTATTTCCTAACATTCTCCCACTTGTCGAACACCTTTGAAGAGTCAATGAAAGTAATAGGATTTAATTGCTAGAGGTCATGAGGCCCATAGACTCTGAACACCATCTAAATTTCATTGTGTTCACAGGCTTAGTTAATGCATCTGCAACATTCTCCATTGTCTCTACCTTTTCCAGCTTCACCTTGCCATCCTTGACCATATCTCTCACAAAGTGATACTGAACATCAATGTGTTTGGTCTTGGCATGAAAAGTCAGGTTCCTCACAAGGCTAATTGCACTGTGACTGTCACAATAAAGTGTAACTGCACCTTGTTTCAATCCAATATCTGAACACAAACGATTTAGCCAAATGGATTCTTTATAGGCATGAGTAGTTGCCACGTACTCTACCTCAGTAGTGGACAAAGAAACCACAACTTGTCACTTGCTCATCCAAATGATTGCACCACCATTAACAGTAAACACATATGAACTTGTGGACCTTCTGCTATCGACATAACCACCCCAATCTGAATCCAAAAAACCATGAATACTAAGGGAATGTTGATCTCTTGTACCATGAAAACATATAGAGTACTATTTTGTACCCCACAAATATTTGAAGACCTTCTTAATTGCATCCCTATGCACTCTTCCAAGATTAGACGTAAAATGAGAAAGAACTCCCACTACTTGGGAAGTGTCTGGTCTTGTACATACCATAGCATACATTAAACTTCCAACTGCACTCTGGTAAGGCACTCTACTCATGTCTTCCATCTTTGATGGGGATGTAGGACATTGTAAAATAAAGAGTTTCATTCCCAATGTAACAGGAACACAAAGTGGTTTACAATCCTGCATGTTGAACCTTTGCAAAATAGAGAAAACATACTTACTCTAGCTAAGCCATAGCTTTTTGTTCTCACAATCTCTTCTAATCTCCATCTCAAGTATGTGTTTTTCTACACCAAGATCTTTCATTTCAAATTTCATAGAGAGCTGAGATTTCAATTCTGCAATCAAACCTTTGCCTTTCCCAACAAACATGTCATCAACATATAAATTAATTACCAAGAAATAATCACCATCGGATTTAAAATATACATAGTGATCAGATTTAGACTGCACAAATTCCAAACTCAACACATATGTATCAAAATTCTAGTACCACATCCTAGGACTTTTTTTAAGGCCATACAAAGATTTATTTAACTTAAAAACCAACTTGCTTTTACCTATTACCACATAGTACTTTGGTTGTGGCATATAAATTTCTTCCTCCAAATCACCATAAAGGAATGCAGTTTTCACATCCATTTGTTCCACTTCTAGATCATAAGCTATTGCAATAGATAATAAAAACCAAGTAGATGTCATTTTAGCAACAAGAGAAAAAGTCTCACCATAATCAATAACCCCCAACCTGAGAGTATCCCTTCACAACCAAACGTTCCTTATACTTTTCAACATTTCCATTTGAACCAATTTTTTTCTTAAACATCCATTTACATCCAACAGGTTTTTGACCTTCAGGAAATGGTACAAGGTCCCATGTATCATCCCTTTTAAGAGTTGCCATCTCTTCATCCATGGCTATTTTCCAAGACTCTGTATCATTCGTACCCAAAGCCTCTTGCATAGATCTCAGTTCATCAATGTTAGTACTCAAAGAAAATATACACTTTCAATCATTAGGTGAATACCCATACCTTTGAGATGGTTTCCTTTTCCTTGTAGACCTTCAAGCAAGCTAAGGTGGAGGTTCTTCCACTTCTTCCTCCTCTACTGAAGATTCAGAGCTTGACAAGCTCTCCTCAACTTCTTGTCTATTTTGGGGTATCGATTCAACTTCCTCAAGTGTAGAAGGAATTTGAACCGAATTTTTTTTTTTCTATTCAATTTCTTTATGTTGTTATGGCAGAAAATTAATAGGAGTAGATTTAGTCTCTCTAAAAATAACACTTCTAGAATAAATTACCTTTTGTGCAACAGGGTCCCAAAGCTTGTATCCTTTCACACCATAGCCAGAGCCGATGAAGATACATTTGATAGCCTTAGAATCCAATTTTTTTCTCTTCTCCTTAGGCACATGTGCATATGCCTCACAACCAAAAACTCTCAAATGTCTAAGTGAATACTTTTCCCTGACCACACCTCCATTAGTGTTTTATCAACAAGTGCTGATGTAGGAGATCTATTTATCAAATAACAAGTGGTGGCAATAGTTTCAGCCTAAAATTTTTTTTCTAGACCAACTCCACTCAACATGCTCCTAGCCTTCTCCATCAATGTACCATTAATTCTTTCTACAAATCCATTATGCTACAGAGAATACATAGTTGTCTTTTTTCTTTTAATTCCACAATCTATAGAGAATTTATCAAAGTCTACATAACAGTACTCACCACCATTTTCAGTCCTCAAACATTTAATTTTCTTTCCATTCTGAGTTTCTACCATAGCCTTGAACTCCTTAAAATAACTAAAAGCTTCTGATTTACTCTTTAAAAAATATACCCATGTTTTCCTACTAAAATCATCAATGAAAGTAGCATAATAAACTGATTTACCAATAGAAGCAACATTGAGAGGACCAAATACATCAGAATGAATCAGATACAAGATGTGTGAACACTTATGTGAAGACAAGTAAAACTAAACATGGTTTTGTTTTCCATAAATACAATGTTCATAGAAATCACACTCTAGATTGCAATCATTCAACCCCTCAACGAGGTTTTTATTTTTTAGGGATTTTAATCCCTTCTCTCCAATGTGGCCAAGCCTTTGGTGCCATAACATGGCCTTCTCTACAAGAAAATTTGATTCAGTAGATAGAGCACCCTTGGGTATCTAAAAACCATGACCATTCGTAGAAGAGGAAACCATCTCTTTTTTCAATGAAGTAGTTTATGGCTTAATCTTATTAGAAGTGCCACTGCATTCAACCATGCATGCATCAAGATGGTACAATGTACCCAATCTGCTTCCCATTGCTATCACCATAGCACCTCTTACCATTTTCACACCTTCTTTAGAAAATTGTACATGCATACCTGCATCTATTAGCTTGCTAACAAATAATATATTTCTTGCTAACCCTGGGATATGTAAGACACCATCAAATCGTCTAACTCTAGCATCAAAAAATTTCACATGAATACTACAGGACCAACAATATCAAGGAAAGAATCATCACCCAAATACACCTTACCATCATCATAGTTTCTATACTTACTAAACTAGTTTTTGTTAGGATTCATGTGGAAAGATGCACCTGAGTCTATCAACCATACATTATCACCTAAACAAGTGGCCAAGGATACAATTAAGGCATCTCTATCTTCCTTTTTAGACTCATAATTAGAATATTGCTTCTTCTTCTTCTTTTTCTTCTCTTCTTTACAGTCCTTTCAGAAGTGTCCAGGTTTTCCACAATTCTAGCATATCACCTTGGACTTGCCAAGAGATTTTGATCTCCCCTTGTTTCTGGACTTGGAATGGCCACTTTGCTTCTCATCCTTTCCTCATTCTTTTTGTTTTCCTCGAACACTCAAATCCTCTTTGGCGTTCATAGAGACCTTCCTTCTCATCTCTTCAGAGAGTAGGGAACCAACAATGTCCTCCATCTTCAAGATGACAAATGTGCTGCCAATGGCCATGACTAGGCCGTCCCATGAGTCTGACAGAGAACAAAACAAAGTTTGGCACCTTTCTTCTTCATCCATCTTAATCCCAGCTGAGGTCAAATGAGTCACCAACATATTGAATGCTTCCAGATGCTCAAAAATTCATTCACCTTCTTCCATTCTCAAGGAATACAAATTCTTCAAGAAAATATTATTTACTAGAGATTTATCTTGGTATATCTTACCCAGCTTCTTCCAAAGAGCCTTCAAAGTGTTCTTTATGGACATTTATCAATATTGAATCTGCAAAACATAGTCTAATGAGACCTTTAGCTTTTCTATCCATTAGATCATATTTTGCAGCCAAAGCTAGATCCATAGGCCTCTGGAAATTTTTGTCCACTACATCCCATAGACCCTGATCAATCAACATATCTTCCATATTTAGCTTCCACATTTAGAATTTCACACTGGAAAAATTCTCTACCTCAATCCTCCCAGATGTTGTCACCATTCAAAAAAAAATCTGCAACAAGATCACAAAAAATCATCTACACAAGCTCCCACTCAAACCTTGATTAGCACAAAAAACACAATAACCCGCAACTGAAATCAAAAGTGATCAAGCTCTAATACCACTTGTAAGGAAATTAAAGTAGCAGAAACAATTTCCTATGCCAATCTTGAGAAGAGATTATGCAAAATTTTAAAACTTGATCAAACAGTTACAAAAATTCCAATAACACATTCATAACAAAAATAAATAATTAACACAAACACCAAATATACATGGGGAAAAACCTTTTGGGAAAAAAACCCCACACTCCAAATCTTGCTCAATGTATTACAAATCCAACAAAAAAATTACATACACTTGTAGAGCAAGTCTTTTACAGGAGTATAACTAGTAAACAATTCTAGAAGAATTCTGGCAACAGTTCGATAACACAACAATACTTGCAAACTCAACACAACTTCATCTTACATACTTCTCCAAAATACACAAGTACTCAATATATAAGAGTTTTACAATGCATAAAATAAAAATTTCTAAAGAAACTGCCAAAGGCTAAACATGCAACATGGAAAGTGCTAAAAACACTGTCGATGCACAATGACAAGTTTCCAATTGTCACCACTGCAAAATCTACACTTTTCAAAATAACTTCTTTTCAAAAACTCACATTCCATGTAAACTCAACATGGAAATAGAAAAAAAAATTATGCACAACTCCACCTGTAAAAATCAACTTTCTAACTTGACTCCCCATCTAAATAGAAACTGCAAGTTGTAAATCATAAAGACAGAGTGGAAAAATCAGCAACATTTAATATTTAGAAAAATCCAAGCTTAGGAAAAATCAAAGGTTGAGACACCTTCTATTTCCTAACACAAAGTAAATTGGGGATAAAGATTAAAAAGTTGTAGATTTTTCACGTGAGGGGGTGGGGGGGGCGCTATGTGAGACTTAAGGGAGTAGTTATTGTGAAGAGAAGGAATATATAGTGGATGATGACTACAAAATATGAAGAGAGAGTAAGTTTGGGGGACTATGCAATGAGAAGAGGTAGTGTACTAGCCTAAGAATATGTAGATAGAAGAGGGAAGGTCGTGGCTTGCCATATAATAAGGTATAAGAACTTGAATTGTAGTGAAAATATTTTATGAAAGAAGACTACATGCCTCACAAAGGATTAGAAAGAGATTCAATCAAGTAGTGAAGAAAACTTATGTAGGAAGAGTGCAAAGGGGTGACAACTGTAGTGGAGATTAGTGGTATTTAAAAAAAAAGAATTGAGAGGAGGGAGTGTTGTTTAGGAAAAGTATATTGTAATGGAAGAGCACGACCACAAGAGGAGGAATTTGGAAAAGACAAGTTTGGGTGTCTCTGCAATTATGTAATCTGATTATGAAATTGTGAATTTGAATAAGTTGTAGTTGTTATTTGAAATATTTGAGACAAAGTGTTATCTCTATTGATTGCAAAATTGTTATTAAGAATGTTTTCCTAGACATGAGGATAGATAGATTATAGTTATTGTGATATTTTTGAATTTAGTTTTAATTCGACAAATTAAATTGTCAAATTTTAATTTATTGTTGGCTACAAAACAAAGTTGTCATTTTCATTAATCGTAATAAGGATTTGGGAGATTAATTCCTTCACTACATCAATAAATTTGGATAAGTGAAGCACTCTAGTAGAATATTTTGTTGAATATTTACATGGACTACATAATGAAGTAAAATGGAAATTTTAAAAGAATATCATGAAATATAAATAGTATGTTGAGCTTAGAAGAAAAGTATAAGAAGAATGTATTGGAAACCTAGTTTTTCCTCACTTATAAAAGGAGATGTTTTCTCAAGGGACCTACAATAAAATAAAGTGGAAAAATATAAGACCTTGTGAGGTGTTAATTTTTTTTTGTCAAATGCCTATGAGGTCAACTACTTGACAAAGAAGAAATTTCTCCAATATTTAACGTTGTTGATTTGGATTGCTACTATGCAAGACACACAAGTGATGAAAAAGATAATTTTAAATTTACTTTTGGATAAATAATGGATGCATTAGTTACTAGAAGAGAAGATATTGAAATTGGGGAAATAATTGACACATATATAATTAAGAGGACAATGGGAAGAGAGTATAAGAAATATTTGGAAAAATGGGAAAATTGAGTTTATTATTTCTAAACACGGAATCAACATTTTAGATCTTATAAAAGTACACAAGCCTTAAAAACTTGTGAACCTTTTTCTCCTACCCAATGTGTCTAATGTAAAAGCATGTAGGCTCAAGTGTAATCCTACATAATCGGAAATACTTTTTGAGTTTTGTTTAATTTTAATATTTCATTTTATGAATCTATTTATATGTTTTTTTGGTGGCTTTTGGCTCATTTTTGTGAAGTTACTTAATAACATTATAATGTATTATGCTCAGAAGCATCTATATTGGTGTAAAATAATTCATATTTAAAATCTTTCAAAAGATTTCAAGATCTATTTTAATTTGTTAACCAATTTTAGTACTATCCAAAGCATCTATTCTTTTAATAAAAAAATATTGTCATTTTATTCTCCTATATGTTTAGTCTAAACATAAGATGGTTATTGCATCACAAAAGTTTGAAGGTCAAAAGGATTTTAATTTGAATTTTAAATTTGGCTAGTTGTAAATTAATCCGAAAGAAGCTAATCTTTGTGTTTTTCTAGTCTAATCAAGCCAAATAATGAATTTCAATTTCCAAAGGAAATCAAAATTCTTTTTTTTGAGTTTCCTTCCTTGTTTGATGGTATTTTTCATTAATTTTTGGTAACTAAATATTAGTATTTTTTTTTGTTAAAAAACTCTAGATGTGTGATATCTTCTTCTAATTAGTTGGTCATTAAAATCAATTACTAGGGAATGCAAATTTACTATTGGCCATGTGGAAAAATATCTAAGGGAGAATATTAGTTTTTGATAGGGCTAATGGAAGGCTTCTTGTTGTCCTTGACTATGTGGTACATTCCTAGAGAGGATAAGTGACAAAAAGTAGAGATAATTTGAAGAGTTGTACACTAAAAAATGAGAGATGGGAAATTATATTTTGAAAGAGAAAAACATAGATCTAATAGATGGATAGAGAGCAACACATGAAAATAATGGATGAATGTAGAAATAACTAAGAAGGGGATGAATAGAGCGAAAAAATGTAGAGAATAACAAAGAAGTTTAAGAAAGAATCAAGGTAAAAATAAAATAATAGCTTGTGACCATTGGCTACAAAAACTTATCATAGAGACCGAAGACAATTAAGTAGGAAATAAATCACTATAAGAAAGTAAAGTTATGTATTTGTATATATAAATTTTGAGTCTTTGGAATACATTGTAAATGTGAGCAAGATATCACCATGGTAAATTTTTGTTCCTTGAATTATTTTTGTTGAATATATCAAGCTATACAAAAATTGAAATAAAAAGTGATCAATTCAGTTTGGCTTTCAAATTATTTCAAGTGTGTTGATTTACATTTTATAGTTGGTAGATTAGATTATTTGAAATAAGACTCCCTAGTCTAGACTTGCACCATTATCACAAAGAAGTGGGAAAAAATATTTTATTCACGTTAGAAAATAATTTACCAAATAATCCATATCATATATAAAATTCATCTTCCCAAATCTAAGAAAAAATATTTTTGATTCTAATAGTAAAGTTAGAATATTAATTTAAAATTAACTAAAATTAAGATATTAATGAGATTTATAAGCATTAGTTGTTAACATTTTTGGGAGACTCCTCCATTTATTTATGTAGCTTTATATTTGTTTCTGTGTATTCATACCTTTGGAATGAAAATGCATGGGATATTTATAGTTTTGGCAATCTTCAAACTCTTGACACTAATGTGAAGCCGCGTTATTGTTAATTTGTGTTTGTAATGTTTATTGTTCTCCTATTTATAATTAAATTCCATTATTAGTTGTTAATACCAAATCCATTTAAGGGTATTTTTCATTAACCACCATAGGGGATTCATGTAATTAGACCATTTTTATTTCTCTCTTGTTCTTTATAGGTCCAAAGTAATGTTGAAAATTCATGACAACAAAGAGAGGTAGATTAGGTGGCCTACTTTCTTTTTAATATATAATAATAATATAGTACTAAAAAATAAACTATATTTTTCTTGTTTGCAAATAGGTTGATATTGGTGTATGAAATGAGGAGTTTCTAGTTTATTTATGTTGTCTCAACATTCCTTATATTTTAAGAAGGTTTAAAGAGTAATTTGGGTACATTCATGCCCATGCTATTGGAAAATTATCCAATATGACTAGTATCTAAAATATTTTCCAAAGAATTGTCCCATATGATAATCCAACTTACTTTAAAATGTTACATATTGGTCATAATTATCCCAAATAGGAATGATACATGATAGAGAGACCACTACATGGGATTTGATTGTTATATGCAATGCCTCATACAATGTGTTGTTAATACATTGTAATAACATTAGTCTACTAAAGCTTATTTTATCAATTTTGGAATGCATTAAAAATTCAATTGTAACTTGTGTTAAAGTCTCAGAATCTAAGAATAATGTAACTCTCGAGTAAATAAAATAACTTAAAACTAAGATCTTTATATTTTTAATTAGTACCACATTTATAATATTGATATTAGTTAATATTTTCTTAATTTATATATAAACTATAATAAAAACATAAGTTTTTAATCTAATAAATTTTGATAAATATTATTGAAACAATTTATATTTAAAAAGTAATTTTTATTTTATTGATAATTAAAATTAAAATATATATTTTAATTGATTCAAAATACAAAAAAAATTGAATAATTAAATAAAATTCATTTATAAAAGTATTATGTTATTAAGAGAAATTAATAAGTAATGAAAATCAACACTAATTTCTTATTAAATTTAATCCAATAAATATTGTGTGCAACATGTTTTCTAACCTAAATAATGCAAAACGAACGAAATGCAAAAGGAAGAAAAGCACTAAACAACACCTCAAGATTGACCTAGTTAGACTTGAACAAAGAAAAGGTGAAAACAAATGAGTTACCTTGCCCAAGTTGATTGGTTGGTTGGCCCCTATCGATTTGATAATTTGTGTGCTCCTTCAAATGGCAAGTTACATGAAACTAGATGCAAAATGATGGTGAGATGATGGAGATTCTAATGATGCAAGTGGGTATGTGAGTGGATGCACAAAATGGATGCAAAATGAGCTTCAAAGGTTGCAACAATGGAGGATGGTATGAGATCTTGAGGACTTGGTTGATTGAATGCTTGAATGTGTGAATGAATGAAAATGAGGTCAAAATCTTCTAATTTTAGGGGAAAGGCCTCTAAGGAATGGAGGTCTAGGATTTAGCCACCATGGACAAAATGAAAGGATATGGTGAGTTGAAAAATCACAAGCCCTCACATCTTGCCATGTGGCAATGAGGTGTCAAAAGGGAATGTGATGTGGAAGTACTTGAAAGTACCTTGGGATTGGGACAAGATCTCCTCATAAAGGATGTTGTTGTCCCCATGTGGGGAGATGTGACACATGAGGAATTTAAAATTCCTCAATAATCCACATGGGAAAGATGAAAGCCTTGTAAGAATAAATGTGGATTTTTTAATTTACATGGGGAAGAGGAAAGTCTTGAAAGAATAAATGTGAATTTTTAATTCACATGGGGAAGAGGTTGCCTTGGAAAAATGGAGAAAGAATTTATGATGGTTGAATTGGAGGCATGCCATAAATGGAATGAGGATTAGATTGACCTAATCATATGATTAAGGTTGTCCAAACAGGTGATTAAGGGGGCTAATGAGGGATTAGGAGCAAGTTTCAAGTTATGGAGGATGTGACATTGATCTTGATTAAGGGTGTGCACATCCTAACCATGGATTAATTAAACTAATCCAAATTAAAAGAAGACTATGGAGGCTGAGACAAGGAGAGAGAAAAAGGAGAATTTAAAATTGATTTAAATTCAAAAGGCCAAATGACTAAATTAGATAAATTGATGTATTTATTTAAATTAGAGAGGAAGGGGGAGAAGGTGAAGTATTTAATTTTTAAATTAAATACCTTAGGAACCTTAGGAAAAGGGGAAATATTAATTAAATAAATCATTTAATTAATATCGATGGGGGTTATGAAATATATGAATAAAGGGGATGAATTTGACCATATGGGAGTGGTCAAATTCAGATGTCTACATTTTTCCCCTCTTCAAAACACTATTAGAATAAAAGTGTTTTGAAGAAAATAAAATGTAGATGACCTGAGAGAGGAAATGACTAGAAAAGATAATACCCCAACATGGGAGAAGTTGCCTAAGCTATCCAAATGGTGAGAAATGAAGGGAGATGCTACAGTCTCGCAAGAAAGTGGTCGTGATGGAGGAATGGAGGTGAATGATAGGGTATGCCCCCTTAAGAGGGTAGGTGGGGAAGATAGGGTATGCCCCCTCAAGAGGGTGGTTGGGGAAGAAAAAGGGGCCTTGGGCGACTTCTTAATACAAGAGAATAGAGGGTATCAATGGATAGAGCTCAAAAAACCATGAAGATTGGCTTTTGAATGGAGGAAAAAAACACATGGTGTGCAAATGGCGGATTGTGGAAGATAGATGAATAGTTAATTAAAAAGAAAGTTAAATAATGGGTAAAAACACCCAAAACTTAAAAAAGGTTAAAAAGGAGGGAAAAGGTAATATATAGTAATTTTAGAAATTACTATTCCTCATTTGCACACCTAGCAGTTGAGTGAGAGAGAGAAGAGGAAGAAGGTGACAAGGATGGTTAACGGGTATGACAACAAGGATGAGAGGTTTGTGGAGGATGAGATCATCCTCTAGGAGATGAGGTGTGACGGTTCTACCAGAAGCATGTGGTGCCCCACTCGGTTAGCTTCAAAACCCTTCTTTGTGATTTTAGCAAAATTTTGAATTTGTTTTAGCATTTGAGCATCTGGGTTTTGAGAATTAGGTAGTTTAGAAAAATGGGTTGTTAGAAAAATTTTGAGCAAATTTTTTTGTTATAGTGTCAGGCACGGGGAGGCAAATTTGCATGTTTTAGGGGGAAATTCACCCAAACAGAGGGAAAAGGGTGAAGTTGTAGCAAGAGGGGGGAGATTCACCCAAGAATTAGGCGAATCCACTTGGGGAAGAAAATGGTTAGGGCTAGACGAGTGAAGTCGTCGTCAGGGAATGACAGACTAGTCCACTCGTTAGGCAAGCAAACTCACCCATCTAGGTGAGGGTGGGTGGGTTCACTTGTTGGATAGGAAAACTCGCCCTTCCGGGTGGGGATGGGCAAGTCTGCCCATTAGATGGTCAAACTCACCCATCTAGTGAGGACGAGGGAGTTCACCTGTCAGATGGGAGAGCTCGCCCATCTAGGGAGGGACGGGCAGGTTTTCCTGTTAGATGGGTGAACTCACCCATCTGGGCAAGGATGGGTGGGTCCACCTATTGGACGGTCGAACTCGTTCATCTAGGCGAGGATGGTTGGGTTTTCCCGTTGGATGGGAAAACTTAGCCATTCGGGTGATGAGCAACTAAATGGGTGAATTTTCCCTCTAATTGAGAAAATTCGTCCAAAGGGCGAAACCAGGATAAAAAGGTTGAATTCACCCAAATTGGGTGAATTCGCCCAGAAGGGTGAAACAGAGACAAAAAGTGTGAATTCACCCAAAAGGGAAAAACAAAGAAAAATTTGAGAGGACAACCTGGGGCGGGGGATAGAAAGAAGGAAAGAGGGAAAATGAAAGTGATGAAATGAAAGGAAAATGACTGACATGTGGCTTGGTGTGGATGCAACATTTTGACACCCTATGGACATGAAAGAGGCATTTGGTAGTTTTAGAGTTGACGATCGTGGTGATGAATGACAAGGACCATGCAACATGGCACGAGCAGGCTTGCTACATATGCTTGGATATCCCATTGTCAGAGCGCATCAAGCGCTGCTGACTGCACTGATAGAGTGGTGGAGTTTAGATACGTCCACCTTCCATCTCCTGACGGGGGAGATGACATTCACACTAGACGATGTATGGAGAATTTTATGGCTACCGATAGTCAAACATCTTATGAGCTAGACACGGTCAAAGGGAGAGGAGTGAGATAAGACCCTATGAGTCCTTTTCAGGTGAGTAGACCTACCGATTCAGAGAGTGAAGCTGGATCTGGATGGGTTCTTGAGGTTGGGAGTCGCAACATTACCCTTATATCTGTGTGGGATGATTAGTGGGATCCTAATGCCAGATAGGAGTGGCATGTTTTAAAACCTCAAGATGATTGAGGTTGTCAAACATATTGTGGAGCAGAGAGAGGGGGAGTTCGCATGGGGCACATTCGTACTAGCACAATTGTATAGGGACATGCATGTGGTGTGTTACTAACAAGCACTTAGCATGACACATGTGATGTTGTTATAGATATGGGCTTGGGAGCACATCAGCATGGCTAGGCTAGGAGTTTTGATAGGAGGGGACAAGATGATACAATACTAGTACGGGACTAAGTATGGCTGGCAGTTTCACTATCATGCCACTAGTGATCTGGAAGCATGGAGGAGGAGATTGGACAATTTACAAGAGGACCAGATAGTATGGAGGCCATACATGACATGATAGTTTTTCAGATGGAGGGAGGATGAAGTGAGGCATAGAGGATACTTCTTTACTATATCCTATTTGGTTAAGAGAGACCCAGGTATTGTGGAGCTCCATAGGGCGGATAGAGTGATGAGATAGTTCGGGGTTTAGTAGGACAATACCCTAGGACCTCAAAGGTTCAGATGGATCTCTCGAGAGTGGTTATGGGGTGATCCGATCCCAACATATTTTGTGAGACAACAGTGGGTGGATCAACAGTAGATACCTTACATAGGCAGGAGAGGAGGAGAGGTAGATGCAGGGGTGACAGTGAGATATTCCACATGGTGGGGACATCATCCACCACCATAGATTATGATAGTGCATCAGATCAGAGAGGCATTAAGCTATGGTTCATAGGATGAGAGGATGTTGGGAGGGAAACAAAGAGTTAAACGGAGAGGAGGATGATATAGGCAAGTACAAGAGGAGGCCGAGGTAGAGGAGGAGAGAGAAGATCAACAAAGAGTGGGATAGGAGGAGGTAATGGAGGTAGATGCACCTAATGTGGATCCACTAGCCATAGTGCCATATGTACCACCACCACTGGAGGACATATGTGTACTATTGAGGGGGCACTAGCGAGGCTGTGAATTGCATAGTAGAGACTTAGGGAGTTCGAGGTAGAGAGGAGTGGGTTGTTGGCTGAGGTGGATAGGGTGTGTACAGAGGGAGAGAGGCACTACAGGACCTTAGCATATGAGGTAGGAAAACACATGTTTAAGGTAGAGACAAATAGGGATGGGTTGTGAGTCGAGGTGGAAAGGTTACAAGCAGGGGTGATTTGATTGGAGGGAAAGGGATGGAGACATTATGGGGAGTTAGTAGATTAGGCCACCATACAAGTAGAGAATGCCGATAGGGAGAGGGAGGACCTGAGGAGACAAATAAGAGAGCTGAGGTGGGAGAGGAGTAGTTGATGGTGGAGAGGGACAAATTGCAAGCCGAGATCGCCAGACTATAGGTAGGGGGATAGATGGACCATGGAGAGTTGGTAGACCAGGTATCTATACAGGTCCTGGAGGAGGCAAAGAGAGATATGGAGGATATGAGGAGATAGGTGATAGAGTTTCCGAGGGAGAGGACTGAGCTAAGGTGAGAGTAGGACGAGCTCCATGACAGAGCATAGTCATCAAAGTAGATAGTTGGGGATGTAGGGTTGGTGTTGGAGAGAGAGGAGGATATGATGGCACATATATGGACCTTGTAGGGTGAGAGAGATGCAACATAGGCACAAGTATGGACTCTGTAGGGTGAGAGAGATGCAATAGTAGGATAGATGCAAGCATTGCGGTGTGAGAGGGATACAACAAAGGCACAGGTACAGACTCTGTAGGGTGAGGGACATGATAGTAGGGCATATGTAGACATTGCAGTGAGAGAGGGATGCAACAAAGGCACATTCATAGGATCTTTAGGGTGAGAGAGATACAGTGGTGTACACAGGGTTGGTGACATGTATGCAAGTGAAAATTGATCAGCTAATGCTAGCATAGGATGCTTGGGAGCAGGAGAGGAGACAGATGACCGGGTTATGGGATAGGTACAAGATGGAGTGAAATGGGGCCAAGATACATGGCCTAGAGAGGGATGAGTACATGCGGGAGGAAAGTTATTAAACAATAGCCTATTTCATGCTGGTTCCATATCAGGAACGACATGTACGTCCCTATGTTAGAGCGGTGTCACAAATGCCAGCATCATCACAGTCACTAAGGACACACACACGAGGATATAGTAGCTATCAAGAGACACCCCCACACAAGGGGGAGTGCTAGACTCACTGAAGAGGTCAGATACTAGCAGCTCAGGGTAGGGATGACAGAGGATAGATGATAGGATATGAATTTTTGATAGGTGCAGGATGGATGTACAGTATAGAGCGACATAGATCACATTTGATTCAGATCCTTATACTTGTATTTTATTCGATGATTACTGATCTGTATATGATGGATATGTATTTTGATGAGATGATGAACTTTATTATGGATGATGTGATGGAAATTATATTTTGATATTTTATATGACATTCCATAGCCCTTAGTTACATTATGTTGTGTTTACATGATGGATTATTTATTTATGCACATGTGTATGTATGTGATATTATTATGGATGACTACAGTTATGATGTGATTTATGTATATGTTAATGATGATTTATATGTATATATATGAATGATTTTGTTATGGATGATTATGATGATGTATGCATATGTTGATGATTATTTATATGTATGTATATGAATGATATTACTATGGATGATTATGATGATGTATGCATATGTGATGATGATTTATATTTATGCCTATGCGGATGACATGGATGAGATGCATGGTGCCTAACGTTTATGATGCAGGATGTGATGGATAATCTTGGATATTATATGCTATGGATGTGAACCTAATGATTTGTGATGTAGGTGGTGATGTATGAAATGTGGTAATGAGATGGACTAAGTGGAAATGAATAGATAATAAAATGAAACTAAGATGCTTAGAATATCCAATTAAGATTAATATAAACAATTTAAAATGAATATGAGATGAGAATGCACGTGGGATGAAATGTAATGCAATGGACCCACCATGCTAGATGAGATGAAAATGTGCGCCATTTGAGATCAAATTGTACTTTAATGAAGGGTTGGATTCACCTATTTGTGTGAAGAACATGTATTTCCTCATAGTGATGTATCAATCTCAGTTGCTTTTCTCATTTTGCACATCATAAACCAAAGATTTGATAGCAGAGATGACCTTAGTACTCTCGACATTACAAAATGAATGCAACCTACATGGATGATGGGATGCAATTAAATTCATTACAAACATTAATACCTAAATGAAATGCACATGGTGATAAGTGTAAATAAGGGCTTGTATAGCAAGGAGAGCTGATGGTAGGCATATTTTATTTATGTATCACACTTACTTTAGCTTATTAGAAAGTACTTT
This sequence comes from Sequoia sempervirens, assembly GCA_007258455.2. Taxonomy (NCBI): domain Eukaryota; kingdom Viridiplantae; phylum Streptophyta; class Pinopsida; order Cupressales; family Cupressaceae; genus Sequoia; species Sequoia sempervirens. Next base: position 265,161,572 of record VDFB02271358.1, read on the forward strand.
CCCTATAATAATTATAAAATTAAGGGAGGATGGGTGTGGAACTGCACCTATCAAGAACTATAGGTATCCCGAGAAGAAGAAGAGATGGAAGGAAAATGTTTGCACAACCAAAATCATAGGTTATAGGTTAGGGACAAATACAATGCAACATAATGGAAAATAAAATACAACCCTAATGCTATTTTCCATTTTTTGAGTGTTGACTTTTCCTATAGCATAAGACACAAGACACCAGGGTATATGTAACCAAGGAAGATTAGTGTCAAATGCATAAAATAAAAACAATAGACAAGAAGGCTATCCCTACACCCCAAAGTCGTGATGACCTTGGTCGGGCTAGGCATTGAGATAACCACAAGCACAAAAGGATGCCCTAACGTAACACAAAACCACAAGGATTTTGGTGGGTACTATGTGGGACAACCAAGAAGAAAAAAACAAAGAAAGTTCAAGATATGCCCCTATGTTGATGAGTCAAAACACACCATAATATGATAGATCATGGTGACCCTAACAAGTTATGATAGGATGCTCAAATGATAAGAAAAATGCCAAAAGCATCAAACAAAAGTAATCAATTTCAAATGTCCTTTGCCACAAGATCAAAAGGTGCATGAGATTGATGTGGTTTGATGAATAAGGATGCATCCTGTTAAGACTAGAGATGGAGACTACACTAAAAGACTGACATGACACAAGATACCATAAACCAATTGAATCTAGTAATACTAGTGGATCTCATTTATAAAGAACTAGATAGATAAGGAAATAAATTGACAACACGACATGAGAAACAAGAGAAAAGACACAAAACATACACAACCTAAAGGCCTAGGGGCTCAGGGGCTGATCAAAGATTAGCCTTGCCTACATGAAAACACATAGCCCTCGTAGGTCAAGAAAAGACCATGGATAAAAGCGGAAAGAGGGAAATGGAGACAAGTAATGAAAAAAAAAGACTCAACAAACCAAAAGGAGCCTCGGAGGTGAATCAAATGATCAACCTTGCCTATGTGAAAGCACAGGGGCAATGTAGTTTGAAAAAAGATCGATGACAAAAGACAAAACGGGACAAACAAAGGACAAATGACTGACACAATGGGTTGATGAAATAACAAGGGGCTAATCTAAGTCAATTTGCAGTCTGCACTATCTTAGATACTACAAAACTAAGAAGGATATCCTTTAGGGAAGAAAAATTCCATAGCCAGATGAAGGCGTAATTAGTTGAATTCATTACAAAAGACATGACAAGATGACACTTAAGAGAAGACCGAAAAGATGGAGGACGCCAAATGGACATGAGGGATTGATATGACATGAAATTACTTAATTCTTGCAAATCCAAAATCGGTCTAGAGACCATGATATTTCAGATTAATTTCACTCTTAAATTTTAACAACTTCCTATCATGTCATGGACAATGAACCAAAGATGAGATGAGGCCTAATGAGGACTAACACATTGAAAGATCTTAGATGGAAGCGAAAGACTGGCCGATAAGAAGGACAGATGACACAAGCTTAGATTAGGATAGAAGCTCAAGATAAATGATACTATATGAAGATTGTCTATTGCTCAACCAAAATATACCAAGGTGTGGATAAAGGGGGATGCAGATAGAAGGAATAGATCAAAAGGATGCTAGGATTGGAAGTGAGGATAGGATAAATGGAAGCATAAAGTAACTAGGATGCAAGGTAGATAATGATTAAGTCTTGTACGAATGACACCTATTACCAAGTTTTTACCAATCGTACTTATCCAAGGAACCACCAAGGGTGTTTTTCATGATAGGACAAATTATTTTTCTTTACTATTTTTGGATTTTTTTGACTTTTTTAATTTTTTAGTATTTTTGACAATTTTACTCTTTTTTTGGTATTTTTTGGATTTTTGTAGGATAGGATAAACCCCCCACTCCCTTCAGGTATGGGCAACCTATATACCCCTAATCCATATTTTGTTGTGATGACATAGGGACCCAACCAATTTGCTTCAAATTTTCCTTTCTTATCTCAGTCCTACTGGGTACACTGATTCTCCTTAAGAACTAAATCACCAACATTGAATTAGTGAGGACAAAAATTCTTGTTATAGCTTCTCTTAAGATGATTCTAATATGCTTGAAGATGATTGTACGCTTTTGTTGACGTGTCTGATGGCACAACAACGTGCAAATAAAATACTGCTATTATGTTTCTCCTGAAAGAGAAAGACAACACATGGATATCTTAGCTCCCAAGGTCTTTATAGTTGGTTCTCAACTGTGCCGATGTTGCTCAATGGGCAATGTAACAGTAATGTTCAAGGGGCCTACTAGTGTTGAGTTTCTGGATGGTTCTAAGATCAAGCATGAAGTTAAACCTATTTTAACTGGGGTTTTAAAGAAACAAAAAAAAGATAGATCAAAGCTTGGAACTGAAAATAATAATAATTCATCCAACTTAGCCAGACTTGTTACCTTTCAAGGAATTGCTAACTGAAACTGGAGAACAAAATCAACTTGTGATTGACACACAGCTTCATTCATCCACAGTGCTAATCTTAACAATAGATTGTAAATCACTATTTAAACAAAACATAAAACAAAACTTCTTTCCTTGAAATCTTTTCAAATTGAATGATTAACCCAAGATGAACACCATTCTGGAACACAATATGAAATAGATTAAATTTGGTTGCTTCTACTATTAGTGAAACAGATAAGCAACATTTACAAATCTGGCACAATCACAAGTGTACATAAAACCTATGATTTCAGATTGTTTCCATCTATACTAAGAAAACTGGAAGGATACATTACTAGCTTCTGCTAATTCTAACTGCTAACTAAGAAAACAAAAGAAGGTCCCATTGTTAGAATTGTGAAACAAGCACAAAACCACGAGCCACATGATCAAACAACAAACAAAACACCTTCCACACAAGAGATCTACAAAAAAATATGTGCAATTATCTTCAACAAGAAAAAGTTACAGAAGAGAGAAAACTTTCAAGAAGATATGAAAGCTACATATATTCTCCCATTCATAATTACAATGAGATCAATCCTTATAAAAGGAGATCAAGAAACCCTAAAGAAAAGCCTAAAGGGAAACCCTAGTGTGCACACTTAATAATTAATAAATAATTAATTATTATGTGCCTAAGTTTAGCTTAAGTAACTAAAGTGATAAGTGACTTAATTAATTAACCAATATGATTAAATTAATTAAGTAAAACAACTTATTACTCTAACACCCCCCCTTAAGATGAACTTATGAAGTAGCTAAAACACTAAGAAAAAGATGCATGAAAGCAAAGATGGGTCCCGACAAACAAGGCCAAGTAAGGTACCCATGTAAAAACAGAAGATCTCTGTAAAGTGGAGAAATAAAGAAAACCTCATGGGAAAAACTCTACTCCAAGAAGAGATCAAGGGTGATTGAAGGACTGAAAAGCCTCCAAATCAAGGAAATGTCTTGAAAAAGAAGAACATGTAGAACATCATAGAAGCATGAAGAAGCTGCAAACTCTGTCAAAAGATGACTGCTACGGTGCCGAAGAACCTCCTCTGAAGATAGGATGATCAGGATCAAGAAGACAATAATCTGCATGAGTGCCCCCAATGACACTACTCGAATCAGATGGAAAACAAAGGAAAACACCTGGAATGAAGATACAAATGGCACAAGTACCAATAGTCTAAAGAACACTGATCAACTAAAAATGGAAGATTCCTTCCAAGGTGGAACCAAGGAAGTATTAACACCAACTGTAGAAACCTCCCATAATGCTGAAAAGGGAGAGGCATGACAGATACACTAAAACCGAATGCCAGAAAGTAGTGCATGAACAGGAACCAAGACCATCTGAAAGTGCACAAGAAAGCACTTGCAACTGAAAAAGTGGTGGGAAAAACAAAGCACACATGCATGAGGCTGGAATCATATGGATCCACTGTCGTCATGGAGGGACACTCACCGGACAAAGGTGTGATGGAAAAAACAAAGGCACTACACAACCCCCCATGGCACTTTATAATACAATGCGAGTATAAAATATGGCACAAAGTGATGTGCAAGAAACCCAATACTACACATACAATGCTGATACCATGTTAGAAACCAAGATCTAATTGCAAACCAGAAAAATCACCTTCCACAGAAGAGAAAAACGAAAAAGTAGAGATTTGCAAAAGATGTGCAAATTAATATATTCGAAGTACCAAATAATACAAGAGATAATTTTCTTTATAAAAGAAAAGATGCCTAAACCTAATCTTATCTTGAGCAACAAGATAGCTCGATAAGATAAAGATGAAAACCTATAACTTAGGAATTAAATAATTACCTAAGTAAACTTATGCAAAGTGTAATTAATAATTAATTACACCAACACCCCCCATAAGTGCAACTTAGGGAGAAGCAGATTATTATGCAAATATGATTCTTGGCAACAAGGCCTAATTAGGTACTCATGTACAAATGTAAAGAGAGAGAAAACCCAGTGGGAAAAACCCCCCCTTTAGAGAGATGAACTATTGCGAAGAAGCATTAGAAGAACTCTGATGAAGCAACACCGAAACCCCAAATCCGGCAAGCAAGGAAAGATAGTTTTGTTTGCAAAATACCAATCGGAATCACAAATGCAATAGTAGACCCGATGCCAAGGAACACTAGAAACTCACATACTAGATCAACCCTGGGATCTGTGAGCAACAGTAGATGAAAGGATGAATGGACCCATAATGATGACAAATCTGGAAGTTGTGTCTCTCGAAGCCAATGCCAAACTGAAGCTAAAACTTCCCATTGGATGAGTACCATCAATATTGTAGAACATTAACCATAAAAACATGGCCTTCAAATGAGAAAGATCTAAACCAATGTGGATCAAGAACTGTAAAATCCCAATGTGAAGTGTGAACCAAAGCAAACCAACAATGTGTCCAGCGAAGCAAGAAAGAAGCTAGAAGGAGACAATAGGAAACCAGAAAAACTCATGTGAGTTATCACCAAAATGAAAGATGGATGCAAGAACCCCCCTTAATGGAACTTTATATTAGCTCGTTATTACAATACCCAATGATTACAGAAGGAGAAACTGTGAAACTACAGAAACATGAGTGAAAATGCAAACCTAGAGCACAAAACAAAAAACTATTGCATGCATAAAATAAATTACACATTTTTAGTAAATGACCTAAGATCTATATAGAGGCTGAAACCAGCTTTCTGACACCAAGAAAATCATGAAAAACGGATAAGCGAGTCAAAAGATATGCTTCCCAGAGTGAAAACGGAAACATCTAACTTCTGAGGCTGAAAAAGACATCAAAAAGGAAAAACCAAAAAATCAGACCTACACCAATGCGTAGAGCACAGAAACAACTTTCCGACGATATCTTGTTTGCAAAAAAATGACATCGTGTGTGAAAGTTATGCTCATTTCCACGAAACTGCTCAAAAATTGCCCAAGGAGTCTCCAATAAGCCCTTAGGGGCTAAAAAATTCCGGCCCCTGGTCACCTGGATGGAGCAGGGGGCTGGTGGCCAGGGGGCTTCTGCGCGGCTGCTGGTCACCCACGTGACTAGGGCTGGGGCTAAAATCCCAGTGGGGGCTAGCGCTTGGGCTCTAGTCGCCCATAAGACCTGGGCGGAGCCCACGAGCTCTGAAGGAGCTGGGCGGCGCATGGGTGGAGGTTTTGGGCAACGGTGGTCCTGCGGTGGCTGCTCGGTGGCTGCTCGGTGGCCGCCAAGTGGCAGGTTCCATTTGCATTGGCCACACAAACTTTCATTCAAAATTTTTAATTTTTTTAACATTTTAATGATTTTTTCTCGATTTATGTGCATCGGAATGCATGCTTGGGGGCTGTACGGCCCTTGGGTAATTTATTTTTGCCTCTCCGGACGATTTTCTCAAACTGGACAAATTTTATATGGAAATAGGGGTTTTTGGGTGCTGCGAATCGAACGGCGAGGTCCGTTTGGGCCCAAAGTGCTCTGAAAATCAGGCGACCCCCAGATCTATCAGAAAAATCACCAAGCTGGAAACCCTCACAGATCTAGAAAATGATGATGAAAATGAATGAAATAAAAGTCATTTCTGACTTTTTCCAGTCCTCTGAATCCAACGAAAAACCCTGATTTGATCCAAGACGCTACATAATGATGCTCAAGGAATGAAACCCTCGAGGGACCTCAAACGAGCTCTACACTGTGTTCCTCCAAAAAAGCTGAGAAGGGGCTGCAAATCAAGGCTCTGATACCATGTTAGAATTGTGAAACAAGCACAAAACCACAAGCCATAGGATCAAACAACAAACAAAACACCTTCTACACAAGAGATCTGCAAAATAATATGTGCAATTATTTTCAACAAGAAAAAGTTACAGAAGAGAGAAAAATTTCAAGAAGATATGAAAGCTACAGATATTCTCCCATTCATAATTACAATGAGATCAATCCTTATAAAAGGAGATCAAGAAACCCTAAAGAAAAGCCTAAAGGGAAACCCTAGTGTGCACACTTAATAATTAATAAATAATTAATAATTAATGTGCCTAAGTTTAGCTTAAGTAACTAAAGTGATAAGTGACTTAATTAATTAACCAATATGATTAAATTAATTAAGTAAAACAACTTATTACTCTAACACCCATTACAAGAATCAGGATGCAGCTCTATCTCTTCTATCCTTCAAAAAATTTGTACTCTTGAAAATCTATCTCTAGACCTGTCTACTCTGTTATCTCTTCTAACTAACTCTTCTACTAACCTTCTAACCCTTCACAAAGAGGCAAGAATTCCATATATATAGAGTGTACCCAAAAAGAATGTGTTGGCCCCTATTTTAGGGTTTACAAAATATCCTACTCTAGAAAGGTCGACCCTCAAATCTTTTGAATAAAATTGGTTATGCCTTAAATGCGTATCCCTGCTGTCCACATTGGTGAAGAATTGCTCCAGGGGTGATCTCAGATCTTTTGCAGCTACAACATTAACTCCTGCTATCTGTGTCCATCTTCGAACTCCATCGTGGAGGTCCTTGAACGCTCTAAAGCATTGCCATTAATACTGATCTGCCTTTCGCCAACAGACCTCACAGTTGTCCCTGTGACTTGTAGCTTCTTCCTCTTTTCTTCCTTTCTCCCTACTCCAGATCCTTCTTCCCATTGACTATCCCCTCTGGAAACAGTTTTCGGCCTCCCCTATTAGATCTCCACACCATTTGTTCATCAAGGTGTTCCATCGGCTCATTCACGAAGCAGATCCAAACCAGTTGCATCCTGCTGGTCTTCTTCAAGGTGGTAGTCAATCAGTCAATGGCCCACTTTTAGTTCCTTTCGATTGGGTGAACAAATGCCACGCTAGATCCCTGGGCAGTCAAAAGTGTTCCATATTAAATCGCATGTCACTGAGACACTAATCGTGTCTGCCCGATGCGATTATGCCTCTCCTAGCAGCTATCAGCGTAACATATGACAGTCGGCAAGACCTTTTAGCGAGCTACAAAAGTCATATTGATACCACAAAAAGTAATTCAGAAGACAGTCGTTATCGGCCAAAAGTCATGGTGAGCCCTTAGGAGATACACTGATATCCATTTTCAATTTGCGAATCCCTTGTTATTGGCAAGACCACATTCCTTCGGCAAGACCACACAACAAGCCTTCCTTTCCTTGGTGAGCACACACACATCTTGGGGAGACTCCTTCATGTCAAGGAGACCTCACTCTGAGCTCACGCCTTGTCACTGAGACATCTCCATTTCGTTGAGACCCTTCATCGATCGCATTCCCTTACATCGAAGGGAAAAAACATGTCGGCGAGACCACCACTAGTCGGTGAGACATTTTTTCAAGCCCTAGATCTTTGGGCGAGCTCATCGCATCCCGGTGAGATTCCATCCTATCGGCAAGACTCTTCATGGTCGGGGAGACCTTGCTTGGTCAGTGAGAGATTACATCGAAGCCACCTCATTTCGGTGAAGGCCTATCTTAGTTCGGGGAGACTCCACTTAGTCGTCGAGACCTCATAGCGACTGAAATGTCTCGACAACTCCTTCTATTTCGAATGAATAGAACCTAACTACCAGTGAGCCAGACAACAGGAGGCTCTCAAGGACTTTTTCCTTGAGGGGTTTTATGCTGAATGGGAATGAGGCATGCTTTAAAGCTGACTTCCTTGAGAAAGATTTCCATATGAGTGATTCAATCCTGCAAAACAAATGCCTCAGTCAGTCCTTGGAGCATATAAAATACATTATTATAAAATAGACTATTGCTTATGATTATTTCATTCAATCTTTCAAGAAAGAAGAAAACCAATTAAAGGTGAGACAGAACCAAAATCGGATAGAACAAAAGACAAAATTAGGAGGAAAAAAAAAGAATTCCAAAGGTCAAAGAAAATAACAGAGGCAATGAGACCAAAAAGAGAAGGGGGACCCATTTTGTTCTAGAATAAAATGGGGTGGTTATGCAGGGCATAACAAATGGGGACTTGGATGGGAAAATGGTTTAACCATTTTCAAGAAATTAAAGGATTCAACTACCCAGAACTCTTGGTTCATGAACATCACAACTCCAGTTGGGTCAGTTTTAACAACCAAGGCTGAGCTAGAATCTCAAATATAAATCAACAATAGCTACCCATAAATCTATGTGTGTGCTTGATTTTGCATCACTTTCTTATAAAGTTTTCTTCATCTTTCAAACAACAATGTGCAAGATTTGAGGTACATGAGTTGATTCCCTTTAGCTTTCGTGTAATGAAATCCTGGGCATTGCTCAACTACCATACAGGCGTCCATAGCCCCGACAGAGATACCTCTAGTTTTCTCACAACATTGTTCTACTGCCAGCTAGGCGTCCATAGCCTCGGTAGAGATACTAGAATCACCCATTCATATTGAGTCTGCTTTTCTCTTCAAATAGTTCTTTTTTTTTCATAGAATTTCAAATATTTATTTCAATTTTTTTTTTGTGTTCAATATGTCAGATGTTTAACATCTGTTCTAGGTTGAAAACTACCATGGACCTCATAACAGCACTGGGGAGATTTGATTTTCCACCCAAATCTTACAACACTATCATCCTAGGACAAATATACCATTACAAGAGGATATGATCTTGATGATTTGTGACAGATTCAGAGGAGATAATGAAGGTTATTTACTTTGTACCTTGCTTTGAAGACTTTCCACAACTCCTATTGACAATGAGCATAAAGCAAAAGTTTAGGACAAAATCACTCAATTAGCAAACTTGAAAATATCTAAACCACATCCGTCCCAATAACCAAAGCATACCTTAGATAACAACCCACTACTCAAGGAAGGAAAGAACAAAGGAAACCCCAAAGAACAACAAGAAATAGACCAAACAACAAAGGAAACGAAAGGACAGAAAGAAAGAAACAATGAACAACAACAAAACTATTTACAAACAGAAAAAGCACATTATTTAGAAATAGGAACAAAACAAATTATTTACATAAAGAACAACAAACTAGCAAGCTTTATGACTCAAAATAGTGTTTAAGGAACTATCCATTGACAGGCAAGGGAACAGGTTCTCCAATTAAACTACTCGGTCAGAAATCATTTTCTTCTAGGATCTCATCAATCTGATAGGGACCCAACCAGAGCTTATCGAATTTATGGTGACTACCCTTCTTTTCACTAGCTTTATCCCATAGCAGCACAAGGTCTGATATCCTAAAAGCCTTTATTTTTTCTCTTTTGTCAAACCAACATTTGACAATAGCTTGATGTCTAAAGAATTGTTGCAAGGCAGCATCTCTCTGCTCTTCTAATTTCAACAAGGCAACTAATCTTACCTCTATCCTATCATCACTAGAGTAGAATTTCTGCATGAAATCAAGGATAGGTATTTGCAAATGAATAGAGAACACAAGCTCTTTCCCATACATCAGTTTAAATGGTGAAGTATTTAAAGCATCCTTAATCCTAGTTCTATCTTTTCATGACGTGAATCTCAGCTCGGTATGTCAGTCCCTAGGATTGTTTTCTAACAGTTTTTTAATTACCCCTAAGAGATTCTTATTGGTTGATTCTGCCACTCCATTTCCTTGTGGGTAATATTTCAAAGAATATTTCAAGACAATTTTGTGATCATAAGCCGACGAAATGAACTTAGCAAAATAGAAGGAAGAGCCATTGTCACATACCAAAGCGAAAGGTTCCCCAAACCTAGTTGTGATGCATTCGGTGAGGAACTTGATCACGACCTCTGTTGTGCTATTCTTGCAAGGTATAGCCTCTGTCCATCTTATGCAATAATTAGTAGCAGTCAAAATAAACTTGTGTCCTGCAGAAGAATTTGGGTTAATGACCCCGATAAAGTCCATTTCCCATTAGGAAAATGGTCTTACCTCATAGACAGGTTGCAATAGAATGGCTGAATGACATTCTTTTGATGCAAAAATTTGACATATGTGACATGTTCTTGTATGATGATGGGCATCTTTGAACACACATGGCCAGTAATAACCAAATCTGAGGATCTGGTGTGCCAATGAGTTTGCAGAACCATGACATGTGTCATGTTTCCCATGAAATTCAGTGATCACGTGCTTAGCCTCTTGCTAATCAAGGCATCGTAGATACACTCCCTTGAAATTCTTCCTGTATAGTAGTCCTCCTTTGAGCATATAGTGAGATCTATTCATTCTCAATGCTCTCCTTTGAGTGGCTTTCATTCCCTTTGGACATCGATTGTTGAGGATGAAATAGATGACATCAGCATACCAAGGGTTGTTGGAAAAGGACCGAGTAGTGTAGTGCTGGCAAATAATATTCTCACCAACATTTGCCATGGATTTTGATAGGCCTATACCTTTGACAAGTTTCATAGGGTGTATCTCCAAATCGAACTCTTGCAAGATGGCCATCCATTTCCCTCTTCTTTCTCACAGCTCGCTCTGCATAAGTAGAGACTTCACAGCAGCGTTAGGAACTACAACAATAATTTGGCTTTGGAGAATGTAGTGCCTTAACTTTTTGACAGCCCTGACCAATGCAATTTTTTTTCTCAAGAAGTGGTTATTTGATCTCAACATTCTTAAATGGAAAGCTCATGAAGGAAATTGGCCTCTCCTCTCCCTCTTCTCTTTGTTGAGTTAGGACAGCTGCATAGGAATGCTCAGAGGAAAAAGAGTAAATATAGAATGACCTCAAGTAGTCAGGGCTGGTGAGAACTGGAGCTTCCAAAATGGATCACTTGACCTATGAAAATGTGGCCTTTGCCTCATCACTCCACTCTATCTTGGCATCTTTCTTCATCATTTCATTCAGTGATTTTATGATTTCTGCAAAGCCCATGATAAACTTTCTCACAAAGTTGATATTTCCAAAGAAAGACCTCATTTCTTTCTTGCTTCCTGGCCTGGTGAACTTCAGAATGGACTCGACTCAGTTTGGATTGATTGATATTCCTCTTTCAGAGATCACGTGTCCCAAAATCTTCCCTTCAGAAACCTCGAACACACACTTTTTAGGATTCAAGGAGACGCCATACTGGATACATCTTTGGAGAACTTTGGCTAAGTCTACAACATTGTTCAATCTATCCTTGGAGAACACTATTAGGTCGTCCATGTAAATGATAATGCATTTACCGATTAAGTCCTTGAATGCTATGTCCATGGCACGTTGAAAAGTTGCTCCAATGTTTATCAGATCGACTGGCATTCTTCTATATGCAAATGTTCCCCACTTTGTAGTCAAGGCTGTCTTCATTCTGCCTTCACAGTTAACCATTACCTGATTGTATCTAGAGTAACCATCCAAGAATGATATCATCTGAGATCCATTGACAGTTTGCAAGACCTCATCCAGAGAAGGAAGTGGGTAGTTATCTTTTTCTGAAGCTCTATTCAGATTTCTGAAGTCTACACATAGCCTAATCTCTCTGTTTTTCTTACGGACTGGAACTAAGTTAGCTACCCATGTTGAATGGCGTATAGGGAAGATTATCCTTACAGAAAGCAATTTTTGAACTTCTTTAAGGATCAGTGGTTCAATCAAGGTGTTGACAGGGCACTGCTTCTGTCAGAATGGTTTAGCTTCGATCTTCAGAGGGATAGTATGAGTCATTACATAAGCATCAAATGTCTATAGATCTTCATATCCCCAGGCTATCGTAGAAATATCTTTCTTAAGTGCCATCAATATGTATTTTCTAATTGCTTCAGGGAAGGCTTTCCCTATGTAGACATTTCTTGTAGGGCTAGAATCAACTAGGTTAACAGTTTCATATTTGCCTCCTTTATCTTCAACTGATATCTTCTCTCGAACCCTTGGGTCTGAATCAAATATTCTCTCCAAGGCCACCATTCCCTTGGGAATGCTATTAAATTTTAGGTTGACGACCCCTTATGTATCAAAATCTTTAGGGTCCCAATCTCCTTGATCCCTGTTGGACTCATCAATGATCTACCCTTCAAAAACATCTGAGCTTGCTAGAAAGAAAGAATATGTCGATCATCATCAAAGACTTGAAAGTTCCTGACATTATCAAGAACTGCAGGGGTGGAAATCAATTCCACTGAGAATCTCTTAAGCTTGGAGTCTTGCATAAGTTCCAAGGTGCTTGCTGCAATAGCTAATGAATCAGCTATCTGATTCTCCCCTCTTGGGATTAAGGTAATCCCAAAATCATCGAAGTCTTCAATTAAGTTCCATACCCAATTTCTATATGCTACCAACCTTTTATTGTGACATGTGTATTGGCTGCGCACTTGCTTGATAACTATTTCTGAATCTCCTTTGACCACCAAGGCAGTGACCTTCTTATGTGCGAACATCAGCCCCTGTGCCAGAGCTTCATATTCTACTACGTTGTTAGTGCACTCAAACTGCAGCCTGTAAGAAGCAAAGAAGGTTTTCCCTTTCAAGCTGGTTAGTTCAATCCCCACACCACAGCTTGTCTTGGATTTGGATCCATCAAACGTGAGGTTCCATAGCTGATCATGGGCTGGGGTTGATCCCTTGGAGGTCATTGTGGGGATTTGGATAGGATGAGCCAGAGGTGGGGCTGCTTGATCTTTTGCATCAGACATAGGGAATGGGTGTTTAACAGTTTTTTTAGGTACACTTTCCAATTCATGCACAACCATATCATATAACTTGTGGCTATCCTTCTGGCGGTCACTTGCATCTTTGGTTAACCCCTTGGGTTTTTGTATAATCGTGACTACAGGGGTGTCGAACAAACCTTGGGTTTGCTCCTCATCAATATGTTGATTCAGAAATGTGTCTGGAGTAGGTTCAATTTGAGGAGGAGCTTCCTTTGAAGGTATCCTACCCCTGGTTACCATTATTGCCTTCAAATGAGAAGTGGCTTGCAACGGTCTTAGGGTGACTTAAGCTAGCTTCACCATCTTGGGAAACGTGATTTAAAATGTGAATTCAGGGTTGAAAAGTCAATTCAGAATGATTTTGGTAATGCACCTTGCACCAGTTAGGGAGTAGAAGACTCTGCAGATTGGTATATTCCCCTAAGACCATCTGATCATGTTGTAGCTTCTTGATCAATGCTTGTTGGTTTTCATTAATTATAGAATCAGGGAAATTTTGTATTGGAAGTTCTTTAGGATCAAGAACAAAAAAGGTTAAAATTTCCTCTCTTTTATAAACCCCTATCCCAGTTTCAAAGTAAGCTACCTCATTGGGGCAATCATACTCAGTAATGAAATTCTTGAGGCAAGGTTCACTTTCAACCCTAATCTGCATAGGCACTCCCCTCCATGGTAGCCACATATGTGAAAATTCAAGGGAGAGATATCCCCCTATACCTTTCATCAAATCTCTGCTCAGTAGCATACCATAGGTCTCAGGAATGTCTACCACTTGATCATCTATATTGGTTTGAATCCTAGGGTCTGACCCTACTTGTACATGTATTTTTTTCAATTCCCATACTACATTAACGTCTGTCTTGTCAAGTTGGATGACTTTATTGTTTGTTTAGACAAGGTTTAATCCCAATTTCTTGCATATAGAGAATGGCATAACATTGCCAAAAGCCCCTGAATCTAACAGACAATTATGTAGGTTCTTCCCACAAATTCTTAAACTCAAAAGAAATGGTGGAGTACCTACCTTGCTTCTGTACAAGGCTGCATTCATGTCTGCAGTAGGTGCCACCTTGTTTTTCCCTTTTAATTTATCAGCTTGCTCCAAAGCTTTCAACACTATCTCTCTTTGAGCAAGGCACCACTTTAAGATGTCAAAGTATGACAAAGAAGTTTTCTATTTCTGCATCTCAGAAACAATATCAAATTTTGCATTACGACTTGCATTATTTTTCACAAGAACAGACGAATTACCTTTGTTATGGAAGTTGGGTGGACCTTTTGGTGGAGGAGGGTTATTATCAAAACTTTGATTCGGAGGCACCATTTGATTAGGCGGTGCTGACATAGTGAATAGAACCTTATTCTAATTTCTCAGGAAGTGTCCTCCCTTTGTCTGAAAATCCTGTGTGTCATACATATATTCCTCTGGTTCATTCTCATCTTGCCTTGGGAATGAAGGTTCTTCCTCAAAGAGGTCATAAGTCATTGCTGTATCCACTGAGTCACCTCCTTTGTTTGAATTCCCTTGGAACGTTTGGGCATCTTCCTGTGCCATCTTGACCATCTTTTCCATTTCAGGGCAGTTTACCTCAGAATGGGTTGTAGTATCATGCATCCTGCACCAGTTAGTCATAAAATTGAGGTCAGCCACATTTGCAGTATGTGACCTCTCCTCATTAGCTTGATGATTATGCGAAACTCCGCCATTGTTTGGACCTGTATTCCATTGTCGGTTGTTATTTGGCCTCTGGTTATATCCTTCATTTTTTATTTTGATAACCTTGGTTAAGGGATTTTTGGCCTTGATAACCCCTTTGGCTGTGATTGTTGTTATTCTGATAAGTACCCTGATTGTTGTTGCTTTGATTAGGGTAGTTACCTTGGTTTTGGGAGGGGTTCAATCGAAGCTGAGCCATGTCATTTGTGACTTAGGACAGTGTTTTCTTTAAGGTATCTACCTCATTTGTGAGTTGGATCGTTCATTCACTTTCCACACTCTTAGCAACAGGTGGTTGACCACCATGATTTGGTGTTCTAATTTGGTTATGATGACTATGGAGACTTTGAGGAACCTGTGATTGTTGAAAGAAGTCAGGAGTTCCATTAGCAAAGAATGGAATAGGTGGTTGAGTTTTCAATTTAGACATAGGCCCATAATGGGAAGGAGATATCCCTGGGATAGTATTGAATAAAGGGGGCAGGCTAGGCATCTAATACCCCATTGAAGGAAAACCTCCTCCCTAACTTCCTTGTTGAGAACTAATTTATTATTGTAGCTTGATAGCTAGATGATAGACTTTAGATAGAGAATCAATATCAGCTGGTTGATAAGTTCTTTTTAGGTACAAACCTAGCAAAGGGTCTATAACGCTAAAGTATGCTTGAATGGCACTATTCTCAGTAACTAGATAGGGGTCCTGTAATCTCCTATACATTCATTGAAACCTGGTATTGAACAAGGGCAAGGATTCACATGGCTCTTTCCTAATGGTAGAAAATTGGTGATATAAAAGAGCTAGATCTACATAAACCCTGAACTAATTGATGAAAGCATTTTCCAAGTGTGTCCAGGTCAGAATAGAACCCTGTGGAAAATTAAGATACCAGTTGTACGCCATATCCCTTAAGGAATAAGGAAACAACCTACAAACTACATCATGGTGATCTATCTGAGCTCTGGTACAAGCATCCTTAAAAGCTTGTATGTGCTCCTCATCACTCCTTGATTCACCATGAATGTACTTGGGATAGAATTTCTCAGGATTCTTAGGCATAACATGAAAACCTCTAGGAATAGTCCCCAATGGAGAGGGATTATTCTTAAAAAACTCCATTGGTAGTGGTGTTGGTGGTTGAGCTAGTTGTTGGATGGGTTCAACCAGTTGTAATGATACTTGAGATGGATTCAGTGGTGGATTGATAGGAATCCCCTGGGGTATTGGTGAAAAACCTGGTGGAGTGAGAAGAGCTGACAAGGGCGGTATGATGGTTGCCCTAGTTTTGCGAATTTTGTATCTTGTTGGGGTCTTGAGTTCGACCAAAGGTGATGGATTTTCAGCTGATCGAAGAACTTTGTGGGACATTTCTGGGGAGGAAAACCCAATTTTATCCAATTTTCTCTTCTGGGCCCTCCTTCTAGCACCAGTTTCTGTTGACGTGCCTGATGGTACAACAACATGTAAACAAAATATTGCTATTTTGTTTCTCCTAAAAGAGAAAGACAACAAATTAATATCTTAGCTCCCAAGGTCTTTAGAGTTGGTTCTCAACTGTGCTGATGTTGCTGAATGGGAAATGTAATAGTAATGTTCAAGGGGCCTGCTCGTGTTGAGCTTCTGGATGGTTCTCAGATCAAGCATGAAGTTAAACTTGTTTTAACTGGGGTTTTGAAGAAACAAAAAAAAGATAGATCAAAGCTTGGAACTGAAAAGAATAATAATTCATCCAACTTAGCCAGACTTGTTACCTTTCAAGGAATTGCTAACTGAAACTGGAGAACAAAATCAACTTGTGATTGACACACAACTTCATTCATCCATAGTGCTAATCTTAACAACGTATTGTAAATCACTATTTAAAGAAAACATAAAACAAAACTTCTTTCCTTGAAATCTTTTTAAATCAAATGATTAACCCAAGATGAACACCATTCTAGAACACAATATGAAATAGATTAAATCTAGTTGCTTCTACTGTTAGTGAAATAGATAAGCAACATTTACAAATCTGGCACAATCACCAATGTACAGAAAACCTATGATTTCAGATTGTTTCCATCTATACTAAGAAAAATGGAAGGATACATTACTAGCTTTTGTTGATTCTAACTCCTAACTAAGAAAACAAAAGAAGCTCCCATTACAAGAATCAGGATGCAGCTCTGTCTCTTCTATCCTTCAAAAAATTCGTACTCTTGAAAATCTATCTCTAGACCTGTCTACTCCGTTATCTCTTCTAAGTGTCTCTATTCTTCTAACTAACTCTTCTACTAACCTTCTAACCCTTCACAAAGAGGCAAGAATGCCATATATACAGTGTGTACCCAAAAAGAATGCTTTGGCCCCTGTTTTAGGGTTTACAAAATATCCTACTCCTGAAAGGTCGGCCCTTAGATCTTTTGAATAAAATTGGTTCTGCCTTAAATGTGTATCCCTAATGTCCACGTTGGTGAAGGATTTCTCCAGGGGTGATCTCAAATCTTTTGCAGCTGCAGCATTAACTCCTGCTATCCGTGTCCATCTTTGAACTCCATCGGGGAGGTGCCTTGAATGCTCTAAAGCATTGCCATTAATACCGATCTTCCTTCCACCAACAAACCTCATAGTTGTCCCTGTGACTCGTAGCTTCTTCCTCTTTTCTGCCCATTGACCGTCCCCTTTGGAAACAGTTTTCAGCCTCCCCTATTAGATCTCCGCACCATTTGTTTATCAAGGTGTTCCATTGGCTCATTCACAGAGCAGATCCAGATTGGTTGCATCCTGCTAGTCTTCTTCAAGGTGGTAGTCAATTAGTCAATGGCCCACTTTTAGTTCCTTTTGATTGGGGAAACAATCACCACGCTGATCCTCGGGAAGTCAAAAGTGGTCCATATTAAATTGCATGTCGGTGAGACACTAATCATGTCTTGCCAATGCGATTATGCCTCTCCTAGGAGCTATGGACGTAACATATGACAGTCAGCGAGACCTTTTAGCGAGCTACAAAAGTCATATCGATACCACAAAAACTAATTGGGAAGAAAGTCGTTATCAGCTAGAAGTCATGGTGAGCCCTTAGGAGATACACCGATATCCCTTTTCAATTTGCGAATCCATCATTATCGGCAAGACCACATTCCTTTAGCAAGACCTCACAGCGAGCCTTCCTTTCCTTGGCGAGCAAACACACATATTGGGGAGACTCCTTCGTGTAGGGGAGACCTCACCCCGAGCTCACGCCCTATCACCTAGACATCTCCATTTTGCTGAGACCCTTCATCGAGCACATTCCCTTACACTGAAGGGAGAAAACATGTCAGCAAGACCACTGCTAGTCAATGAGACACTTTTCTGAGCCCTAGATTTTTGGGTGAGTTCATTGCATCCCGGTGAGATTCCATCCTATCGGAAAGACTCTCCGTGGTCGGGGAGACCTTATGTCGAGAGTAAACCACTCTCACCGAGGTTAAGCCCCTTCTACTTCGGCAAGACATCCCCAAGACGGTGGGACATTTTGCTGAGTTCAAGATCTTTTGGTGAGCTCATCTTATGCCGAAGGCATACCCCCTTCACCGAGATCTCATTGTATCAATAGGACATCTTGCTGAATTCATTCATTCTCCCTGGGCTCATTTTATTTTGGTGAGACTCTGTCGGGTTGGTGAGACATTTTACGATATCCTCCCTATCGGTGAGACAATCCCATATCGACAGGACATCCCCCCGGGCTCATTATGTTACATCGAAGGCACACCCTTTGGCAAGACACATGCTAATCGGCCATAAGTCATGGCGAGGGAAAAATCATTCACCAAGCTCAAAACTTTCGGTGGAACCTCCTTCTGTCGGGGAGACCTTATGCCGAAGGCCTACCCCCTTTAGCGAGCTGAGGTCACATCAGGGAAACTCTCTTAGGTGGGTGAGACTTTGTGCGAATGTAAACCACTCTCCTCGATGCCATTTCATTTCAGCAAGAGTTCACCCTGTCGATGAAACATCTTGCCGAAACCATCTCTCTCTAGGCGAGATCCTTCTGATGACATATCCATTTCACTGAGACTCCAATGGATTGGCGAGACCTTACGCCGATATTATCATTTTACTTCGGGGAGACCTTGCTCAGTCGGCGAGAGATTACATCGAAGACACCTCGTTTTCGTGAAGGCCTATTTTAGTGCGGGGAGACTCCACTTAGTCGCTGAGACCTCATAGCGACCGAAATGTCTCAGCGACTCCTTGGATTTCAAATGAATAGAACCTAACTGCCAGTCGGCCAGACAACAAGAGGGTCTCAACGACTTTTTCCTCGAGGGGTTTTATGCTGAATGGGACTGAGGCATGCTTTAAAGCTGACTTCCTTGAGAAATATTTCCAGATGAGTGATTCAATCCTATAAAACAAATGCCTCAGTTAGTCCTTGGAGCATATAAAATACATTATTATAAAATAGACTATTGCTTATGATTATTTCATTCAATCTTTCAAGCAAGAAGAAAGCCAATTCAAGGTGAGACAGAACCAAAATCAGATAGAAAAAAGACAAAATTAGGAAGAAAACAAAAGAATTCCAAAGGTCAAAGAAAATAACAGAGGCAACGAGACCAAAAAGAGAAGGGGGACCCATTTTGTTCCAGAATAAAATGGGGTGGTTATGCAGGGCATAACAGCTTTGATTCATTTTTTGTGTAAGAGTTCCAACTGACTGAGTCTTGCAACCTAAGCATCTTTTTCACTGATGAGGTTCTTCAAATATATTCTTAGTGAGGGGATGTCGACCTCAATGGGAAGATGGAATCAACACCTTAAATGAGAGAATATAGAGTGGCACCGGTAGGAGTGTGGATAGATGCATGGTAGGCCCAAATGGAGGGATGGATATGAAGGTGCCAATCTTGACCAATATTGTTAACCACCTTTTAAAGGATCTTGATCAAAGTTTTGTTGGTAACCTCTACTTGGCCATTACCTTGAGGATAATAGGGCATGGACCAACAATGCTAAATGTAAAAGGTGTTATAGAGGTGTTTCATGGCCTAGTTCTTGAATGACTTTCCATTATCGTGATGATGGTGGATGAGATTGTATATCGACAGAGAATATAGAAAAGGATGAGTTTGGATATCTAAGTACCCATGATTTGAGAGAGTGGCATTTCTTTCACCCACTTGGTGAAGTAATCAGTAGCAGTGATAATGAAAGTGTGGTCATCAGAAGATGAAGGGTATATCTTGTTGATTAAGTCAAAACCCCATTGAGAGAAGGGCCATGGTGCAATGAGAGGCTATAGATCTTGGGTAGGAGCATATATCAAATTTTCATGTTGTTGGTAGGGTAGACACTTCTTCACGAATTCACAAGAATCATGCTCCAATGTAGGCCAATAGTAACCAAATCTAAGAATTCTTTTAGCCAAGGATTTTACATTTGAATGGGCCCCACAAACACCACTATGTACCTCTATTAATGCAGTGTGAGCTTCAATCTCATTTAGACACCTAGGAAGGGTTCCATCATACCCACGATGATAAAGCGTATCAGTTATGATAGTGTGGTAGGAGGTGTGTTGGATTAAAGGTTTTTGTTGGTTATGTGTAAGGTCAGGGGGTAAGATGTTATCATTAAGGTAGGTGTACATGTCATGATACCTTGGTGACATAGGACCTATAATGTCATACACCATTTTTCTCTTAGGGATATCATAAGCTGGGATTATGAGTTGTTCGAATAGGAGCTTGTAGTCTGTTCAATATTTTGGCATATCAATTAGGGAACTAATTGTATCCATTGCATCAATTTCTTTATTTTGCACTCTCGAGATATGGTCAAACTAGATAGAGGTGAAGTACTTTTTGAAGTCTTCCACCATGCATTTATAAGGCAACAACTTATCATCTTTTGTCAAAAACTCATCATTAACTTGTTTGATGCTCAACTGAGAATCACTAAAGACTCTTAAGTGAGTGATGTTCCACTGGATTATGATTCTAAGGCCAGTAAGGAGAGCTTCATATTCTGGGATGTTTTTTCATGCATGAAAAAGCCAACCTGAATGACTTCGAGATATAATCACCTTGGGGGGTAATGAACAAAATGCCTGCCCCCACTCCATTGTGTGTGTATGAACCATAAAAGTAGAGTGTCCATGTGGCCATTTCTGTTACTGTGAAGACCTCTTCATATAAAAATTTTGTTACCAAAGGATAGGCATCTACCAGGGGAGTGTCTGCTAGCTGATCTACTATCACTTTCCCTTTAATATCCTTTCAATCCACATATTCTATATCAAATTTTCTCAATAGCATGACCAACTTGGCCATGCGACCTGTCAAAGTTGTCCTAGATAACAAATATTTGAGTGGATCAACTTTTGAGATCAAAGTCAGTAGATGGCTAAGCATATAGTGTCGAATAATTTCTGAGCTGAAGATCACAACTAAGCAAGCCTTTTCCATCAGGGAATAATTGAGCTCATAGCCTACTAGGGTCTGACTAATATAGTAAATTTCTAATTCTTTTGATGATTCATCATGTTGCACCAATAGTGACCCTAGTGCAACTGAAGTGGCTGAAATGTACAATAGAAGTGACTTACCTAGAATTGGTGGCATAAGGATGGGAAGATGAGCCAAATATACTTTAATTTTGTCGAAACCAAGATGAAATTGTTGATCCCACTTGAAAACAATATCCTTTTTTAGGAGATGAGTGAATGATTGGCATTTGTTGGCTAATTGAGCTATAAATCATTGGATGGATTGTAGCTTACCTTAAAGGCTCCTCAATTGTTTTAGATTGCACAGTGGAGGCATGTCCATGATTGCATTGAGTTTCATTGGATCGACCTACATGCTTCTTCTAGAGATGATGAAACCTAGTATTTTTCTTGATGTGACCCCAAAGACATTTCTTTAGATTTAGATGTAGCTTATAGTGCTCTAGGTGCTCAAAACTATCCTTGAGGATCATCGAGTGCTCTTCCCTTGTTTGTGATTTTCCCAACAGGTCATCAAAATAATCCTCCATTATGATGTGAATAAGGTCATGGAAGATGATTGTCATGACACATTGGTAGGTTACCCCTACATTCTTGAGGCCAAAGGGAATGATGTTGTAACAAAAAGTGCCCCAAGTTGTGGTAAAGGTTGTTTTATGTTTCAGGCACAATTTTGATCTAGTTATATTTGGAGAATCCATCCATGAGGGAGAGCATCTCATCTCGCACACTTAAGTCAACTAACATGTCAATGTTTGGTAATGGGAAATCATCTTTAGGATAGGCTTTATTGAGGTCCCAAAAATCTGTGCAAATCCTGATATTGCCATTTGGTTTAGCAATTGGGACTATGTTGGAGATCCAATTAGAGTAGTTGATGGGTCTTATGAATGCAACTTCTAATAGCTTTTCCAACTCTTTCTTGACCAGTAAAGCCACTTGAGGGTGCATTTTCCTGAGTTTCTGCTTGACAGGTTTTGCATCTAGATGTACATCCAAGTTATGTACCACTAAAGTAGGATCAAGACTTGACATATCTAAATATGTCCATGCAAAATTGATGATGCCTTCTTTGAGAAGCTAGGTGATCGTAGAGTACTCTTCCTCTGATAGTGATTTGGATACATATGTGATTTTGGGATCTTCTTCAGTTCCCAAATTTACTTCTAACATTTCCTCAATTTGAATAGATGATCATTCAGATAGTTGAGTTCCCATAAGGGGAAGATGAACATCCCCATTTTTCAGTGCCTCGTTGAGGTTTTCACTGTTAAATTCACCCTTTATTTTTAGTTTTTCTGAGTCGAGAAGTGCCTAAGAGAGGTTTTTGGTAAGTGACCCTTTTTGATTTATCTTCTTCTTATTTTTGCAGTTAGGGCATTCATCTTCCCCCAATCCCATAAGTTGCACATACATATCCATTGAGAGAAAAGTTTCAATAGGTGTGCTACCATGTAGGTCCTAGTCAATAAGCTTTGGATGACAAAGGGAGAGGTTGATGGAGTAGATGGATAGGCATTCAAACATAGAGTAAAGGTCTACGTGATCAACATCATCATACACACGTATGATAGATTCTTCTTTTGGTATGTCTTTAAGGAGACTATTGTACACAGTAACATTGTTAGAGGCACTAGTGGATGGAATATGACCCTTTTGTTTTGTGTCATGGCCTAGACCCAAGTATCTTGGTTGCATTGAGGCCTCAATAGGTTGTTTCCTTCCTTGCTCTTCAACGCCAATGCCTCCCCATTGATAATTATACTTGTTCGCTAACTTTATAGAATAGGGGTAGGTATCTTGGAAATACTCCTTCAAAGTGGGAGTAGGTTCAGGTTCTTCGCGGTAGACCCATTAGATAGTGTCATCCTCTGGTGTATCTTGCCTTAGTCCAGGGGAGCAGAAAGTGTTGGATCCCATATTCTTGGAGCTCAAGGTAATTTTCTTCTCTTCTTGTTGTACCATAGATTAAGAAGGTTGGTCATACATATGTGGTGAAGGTGGCATGGTTGCCATGTTCAAAGTTGTACGCATTTTGTATTTTCCACACCCTTTGTCAATGATTTGGACTTTGGTAATGGTGGAATCAGAGATGATGGAGTGGATGGGATGATGATGTATGAGGTGGTCCTATTTCTACTCTTGGGTAGTAATGAGAATGGGGAAAGGAAGCTTCTAGTGTGCAGAAATATTCAAATGGTTGTGGGTCTGCGTGTATGGTAACTTCCATCCCATTAAATGTGAATTTCAAACATTGGTGGTACATGGATGGAAGGATTTCATGGTGTGGATCCATGGGTGACCAAGGAGGAGATTGTAGGGGAGTTCCAGATCAAGGACATGACAGGTAGTGTATTGCACAACAAGCCCAACTTGGATTGGAAGACAAATTGTCTCCTCAGAATCATGCTCTGTATTATGATATGATTTGATAGTGATGACCTAATTATTTAAGTCAGTGTGAGTGTATCCCACCTATTTTATGAACTTTAATGTGCAAATATTAAGAGCATAGCCATTATCTATCAAGACCCTTTTTACCTTATGCCAGTCTATAAGGACCTTGAGATGAAGGGGATAGTTATGGTTGGAATCAATACAAGGCATGTCATTCTGGCCAAAACCTAGCTGATATGTGGTAAAAAGATGTCCTACTAATGCTTAGAAATGAGTAAGATCTATGTCATTAGGGACGTGGGTATCCTGTAAGAATTTGGTTAAAATTTCTTGGTGCACAGGAGAAGACTTAAGAAAATACAAAATGGATATCTGGGTAGGGGTCTTTCCTACGTGATCAAGAATATTATATTGGGAACTCACAGGCAACAACTGGGTGGATGTAGAGGCTCCAAGAACTATGATACGAGTGAGGTGGGTTGTAAGAGCACACCGTGGGTCCTTATCTTTTATGTGTATCATAGATACATGTGGTTCTTCTTGTTCAATATGCATGATATTACCTTCATAATTAAATGACACATTTTTGTAATTGATGTTATTTATGTTGTTACTTTGATTATTATTGTTACTAGACCTGGGGTTGGCATTTGACGTGCTAGCTCCTTGGTTATGCTTAGAGAAAGTGTTTTGATATATTTGTAGCTGAGCATTGGATGAGGGTGCCATGTTAGCATCCACATTTATATCAACCCAATCTATGAGATCTTAGATGTATGTTTTCAAGCCTTGGCACTTATTTAATGAATGCCCTTTGATCTTATGGAAATTACAATACTCATTTTCTTTGTACCAGGCTGGTTTAGGTTTGGACTCGTCAAGAGGCTTGGTCACAAGATACGTGATCGGGTAATTAGCCTGAAGAAGCCTATTGAACACAACACTTAGGGGCTCTCCTAGTCGAGTGAATTGATGGTTGCTATTCCCTGGATTATTCTAATTGGATTGTCAGGGAAGATGATGTACACCCTATGGCATTGATATATCATTAGGAATTGACTATTGAGGAGGGGTATACTGTGGCTTCTGGGAAGAATTAGCTACTTGGACATGTTTGGTGTTGGTGACACCATCATTGACATAATTCTTGTTCTTGTTCTAGTAGCGAGGTTTATCCCTGGATGACTTTTCTATATCAAAATTAAAAATTTTGACTAACCCTTTGGCAATAAGTGCTCTCTCAAGGATAGGACCTTTCTCCACTATCTCCGCGAAGGTTGTGACATAGTGAAGTCTGAAATTATGCGTCATATTTGGATGAGATTTTTTGATAAAAAGGGTGACCATGCCTTTTTCCTTGAGTGGGGATTTCATCTGCCCAGCCAAATAACACCAGCTTTAAAGATAGCTTGCAAAATATTCACCCTCACATTGCTTCTCTTTTAGGAGATCCAAAGTATCGACATCTTTCTTCAAATTGAAGGAGAAGTGGGAGACAAAGCTTTCCAAAAGGTCTGCAAAAGATTTGAGAGATCCCTTCTCGAGACCCATAAACCACTCAAGAGCTATCCCTTGTAGACTCCTTGGAAATAATTGTATGAGGTAGTTGTCATTGTGTAAAACTTCTTGAAAATGGGCATAAAACTCCAGAAGATGAGCCTTGGGGTCTTTTTTTCCTTTGTATTTATCAAATTTTGGCATCTCGAAATGCTTCGAGAAAGGAACTAATGAGATTGCGGGGTCAAATGGATAGGGAAAAATATCATCAAACTTGAAGGATTGTTTGCTAGTGCTTGCTCATAAGTCTTTTAATGCAACTTTGACTTCTTCCACTTCTTTATTGACAAGCACTGGGGGGGTTGGATTGGATGGATTGGATTGGATTGATTGTCGTGTTGGCAACACAAGGGAGGACAACTAAGAGGGGTTGAATCAATTGTCACATAAATTCAAAACTTGTTAACTTTATTAACCTTATTCTTAGATCTGATTAATAACCATGAAAGCATAAATCATCAACACATCAGAAAAATACATAACACCAATATTTTTTATGTGGAAATCATGTTAGGGTAAAAAGCATGGTGGAGGTTTGTCCACACGATTATATCATATTAAAAGTAAAAATAATGAAATGGGGAATGCACATGCATTCAGGCACACTTCCTAGAGCTCATTGCTCAATTACAACAAAGCTCACAGCCCAAAGGAAGACACACTATCTTACAGAAACACTCGGATTACATCCGCAAGGATTTTAATTGACAAAATAACATCTGCTAATGCCTGATTATAGTTCTGATTAAGCACATGAACACTTCATCACACTCCTTCACTCTTCTTCACTCTCTACTATGTCTTCTAATTATTTAGAACATTATTCACACACACACACACACATTCAAAATCCATGAGCATACATTCAAATCAAATAAACAATTGCTTATATATCTGCAACAAGAAATTACATCGCTACATGTTGGCTTCAACAAAATAATAAAATGAATATAAACTATTGGCCCAAATCAATAACAATTATTAATGTGAATCAACCAAGGTTGGCCACAACTTAGTGAAGACCAAAATCAACATCTCCAACATGAAAGAACTACAAAAAAAATTGGTTTGAGGATCCACAACATGCTACCATCACATAGTCAGCCATGAACATGAAAAACATGAAATCGCAAGAGAAAATAATGGATTGTGAGCACAATGATCATTGTGAATGTGAAACACAAATAGAGCATGATCTAGAAACATCAAAAAACATTATGAATCACTAGAGAAGCATCCACAACAACTGAACTAACTAGAATCACATCATCTTCAATCAGGAACACCAATGGAAGCAACATAAAAACTGTCAAAATACAAATCTTCATAACTCGGTCAAATCTTCATGTAGATGTCTGAAACTCGACATGGATAAACTAGATATACTCAACAAGAAATCCTTTAGTCCACAACCTTTGATCATTAATGTATTGAACTCACTAATAGACTGAACTTCACTTCACCACTGACAAACTGCAACTCATTCCTTTACAATTTTCTCAATATCCTCGACATATACAACTTCTAAAGAGTTAATGCTAATAGTGTTGACATCAATGACAACCACATATCAGCAACACAACCAAAACATCCAAACTTTCCCCCTTTGGCATTGATGTCAACACATGATGTGAAAAACACCATCAACACAACTATCTCTTAGCACTTACTCCCCCTTAGGTTTTGACTCTTTTCTCCTCAACTCTTTCACATGATCTTCTCCCCACAAGGTTCTTCTCCCCTAGAAATTTTTTCACATTACTCTTCTCCGCCTTTGACATCAATGCAAAAGATCTCTTTTCTCCACACAGGCTCTAAACCACATATCTAAACATTTGAACATTTTACTACTCCCCTTGAGTAGTAGCCACCAAAACATCAATCCAGATCAAGATATGACTATGGAATTCATGGACTGATGCAAAGAAATGCATCTTAGTTTTGATTAGGAGGGGTAATCACTTGTAACTTCCCTCAGAGATACTCAAAAGTATCCTTAGGAAAAAACTTGGTAAAGATGTCTACAATTTTATCCTTAGTAGGAACCTACTCCAATTTGACTTCCTTTTCACTCACCTTCTCCCTCAAAAAGTGAAACTTGATAGATATATGCTTGGTCTTTGAATACAACACTAGATTCTTAGAAATTTTCATAGCACTAGAAATCACAAAATATAGAAATGGGCTCATCATACACAACTCTAATATCCTTCAACATCTGTTTCATCCACAATACTTGAGTACAATTGTTAGAAACAGTAATGTATTTTACTTTTGTAGTAGATAAAGAAATGGCATTCTACTTTTTACTTAACCATGAAATCAACTTCTTTCTTAAGAAAAATGCACCATCACTAGTACTTTTTCTATCATTCACATCTTCTACCCAATCAGTATTAGTAAAGGAACTCAAGGTAAGATCATCATCTGTAGGATACCACAGGCCAAAGTCAACTGTTCCCTTCAAGTATCTAAAAATCCTCTTCACAACAGTCACATGAGATTCCTTAGGATTAGCTTGAAATCTTGCAACAATACATACAACATTCATAATATCAAGCCTAGTTTGAGTCAAATAAAGTAATCCACTAATCATCTATCTATATCCAGTCTGATTTTCCTTTGGAGAATCATCATCTATTATCAACTTAGATCTGATCACCATGGGTGTACCGATTGGATTTTAATCTTCCATTCCAAACCTCTTCAACAATTCCTTCACATACTTGGACTGAGATATAAAGATCCCCTTATCTAACTAAGTAATTTGCAATCCCAAAAAGAATTTCATCTCATCAATCATTGACATCTCAAATTCCCTTTGCATCTCATCAACAAACTTCATGCACAAACCATCATCTCCTCCAAAAATGATATCATCAACAAAGACTTCCACAATCAAATATCTATCATCATTCTTGAAATACAGATTACTATCAACAATACCTTTGTTAAATCCAAGCTTCAACACGTACTTGTCTAATATGGCATACCATGCTCTAGGGGCTTGCTTGAGTCCATACAAAGATTTCTTCAACTGACAAACCATATCTCCCTTATCAGTCAACTGAAATCCATTAGGTTGCTCAACATACACTTCTTCCAATTTTCCATTTAGAAATGTCGACTTAACATCTATCTGATAAACCTTGTAGTTTTTGTATGTATCATAAGCAAGAAATAATCTCACAACCCAAATTTTAGCATCAAGGGAAAAATTTTCTTCAAATTCAATTCCTTCCATTTGTGAATATCCTTTACACACCAATCTTGCTTTGTTTCTGACCACTTCACTTTGCTCATTCAGTTTGTTTCTAAAGACCCATTTAGTTCCAATTACATTTTTATCCTTAGGTATAGGAACAAGAATCCATGTATCATTCTTCTCAATCTGCGTCAGTTCTTCTTTCATTGCTTCAACTCAATGTTCATCTTTACATGCTTCATTTACACTAGTAGGCTTAGTCTTTGAAATCAAACAATATTCTTCCACAATTTTTTCTCGTAGTCTGGAAACCTTTGTTCTTATCACATATGATCTGATCTTCTGAATGATTCAATATTACATACCTCAGAGTCTTCTTAGGATGTTCTTCAACTTCAAGCTCTTGTGTTCTCTCTTCTGTACTTTCATTGGTTTCTCCTTCCTCTTGATTTTCCTGATTCATTGGATTGATTTGAACTTGATTTGTAGTCTGAACTTTATTTTCTTTGTTTTTACTATCATTTTGATCATCAGAATCATATCCATAGGTTTTGGATGGTCTAGGTATGTCTTCATCAACTTTGACATTTTCACTTTCAACCATTTTCCTCAATCTCTTATTGTAGCACCGGTAGGCCTTGCTTTTAGTAGAATAACCCACAAATATTCCTTCATCACTCCTAGCATCAAAATTTCCTATATTTTCATCTCTTTTGATATAGAATTTGCTTCCAAATATTTTGAAATATCTAACAGTAGGTTTATGACCATACCATAGCTCATAAATGGGTTTTACCAGTATCACCTTTAATTTGTACCCGGTTGAGTGTGTACACAACAATACTCATGGCTTCTCTCTAGTAGATATGAGGGACATTTCCTTCTAGCATCATAGTTTGAGCAACTTCTTCAATTGTCTTGTTCTTCCTTTCCACAATTCCATTTTGTTGAGGGGTCCGCGATGCATATTATTGTCTCTTTATTCCATGTTTTTCATAAAAAAGATTTAACATTATAAGATGTGAATTCACCACCTCTATCTGATCTCAAAAATTTAATCTTCAGACTTGTCTTTGTCTCAACCATAGCTTTACATAAATTAAACTTCTCAAGAGCTTTAGATTTATCCCTTAAGAAAGTAACCCACATCATTCTAGAATAATCATCAATGAGTAACATGAAATACCTATAACCTTGCAAACTTCTGACTCTAGAAGGACCACACAGATCAGTATGCAGAAGCTCCAACAATTCATTTGAACAATGTTGTTTTCTCCAAAATGAAATTCCAGTTTGCTTTCCAAACTGACATTCCTTGCATATAACATTAGTAGGTTTCACCAAGTTAGGAAGATCTCTCACAACCTTAGTAGAACTTATATTGATAATGTTATCAAAGTTAACATGACGCATTCTCCTATGCCATAACCAACTTTCATCAACTTGAGAAATCAAACAGCTTTTACTAGTAGCACTCAAGTGAAAGATATTACCTTTTTTTTTTGTACCTAATGCACTCACATTTTTGGAACTCAATATTTTTTACTTTCCATCCTTCATCTAAAGATTGTATCCCTTATCAACCACCTATCCAACACTTAAAAGATTATGCTTCAGAACTTCTACATATAGGACATCATTAGTATTATGCTTACCATCAAGAGAAATGTGTCCTCTGCCACAAATCACACTACCTATATTATCACCAAATCTCACAACACCACCATCATAATTTTCTAAGCTCACAAACTTACTCTTATCTCATGTCATATGATGAGAGCAACCACTATGAATC
The DNA here is from genome assembly GCA_007258455.2 of Sequoia sempervirens. Lineage (NCBI taxonomy): Eukaryota > Viridiplantae > Streptophyta > Pinopsida > Cupressales > Cupressaceae > Sequoia > Sequoia sempervirens. The sequence goes on from VDFB02271358.1 coordinate 265,191,804, forward strand.
ACCCATTCATCTCTCTCTTCAACTCGAGCAGCTAGGGCTTTCTCAACATTTGTACAACTAGCAGATTCAGTTGACACAAGATTATTTTCCTTGATAGCGGTAAATACCCATTCATCATCACTTCCATTTCCTTTATCAGATTCATCATCTTCCACACCTTCATCAGCAACATAGTAACACTTTCTTTGAAATTTAAGCTTGTTATGTCTTGGTTTAGAAGCTATTTCCAGACACCTTGATGCAAAATGACCTATCTTATTGCAAGAAAAACATTTAAGAGGAAATTTTCCTTCATGCATACCTTTTCCTCTCACTACTCTTTTGAAAATAACTGCTTCCAGCTCTTCTAGCTCTCTTTCTTCTTTAATCTATCTCATTTCTTCCTCATACTTGAATGTCTTTCTAGATGAACTTTCACCAGGATCATATCTCTAAGTATCTCTTCCAAAATTAGTAGCCTTGAATGTGATTCAACCTTAGGAAGGGCATCACCAAATTCACTCAACTCAAAATTAGTAAGCTTACCTATCAACATATCTCTAGTAACATTTGTCAAAGTCCAAAGCTCTTCAATAATACTAACTTTGACTTTGTAAGAAGTAGGCAAGGATCTAATCACTTTAGCAACAATCTCTAATTTGTCCAACTATCCACTGACACATATGATACCACACACAAGTTCATTTACTCTTTTCATGAAATAAGTAATTTTCTCATCATCACCCATTCTCAACATTTCATATTTCCCTTTTAGACTCTACAACTTAGCAATCTTCACATTAGCATCACCTTCATACAAAGTTTCTAACTTTTTCCAGATCTCATAAGAAGTCTTCAGATCCATAACATTTTCCATCTCAATATCTGTCAAAGCACTCAACAATGCTTCCTTAGCATTGATATTGTATTCAACATCTCTAATCTTAGGAGTAGTAGTAGGACCATTATGTGGAATAACATACCTATTACTTGTAATACTCCAGTAGGGTTCACTAATGCATCTCAAATGACACTCCATTTGAGTCTTCCACAAAGAATAATTTTTTCCATCAAATCTTGGACTATCCTTCTTGTATGTTGCTATCCAGTATCACCTCAAGCTGTTAAACTTCTTCCAAGGAACCTACTCCAATACCAATTGTTTGCAACACAAGGGTAGACAACTGAGAGGGGGGTGAATCAGTTGTCAAAAAAAATCAAAAATTGTTCACTTTATTAACCTTATTCTCAGATTTGATTAATACCCATGAAAGAATAAATCATCAACACATCAGAAACACACATAACACCAAGATTTCTTATGTGGAAACCCTATTAGGGGAAAAACCATGGTGGAGGTTAGTCCACAAGATTATACCCTATTAAAAGTATAAAGAATGAAATGGGGAATGCACATGCATTCATGCACACTGCCTAGAACTCACTACTCAATTACAATAAGGCTCACAACCCAAAGGAAGACACACTATCTTACAAAAACATTTGGATTACATTTGCAAGGATTTGAACTAACAAAATAGCATTTGCTAATGCCTTATTCCAGTTCTAGTTAAGCACATGGACACTTCCTCACACTCCTTCACTCTTCTTCACTCTCTACTCTTCCTTCAAATGATTTAGAACATTGTTCATGCATAAAAAATTATGCATCCACAAGTATACATTCAAATCAAATAAATAATCACTTATATATATATCTTTAACAGGAAATTACATCGCTACATATTAGCTTCAACAAAACAATAAAATGAATATAATTTGTCAGCCCAAATCAATAACAATTATTAATGTGAATCAACCAAGGTTAGCCACAACTTAGTGAAGTTCCAAATCAACATCTCCAACATGAAAACACTCCAAAAAAAATTGGCTTGAGGATCCACAACACACTACCATCACATAGTCAGTGATGAACATGAAAAACATGAACATGTAAGAGAAGATCACAGATGGTGAGCACAATGATCAATGTGGACGTGCAACACAGATAGAGCATGATCTAGAAACATCCAAAAAAATCATGAATAACTAGAGAAGCATCCATAACAACTGAAATAACTGGAATCACATTATCTTCAATCAGGAACACCAATTGAAGCAACAAATAAACTATCATAATACAAATCTTCATGTTGATCTTTGAAACTCGACATGGATAAACTAGATATACTAAAAAAGAAACCCTTTAGTCCACAACCTATGATCATAAACATACTAAACTCACCAACTGATTGAACTTCTGTTCACCACTGACAATCCACAACTCATTCCTTTAAAATTTTCTCAATATCCTCGACATATACAACTTCTAAAGAGTTAATGCTAATAGTGTTGACATCAATGACAACCACATATACACAACACAACCACAACATCCAACATGTAGGGGAATATTGTTGGTATGATGAAGATGGGGTGGAAGTGGTTTGATCATAAGCTCATGGAGGTGTATATGGAGGCATTTGCTAGTATTGATTGGTATAGGTGGATTAGGGTTGTAGATTGATGTAAGGTAGGTAGGAGGATGATAGATTTTGATAGTAAGAAGTAGATGCTTCTTGTTGATAGGGCGACTATTGTTGATAATATGACGTGGAGGGAACACTTTGCTGATATTACAGAGGAATTTGGTAGTATGATGATGTGGAAGCACCTTATTGATATGATGGTGGCTGCTGATAATAGGAAGTGGATGGAGCACCTTGTTGATAGGGTAGTTGCTGCTGAGTTTAGTATGGATTGGACTAGTAGTTGTATGCAACTTTTGGCTGTTGTGTGGTATATGGAGGTGGTTGTGGATTAAACATTTGATGGTAAGGATTTGAATAGGATTGCTTGGGGTCGGTGTAAAGTGGTGGTTAAGATTGTGGTGGATTTTGAGGGACCGGATTGTAATTCAGACTCAATGGGGTAGCATAGACAACATGTGTGCTTGATGGATGATAAAGATATTGTGAGGGGATTACATTGTGTTTTCATAGGAATGTGTGTGTGCTGGGGAGGTTGTTGTTGTTGCAGTAGATTCTTGGAAAGAGGGGGAGATGGGATGTGTTGCTTCTGAGGAATGACTATCGAGGCACTGTGGGGTGGTTGATGAGACTGCGATGTAGCCTATGTTACCTAATTTGTGAGTTGCATAGGAATGACGATATGTTGCTACAAAACCATAATATTTTGTTGTGGAACCAAGATGTTTTGTTGCAGAACTGGGACATTTTGTTGGAGAGGTAGTTGTGATGGGATAAAAGTGGTAGTGGTATCCTATGGTGGCACTTGTGAGGGGATAGAAACATGTTGTGGTGATTCTTGTGATGCAGTAGATTACTATGGATTAACGAGAGGTTGCTAGAATGCAGGGATGTTACCTTGAGATGGTGGTGGTAAATTTACAATGGGTGCAGGCCTTGGTGGTGGCATTAATGCAAGAATAGGATTGCCCCCAGTGTTGATGGGTGGTTGACCTGGCTAATGAGGTAGGAGTGGTGGAGTAGATGGAATATTCTATGGCATACCATAGGCATCTAGGGGTTGTTAGGATCAGGGTGTACTGTAGTGGGAATTAAAATGCAAGGAATGTTCCTGACTTGATAAAGCACAACATTCCCAAACCCAGGTTGATACCAGTTATCTATAGGTGCACCCTCGAGCACATATGAATTTCCTGGAATGTTCTAGGAAGTCTTTGGGTCTTGAGGTGCTAGAAGAGACTGAGTGTTGGTATATTGCAACATGTCAAAATTGGGGGATGGTTTGATTCATTTCATGAGTAAAGTGGTGAGAATCCTATCCCCACGATCATTGAGGAGTTGATCTGTCATCTGAACATTTGCAGGATTACTAAGGTACTCATCAACCGTGACTTCAAGTTGGACAACTATGTTCTTGTCACCAGGTGGTGAAGTGTTTTGAACATTGGTATTGGACTATGACGAGGCATCATTGTTGGGATTCAAAGGGATATTTGGCTAGGAATCTTGACCTTTTTGTTCTGCCATTTACTTCTTCGCTTGTGATAAAGTTTGAACAGGCATGAAAGTGAAAAACTATCAAGTGAACTAAAATGAGACTACACTCTAAGATATAGTGCAAAGATGGCCTAAATGAGGATTGAAGGATTGATTGGATTAGATGAGGGATCAGTAGATTGGATGATTGGATAGGGATATGATTGGATAGGATTAGATTAGATCAATTGGCGAGATGAAACGATTGATAAGATTAGATGATGGATTATATAGGATGATGAAAGTGATTCTAAACTAGGTTCAAAAATCACCTAGGTGACTTAAGGTAATGGTTGATCGGATTGAAGGACCTAATGGATGGTTACGACACCAAATCCACCTCAAGATGGAAGTGGATTGATTAGGCTGAAGATGGTGACTAACTTAGGACAAATGACAATCCTAAGCAGATGGATGATGATGATCAGATTTAGGCACCTAAGCCAATTTGGATAATAACCTCTAAAACAAAGTTAAGGGGATTCAGATTGAGAAAACAATGATGGATATGCAACCTAGTGATGCTTTAAGATACACCTATATGATTTGGATGATGAATGGATGACCTTTGGAAAATGTAGATGGAGTAAAGTGAAGATTATGGGCGAATGGAAAGTGGTTAAATTTTTTTGAACACAACAAACTTGGAAATAAAAATCTTTTAGTAGTCTAAAGGATTAACACTCTAGAATTTGTATGGGAAATGAATACACCTTTGTGTATAGTAACTTCACCTATTTATCACACAAATTTGCTTACCCTCAGTGGGAAAATTTCCTTTGTGCAAAGAAACCTTGCCTATTTAGGGGAGAAAATTCACCCAAATTAGGGATTACTTAAGAAACAAGTGAATATGCTAGGAAAATTTGCCTATCTAGGTGAGAAAATTTTCCCTAACTTTGACTAGGGTAGGAAATAGGTGATTTTTACAATCAGGTTTTCCTAAATAGTTTGCAACTTTGCATAAACAACATCCAAATTTACCTAAAAAATAGTTAGATTAATTTTAATAGTAATCAAATTCTCCTAAACAATAATCAGATTCACCTAAACAGCAGTCAGATTCACCTAAACAATAGTCAAATTTGCTTAAACGATAGTTAGATTAGCTTAAACAATAGTCAGACTTGCCTAAGCAGGTTGTAGAATCACCCAAAGCAATGAAAAATTCACCTAAACTGGTGACAGATTCACCCAAAATAGTGACAGATTCACCCAAAATAGATAGTAGGTTCACCCAAAACAGTTATAGATTCACCTAAACTTTGACAGATTCACCCAAAACAGTGACAAATTTTCTTAAACAGCTAGCACATTCACCCAAAACTATGATAAGTTTTCTAGACTAGATGTACACAGGTGGAATTGATTTGAAAACTCACCTAATGAGATGAAAAATTCACCTATTTCTTGGACAGTACGGACAGAGAACAAATTTACCCAAAAACGAGATTGCTTGTTCAATAAACATACTCGCCTAGATCATGAAACAAACATATGGAGACTCAAACAGGAAGGAAAATTCACCCGTTTAGGGTGAAAATTCACCCAAGATTGTAGCAAATTCACCGATATTTAGGAAACCAGTGAATTCGATGGAAAAATGGATGACAGATTGACTTAGACTCAGAGCAAGTTTGCCCCTAACAAGGGAAAATTCACCTGTTTTGAGAAAACAAGCGAATTTGATAGAAAATGCTTTACAAAAATGACTCAAACCAAGAACAGGATCACCCCTATGGACAATAGGTTCACCCTAGGAAGATGCAAATTCTCCTATTTCTAGAAAATAGGTGAATTTGATAGGAAATGATTGACAAAATGATTCAGACGAAAAATAGGATCGCCCCTATGGACAATAGGTTTTCCCCAAATGGAAGAAAATTCACCCAAAATGACTGAATTGGAGTGGATGAGATATGAAATAGCTAATTGTGGCTAAGGAAAAAATCACAAGCAACAGACATAAGGTAAGGTTGACTCAATTGAAAATAAAAGCAGTAGTATCACACAAAGAAGACACGTCAAGCAACAAAAACCTAGAATTAGTGATATGGGATTACAAACTTGATGTAGGCCCACCACCTTAAGTAGACAACCCAAGGTTAATACTTAGTGATACCGGGGTGGTTCACTGGATCACCCTTTCTTGCGAAGGTAGATAGCTAGCATTCAAGTGACATAGGATCATCAACAAACACCACAAGCTCACCTTCACACTCTCACTTGAGGACTATCGTAGTCCACCATGACATTTTCTATCTCAACCTAAGGGAGTACATGGTGAGTAACTTTGGCGTACGGTGCACATCCCCTGCACTACACCAAGTTGTGGCTAAAACACGAGTCTCTATCTAGGAAAAACAAGGCTATTTAGGGATTCCCCGATATACACATGGCATGTGGGGAACAATCATGAACACCAGCCCATCACGAGCATGAGTCAGGATCCCCAATTAGGTACTAGAAACTCAGACCAACTCTTCATATCTTATCTAGGTATCACCCTAGCTTTGACGCTTTTCCAAACACGTGACTAGATTGGGGTACAACTTTGGCTCTCCCCCCTTTATATACCCCGCTAGTAACACATGGTTGGGATTGTACCTTGGGGTGATGAAATCCCCAAGTAGGTCATGCTAAGAGAGGAAGATACTAGAAATTTTCAACTGGTCCCTACGCTAGCACATAGCATAAGGGGAGAGCTTAGATGTACTAGCACCTCCTAAGTATACACAAATGGACTAGAGTGAATTGTGATTTCTCATCACCCAGGATCGCCAAATGGCATAAGGGGATTGGATATGTCAACAATCACCCTCAAGCATGACAAATAAGGTTTATTGACCCTCTAATTAAGTCTACGTGTGCCTAACTAGTATGAAAAATGAAAAGAAAACTAAACTAAAAAAGTTGGGACTGATTGTTCTGCAAGAAAATGCCACTAGTTTCAAACCTCTGGCCTTGGAAAAATGAGAAAAAACTACCCAGAATGTTAGTGAAAACTAGACACACTCACAAACAAACAAGTTAGCAAGTCAGTACCTGAAAATGAAAGTAAACGAAAACAGAAAACTGAAAGTTTAGGTCTCTGACTTACCTCAGATTTGCCTCTTTTTGAGGAAAATTTGCCTATTCTCAAGAGAAAATTCACCCCTATATTGAGCAGATTTGTTTGTTTACTGAACAGATTGACCTATTTACTAAGTAGGTTCGCTTGTTTACTAACAACAACTTCACTTATCTCAAGAACTAAGAGAAAATTTGCCCCTTTATAAGTGCTAATTCTATTGTTTCCTAGGTAGGGAGCAAATTCACCCAAACTTGTCAAATGGGAAAATTTGCAAGAGGCAGATTCACCTTTGTTGCCAACAGATTCACCTGTTTGTATAGATTCACCTATTTCCAAGAGCAAATTCGCCCATTCAGGGCAGATTCGCCCCTATGTGTAAACTTGAACCTACAAAACTAAAACAATAGAGAACGTGAAAGAAAAGACCTATGACGTGGGTCCCACTGAGCATGCCAAAAATGTGTGTAGCATGTTTTCTAACCTAAAATAATGCAAAATGAAGAAAATCAAAAAACAACACCTAAAGATTGACCTAGTTAGACTTGAATAAAGAAAAGATGAAAAAAAATGAGTTACCTTGCCCAAGTCCATTGGTTGGTTGGCCCTATTGATTAGATTATTTGTGTGCTCCTTCAAATGAAAAATCACATGAAACTAGATGCAAAACAATGGTAAGATGATGGAGATTCTAATGATGCAAGTGGGTATGTGAGTGGATGCACAAAATGGATGCAAAATGAGATTCAAAGGTTGCAACAATGGAGGATGGTATGAGATCTTGAGGACTTGGTTGCTTGAATGCTTGAATGTGTGAATGAATGAAAATGAGGTCAAAATACTCTATTTTTAGGGGAAAGGACTCTAAGGAATTGAGGGCTAGGATTTAGCCACCATGGACAAAATGAAGGGCTATGGTGAGTTGAGAACTCACAAGCCCTCACATCTTGCCATGTGGCAATGAGGTGTCAAAAGGGAATGTGATGTGGAGGTACTTGAAAGTACCTTGGGATTGGGACAAGACCTCCTCATAAAGGATGTTCTTATCCCCATGTGGGGAGATGTGACACATGAGCAATTTAAAATTCCTCAATAATCCACATGGGGAAGAGGAAAGCCTTGTAAGAATAAATGTGAATTTTTTAATTCACATGGGGAAGAGGAAAGTCTTGAAAGAATAAATGTGAATTTTTAATTCACATGGGAAAGAGGTTGCCTTGGCGAAATGGAGAAAGCATTTATTATGGTTGACTTGGAGGCATGCCATAAATGGCATGAGGATTAGGTTGACCTAATCATATGATTGAGGTTGTGAAAATAGGTGATTAAGGGTGCTAATGAAGGATTAGGAGCAAGTTACAAGTTATGGAGTATGTGACATTAATCCTGATTAAGGGTGTGCACATCCTAATCACGGATTAATTAAACTAATCCAAATTAAAATAAGATTATGGAGGATGGGACAAGGAGAGAGAAAAAAAGGAATTTAAAATTGATTTAAATTCAAAAGGCCAAATGACTAAATTAAATAAATTTATGTATTTATTTCATTTAGATAGGAAGGGGAGAAGGTAAAGTATTTAATTATTAAATTAAATACCTTAGGAACCTTAGGAAAAGGGGAAATATTAATTAAATAAATCATTTAATTAATATTGATGGGGGATATGAAATAGACGAATAAAGGGGATGAATTTGACCATATGGGAGTGGTCAAATTCGGATGTATACAAATATAAAATAAATAAATATCATTCAAAGAAGAGAAATAAACCTTCATGGATGTAATGGATGAAGTTTAGAGGTCAACCAAATAAGTGTCACATAGTGATTTAGTTTCTACAATTATTGATTGGTATAGTAACACATTAGTTGTAAAATCTATAATACTCCTTTTTTAGTAATTGACCAAATTAAACAATTTAAAAAAATTAATTAACAAATTTGAAATTACGAAAAATATAGACAATGATCAGATGAAATAAATCAATCTAGCATGTAGAGATTAGAAAGATCTTTCTAAAAATTATAAGAAATTGAAACCTTGATTTTTAATAGATTTCCTAAAAGTGTTTGTAAATTCCAAAAATCCTAACTTAGATTCATATGTATCAAAAGATTGAGGCAAATAAATTTGAATCACCCAAAAATTTTGAATTCACTTGTGCAAACATAGGGCAATTTCCTTGTATTAGATTAGCTATACAGTCACATATATTAGTTCTCTAATTGCGAGAATTAGCTTTTTAGTCACACATCCAAACCATGATGAAATATAGTTAGATTGCAAGTTCTAAGATAGTAATTTAATCGTGTCCTAAGAGTTCAACACCTTGACAAATATATTCCTAGTGTCCTCAACATCAATTTATCACCTTCAAAATCTATCTAAATATTATATTTGAATTCATTTAATTTTTACATTTAATTCAATATTTTTTTCTTTTCACTTTCAAGTTTCAATTCTTTTATCTTATGTCAATTATACACAATTAATATATTTATTCTGAAAATAACTAATAATTTATTTTAAAATAAAAATTAAAAGTCAATAAAGGAAATAGTTAAAGAAGAAAAAGAAAATAAAAATAAGAATACAAAAAAAAAATTAAAAAAAAAAATTGGCATGTAAATTAATCAATTTGTGAATATTAACTAAATGCAAGATAAGTCAGTAATGAGTACTAATTAGAGTTTTACGGAGTATATATCATGGCCGTGGTTTAGTTTATAGGTTATATATATATATATATCATGGTCATGATTTAATTTATAGGTAATTTATAATATATATTATAGTATATGAATTTTCGCATTTTCATTGCATTCATAAAAGGTATTTAAATATATTTTAATAATAAAATTGATGGCATATAACAAATTTGAATGATATGGTCAACTAGCTTATATATATTAATTTATAAATAATATATATAAAAACATTAAGAGATATTCTTCTCAAGGCATCTATTTTTATCAATTAGTCACATAAAAGTGCAATAGATGCCTTCAGAAGGATATCTCTCAGCAATTATATTTATATGTATACATATATATATGTATATATATATATATATTATATGTATGTATGTTATATATGCATATACATATGTATACATATATACATATGTATATATATACATATGTATATGTATATATATATATATATATATATATATATATATATATATATATATATATATATATATATATATATATATATATATATATATATATATATATATATATATATATATATATATGTATATTATATGAACATATGTGTATATAAATAGACATATATATATATATATATATACATACATATGTACACACACACACACACACACACACACACACACACATATATATGCTAGTAGCATACACCACGATATGTAAGATAAAATTATTAGGGTTAGCATAAGGGTTAGGGTTAGAGTTGAAATTGGGATTAGGATTGGGTTAGACTTAGTAGTAAGATTAGGGTTAGGGTTAGGGTTACGATTATGATTAGAGTTTGAATTAGAATTAGAGTTACAATTATGATTATGATTAGGATTAAGCTTGGGGTAAACATTAGTATTGGGCTTAGAGTTAGGGAGTGTTATTTTTAGAATTAGCATTAGGGAACTAGGTTTAGTGTTATGGTCGAGGGTTACAATTAGCGTTAAGATTGGCAGTAATTTTATTATTGCGAATATTGTTAGGGTTAGGTTTATAGATATAAATGATTTTAGGGCTGGAGTTAGTATTAGTAAACATAAGTTAGGTTTAGGTTTACACTTATGTTTAGGATTAGGGTTAGGGTTACCATATATTAAAAGGGTTGGGTTTAGAAATATGTTTGGGATGAGCGATAAGGTTAGGGGTTAGGTTTAGGATTATGTTTATGATGAGTGATATGGTTAGGGTTGGGGTTGGCATATATAATAGGGGTTAGATTTAGAAATAGAGTGAGGGTAAGGATTAGGGTTAGAGATTATGGTTGGGGTTAAAATTCAAGATAGGGTTAGGGTTAGGGTTAGGGTTAGGGTTAGGATTAGAGATAAAATTAGGATCAACAATAGGCTCAGGGTTATGGTTAGGGTTAGAGATAAAATTGGTATCAGGGTTGGAGTTAGCATTAGGGTTAGGATTAGGGTTTTATATTAGGGTTACAATTTGATATAAAACTAGAATTTGGGGTGGAATTATCATCACACTTAGGGTCAGGGTTAAGATTAGAGAAATAATTAGGGTCGTGGGTATGGTTAAAGTTAGGGTTAAGGTTGGGATTTATTTTACTATTGGGATGTGGGTTAGGGTTAGGATTAAAGATAGAATTGGTATTAGGCTTTGGGTTAGGATTAGGGTTAAGTTTAGAGTTATTAGTAGAATTAGAATTAGACTTGGGTTAGATATAGAATTAGGATCTATGCTATGGTTAGGGTTAGTATTAGAGATACAATTAGGCTTATAATTTGGATTAAAATTAGGGTTATGAATCTTAGGATTTGACTTATCATTAGGATTATAGTTCAAATTAGAGTTAGATATACATATACAAATATTTTAAGTGTTAAATTTATTATTTATGTTTGAATGTTATAAAAAGCACATGTTGATATATGTTATAAAATAATTCCTATATATGTTGTCATTAACATGAGACATACTATTCTCACCTGCAAGAATACAACAAAGAAATCGTGAAGAATACTACCCTCACCCTTCAGGTTTTTTAGGATGAGCTAAGGAAGAGCCAAGGAAGTAGATTGTGGAAGGTGTGGATGATGGTATCATGCAGAAGAAGGGAAAGAATGTGGACACCTCAACTCATGATGTTACAATGGATACCTAGGCCATGCAAAATTCCAATAGGGGCTTGTGAATTTCAAAAAGAAGCTCCAGTTCCTATTCTAGGAATGGAATATGATCATTGGTCTCAAGCTGTTAGGAGATCTATAGGTGTCTGGTGTTTTAGTGTTGGTCCTAGATTTGTGGGTTTATTTTTGTTTTTATTACTACTGGTTGAATTGTTTAAGCTTTAGTTTCTGTTTTCTTTTTAGCTTTTCTCATTGCTCATGAGTTTCTGGCCTACCTCTATAGTTATTTTGTAAATGGGTACTAGCCCTTCTAGTTTTAATCTAATCAAAACACGAGACATTACTTTAATGAATATAAGTTAATTATTTAAACTAATATTTTAAAATTTAGATTGACTTTAAATTAATATTTAAAAATTAAAATTTAATTTAAATTAATATTTTATAATTTAAATTTAATTTAAATTAATATTTTAAAATTTAGACTTAATAAGTGTAGTTATTAAAAAAATCATTTTTAAGATATGACAAGAATCAATTGGTTTATCCATTATATTAGAATTGAAGAAGAGATAAGGCATAATTCCCCAAACAAATATTATCTCATGGAATTCCTCATAACGAATAAAATAATTACAAATATTTATTTATATTCCATTAATGACATAAAAAATATAGAAAATTTTGAAGTGTTTGTCATATAAAGTTAAATAAACACTATCATATCCATAAGCCTTATTAGCACAACATTTAAACAAAAGTTGCTATTTGAAATTAAATTTGAAAAAGATAAGCATTTTCTTGTATTATTATTATTCTCTTATTTTGAAAATGTGGAATTGCATTTCAAATATCTATCATCACAAATATTTTGGTAAATTATATTTAGAGTTGTATTTTTACTTAAACTATTTCCACCAATATATTAATAAATCCAAGTTTATAAAATTTAATAGTTTTTGACATATGAAAGCATTGAATTCTCTAGCAGATTTGCCTCCACAATAAATCACTTACATAATTGGAAATAGCTACGCAATATTTCAAACAACAAAAATTAAACTATTTAGATTGAAAGTCACCAACTTACATAGAAGGAAAAGGAACAATGTTTTTTACAAAATAGACATCAAAGTCTATCAAAATACTATTTGTATGAGTTAAACAAAGATTAGACAACATTGTATGTAATTCTTGTTTCTCTATTCTAATTATCATTAAAAAACAATTGGAATTCTTGTATAATTTGTTCAGAATATCCCTATTCATATTTTTCATCATAAGATATTTCTCTCAAGAAACAAGAAAATCTTGCAACTTTTTGGCATGTTTTATGAAACTTTTGAGCTATATCTTTCATTTGGATGATTTCTTCTTCTCAAACCATTATTGCAAGATGTGTTCCATCTTCAAGTTCATGAATGATGTGTTCATAGTGTTCAATTGATTTACACAACTTCTCAATAGGTGTTTCAATATATGTATTAAAATCAATTGGGTCCTCTCTTGATGGTGGCTTTGACACTGAATGTTTTGCTTCATATGATTCATTTATCATTACCATTTTGTATAAAGAAAATAAGGATAATCAATAATTAAAATTTTATAACTAAATATAAAATTCATTTTCCATCATCATCCTTAGATGATTTATATATTTGAAGTACTAAAAAACTATTGAATATGTGAGAAGTATATGAAACATACCAATTTTTTTAATTATGGTGTGAAATATGAAGAATCCACATGGGTACCAAATGATTTTAAATTTACAACTCATTAAAAACATTTGAAAAGTATTATAATTGTGTTACATAAGAAACATTTAGTTTCCAAATTTTAAACACATTTTAATGGTATTTGGATTGTCCTCCCCCTCTATATTGTTGTAATTGGAATGATATTTGGATTGCAATCATCAAACAATATTCCTAAATAGCTGTCAAACTCAACCATTACATATGTTGGTGGTTCTAGTGGACCACTTCTAGGTTTGTATATAATCTTTTGAATATATCCTAGAGCTCCATTTATAAGATCTTCTTACTATCCTAATATTTGAAGTCAACATTACCCTAGAATCCTTATTGATCAATAATTCCATATCAAGCTCATCATTTGAGCATCCTTCTGCTACATTAATACTTCTTGATTTTGTTGCAACACTACGTGCAACATGATGCTTCAATGGTATAGAATTTTCTTGTTATGGTTATGAACATTATCATTTATTGAGAAAAAATGAACACCATTGTCAAACTCCTCATTTCTTTTTCCATATATGGTAATAGTGATCTTGTCATAGGTAATTTACAATCATCAATTGTTGGGTTTGAATCTCTCAAATTTGTCAAAAGTTGATGAAATGTCTAATGTTGGATGTTTTGTTCATCTTGTCTAAATATTTTATCTAAAGTAACCATAGTTTTTTATTCTTCCTATGGTAACTTAGCTCGTATATCATTAACAAGAGGCAACTGACCCAAATATCCAACCAAAATCATAGATATACCTAAAAGATAATCGATGAAAATTATTATAAATATTATATAACTTTATATCTATAGAAATTTCATATATGTGAATTCCTTGTATTGAATTAGAATATAAAATAGCTATTTTTTAAAATCATAATCATGTGTATACCTGCAAAGTTAATGTTTTCATTTTGTGGCAATTCTTGTCGGAGTCGAGAATCTATGCTCTCTAGCAAGTTTTGACCAATGAAGCTCATTTCATCAATAAAAATGTACTTAATGCACATGCTATTTCTTCTTCAAAACTTGTTGTCTTGCTCCTTCTAGTTGAGAAAAATCTTTTATTAGGATTCTTAGTTTTGAATGTACTGTGGATGCTCCTATGTTGAATGCTACAATTCCCGTTGGTGCAAGTAATAGAAGGGGAGAGCGATATGCAATCATTGCATTTTCAAGAGCTTGACTAATACCACCAATTAGATATGACATTCCTATATTTTTTGTTCCTTGAATTATCAACAAGAGTGATGTATTCTAATTATTATGGAAGTGTTTCATAATTATGTTAAGTTTCTTTCTTTTTTTATCACTAAGGGTTGTATAGTCGATACACAATGGTATCTCATAGTGTATGAGACAACCATGATCTCTCATGCTGCTTATGAAATTCATTGCTTGATTTGTGTACCCTTCACCTTGGTATTTATTACACCAGTCTATTTGTCAATCAACATCTCTTCTACCCACCATATCTATTTCAAAAACTTTGAAATTCTAACCAATATGCAGTCTGCATATTATTTCCCATTCATTCTTTGTAATATTTTTTTGAATAGCTTCGTTTTCTTCAATTTTAGAATCACTGATGTTTTCAGTATTTTTTATAGTTACACTTTGCTTCACGCGTCAAGGGTTATAGTGAAATGACTCCCAGTTTTCTATTATGGAGTCATTATTATGACCAATATCTAGGTGAAATCGCAATACTATGTCTCACTTTTTGTCCAAGATGGACATTTACATCAATATTTTTAACTGAATCTTCATCTTCTAAGACCTATAACAACTAAACTGTTAAGAATTTAAAGATGATGTGAACTAGTGATTTGTCAAAATTTGTGTGTAGATTCTAAATATATATATATATATCTTTTTACAATTCAAAATAAATCATGAATATTTCAACATCTACTTTAATAACTAGTTTTAAATAGAAAAAAAACAATTTTCAGAAAGTGACATTTGTGTTGTACAACATTATTTTTTTTCTATAAAGGATAAAATTCTAATTTTTGAAATATAGATTCTCAACATCAATATCTAGGGAAAGGATATTTTTTCATAATTTCTTATTACATATTTTTTTCAATTAATTTTTGAAGTCACTGTAACTATAATTTGGACATGCGTGTGTGTCATACAACCTAACTTCTTGTGTATATATCAAAATCTAATTTTTATTATTTTAGTAAAATAAGGACATTAATACCTAGGGAAAGGGAAATTTTTGATTTTTTTACAATGGTTTACTATTTTTCCACCTCTATAGAATGAAGAGCTTGATGTTCAGAGAAAAACCTATGTTTATAAAAAATTGAAAATTAGATACAAGATAAAATGAAAAAATATCAAAACTATACTTGTTGGAAAGCTCGTTTTGAGGGCTACAATCTTGCAAAAGATCATTTCTTTGAATGATACACTATTTAATCCATCAAAAGGTAAAGTAAACATGTTTTTTTTCCATCATTTTGATAGGTGAGAAGGAAACTCCATTGTGGGTATGATTTAATACTAGAGGGGTTCTATCCAACAGGGTTTGATATAAGGGGGTCTTATCTATCCCTCTTCAATTAAAACCCTTTACATGGAACCTCTCAAGGATAAAATCATTAGTTTTTCTAAAAAAAATGATTTCAGGAAAAAAAACATGTCCCCAAAAGTGAGATACACTATTGTTTTCAATATTTTCTATAGTTTCTCTTTGCTCCATGTGCCAATGATTATAGTGAAATAAATCCTAGTTTGCTATTATGGAGTCATTATAATGACCAATATCTCTTTCCACATCATGAAATGGTTTGTACAATAATAATTTTGATAAGAAAAAAATCAATCCATTTTTTTGAATCACGTGGAGGAATGGATAAAAGCCTAGGAAATACTTTGACAATAGTAGTTTTTTTTCTTGTATCCTATTTTTTTATCTTTTATTCTTTTAGGATTATATATCCATGATTTGGTTGCATCAATTAGTGTGACAAATTCCATACAAAAAGTCCTTTTTTTATATCCATCGATGAAATTTTTGATTGTTTGTCATCGTTCTCTTCATCATTTACACTTACAAGGTTTGAACACCTCACATGATACATTTAGATTAACAAATATTTTTCTGCTCTCTACCAATGGAAGTTCTAGTAGCATATGATATGTTTCTTGAGCTCCAATATCTCTTTCTATAATAGTATTTTTCAAAATACTTCTATATGTTCTTGCAACTAAATCATCAATTTTTTCCATGTTTACAAGATGCATCAACATTTGGTGGTATGTTTCAGATATTTTCTCTTCTTTTCTTGCATACTTTGCAATATATTTTATCACATCATTTTTGGAAAGAATAGGTTGCCAATCTATATTTTCTCTCCACAATTGAATGCGTAGCGATTGTGTGAGTTTACTCTATCATCATTTTTGGCTGGCTCAATTTTTTTTCACTAGCTTCTATGTCATCATATAATTTTTGGATCCCTCCAAATTCAATGGCCAGGGAACATTACACCTATAATCAATATAAAAGTATCATCTATTTAACTAGTTTCACAATTATATTATAATTCAATTTGATATAAATATTTTAACATGTTCAAATAGTTACCTACAAACCATTGTTCCTCTCTTTTTTCATAGTCATGCGCCTTCCCTACACATTATGTGTCATTGTACACAATTTAGGATCTCTTCATAGTCATGGTCAACATTTGTATTTGAAAGTTGTCTTGCATTTTTAAGACATGGATGTTGAGATTTTTTTTGGAAGTACTATACTTTAAAATACAAATATATTAGTTATATCATAGAGCACAAATAGTTTATATAATATATTGCATGTATATGTCAAATTTCTTTTAACATGCCTATATGTTTCATTGGTTTGGATCTTCTATAGGATTTCGTGCTTGAATGAGAGAATGGAAATATATTTCAATATTTTTTTGTTTCTCTTCATTTGACTATCCATATTTGGTGCTCCATGTATCCATATGAATCCATGCATATGTGGTGAGCCCCTATACTACCACTCATATTGGCACCAGTAATCTTTAACATTCATTCCCTTTTTTAGTATTTCTTTTCTGAATATTAAATGTCTCAAGTGCATGTAATGTGCAACTATATGAAGGTAGTCAATAACATTTTTTTTTCACCAATTTTGAGCCTCCCTTGGAGTAGTTGGTTGTGTTCCTAGAATTAATGCATGCAATTCAAGCCAATACATGTCTATTACACTTAATGTGAAGAATATTGTAGGAGATCCCATTTGATGAAGCATGTAAGTTACTTTTACATGAAATTTTTCCCAATATGATCTTGTACCCCTTAATGTCATTCCAAACCACATCAACTTACCAGCTAGATGGGAGTGTGGCATGTTTTCCATATGCTCACACAACTTATTGATGGTAATTAGCATATCTTGAAAAGTTATTTTTACAAATACAGTTGATGAATTTTGTGCACAGAGTCTCATTATCATGTTCATTATGAAATATCTAAATCTTGGGTGAGTACTGTGGATTTAATAATCCTTAAAGCTCCCTATGGGTTGATTTTGTTGGTTTTGCATTGGTCCTGGCCCAAACTTTGTATGTTTGCATAATTTTTGAGCTCTCTTTTGGTGGAACCTTCATCTGTTTGCACCATGTGTGAGCAATGCGCACCTTTGAAAACTCTTTCCCCTTTGTTTCATCTCTGAGCTCCACCTAGTTGCCATGTTGCATCTTCCATGGGCACCTTTTCGACATATCTTATAGTCAAATATTTGATTGAAGACCACACCATGTGTCATCTTCATGGGGATCATGGTTGCAAGGGAGGGATAAATGAATGAGAATCCCTATCTCTGCACCATGTGTCCTAACTGACTCTTTGGGTGGTTGACACATGTCTTTAGGAAATTTCTGTTGCTTTCACTCCCAAACCATGACCATTATTTGCAGGAGGGAATAATTTGTTTGAGGAAACATAATGCTGTTTCAATTGGGGAGAATCATTGCGATGAGCAACACGATCCATTCCTGGTAATATTTTTCCGTTATCCAACATTTAGGCAGTGGAAAAGATCTATATATATTTCTTAGTCTCTTTAGAAAAGGGTTTGAAAATACATGGAAAAAGATAGAAAGAATTTGGGCCTTTGTATTATTTTTTAATTATTGTATTAAGAGTAACAGACTGTGCCAATTTGTTTGGCCTCTCTATTTATTAGTTAATTGATAAAACATTATATTGTGCTAGTATTGTTGTAATGAATTGTTTATCATCAAAGCTTCTATAATTTTAGTACAATTTTGTTATTCATATCACGTTTGTACTCTTCTTATTCAGTGAATGCATATGGAAGTCGTATTATGCCGTTTGATTAACTTCTTCAAAATTTTATCTCTACTTTCTATTATTTTGGGCATACAAAGTGTTGAGCAGTCCTTCAAATCTCACTCGAAAGGAAGATTTCCTATGCCTATTTACTTAAATCTTGGCGCATCGCCTTAGATTAGATTTTATTTTAGTATATCTGCTTCCTTTTCCTTTTTCAGCCCCCAATAAATGAAGAGCCAAATTCTTTAAAACCCAGAGGTTACTCAGTTTAGCGTAATTGGTGCCCCCATTAACTGAGTTTCCCATAAGGTTATGTGCCTAGAAATTTTAGGCATCAACAGTCCTTTTTTTGGCATGCTTGGTGGGACTTTGTTTGAATGTATCTAAATTTAGAGTGGGTGTATGAGACATAGACCTGTTACTAGATCCCAGATAGTGAATAACCCTGGCCTGTTAGTGCCACCATTGGTAATAGTACAAGCAAGAGCCCATCCAGTGAGCATTCCAATGCCTCCACTAGTCCTGTTACCAATGGATAATAGAATTGTTGTATAATGGGACACTAGAAGCCCTCTCAAAGCACTAATAACGCCATCTATGTGGGCTCCTATCCCAACGTCTGCTTTAAAATATTTACCAAAATTTATCAGGGAAGAATCAAAAACACCATCTGACCATCTGTAGGATGTGGTGGATGTGTGCTTGGTGCATGGTGTTGCTGATCAAAATGTAGCACTAAGGTTGATTGCAACCTCTTTTAAAGGAAAGGAACTAGATTGGTACTACACTCTAGAAGCTAATACTATTAGAATTTGGGATCAACTAGAAGATCCTTTTTACAAGTGGTTTTCAAACAATGGAGATCAGTCTTCTCTATTTCAGCAACTGGTGACCATAAAGCGGGCCCCTCAAGAGGCCATGACTGATTTTAATGCCAAGTTTCACACAACTTGGCAAAGGATCCAAACTACTATTCTCCCACCTGTTGATTTGGCATTCATGTTCTATCTAAAATGTCTCAACACCAACATTTCAGTGATGATTCAGTCCCTTGGTAGGAACACCTTGTTGGATGCATTTAACATTGTTGTTAAGGCAGTGAATAATTTGATCAATGCTAGAAAGTTACCCCCTCGGCCCGCTATGCTTGTGTTTGCAGAATTGTCAGCTCCTACCCAGGAGATAGATTTTACCAGTACATATGCTCCTCCCCAATCTATGTACACATATCTAAGTGCATTGTAGAAGGTTACTTCTACATCTAACCCTTCAGCAATTGAGATGAGTGACATCAAAGAGTTGTTGTGGAACTTCTCAAATGAAATAACTAGTATCAAGCAACAACATTCTACGCCTATGAAGCTAGCTTTCCAAAATTACCAAGGCGGAAGATCTTTCTACCAGAAAAATGAATTCCAAGGAGGTATGCACATGAATCCATAGACTCAAAAAAATAATCACATAGTGCCAGTGCCTACTCCATTGTAGAATGTTCACCAAAGTTCAAATTGAGAGTTGGTAGTGGAGAAAAATAATCTCACTAATGATATCAATCCTTGGAGCTTCCCTTGCAATGAAGAACATATGCCCCAAAATTTTCCACGTGGTAATTTACAACAAAGAGTGGTGGAACAACATAGTCAAGGTGTCGCATCAGATTCAAGAGGTTATGCATATGCCTCTTTGCAAATGGAAAACACGGTACTCACTACTCAAATACAAGGAATGTCCTTGGAGAAACAAACAAATATGGCTCCCGCTCACACACTCTTCTCATGGATGGAAGAAGAAGAGGTGGTATTTGAAAATGATGTTTCCACATCAAAGGCCCTACAAGTGCAATCATATTATAACACTTGCTCCAAGAGGAGATTCACAAATGAACTGGTCGCTCAACAACCCAAAAGTGTTCCTGACCAAGCTCTTAGTTCCTCCACAATTGTACAACAATTTTAGCAACGTAAGGAGATTGTTATAACAAAGTCTAAGGAGTAGAAATCTTTGAATCCACTACCATTCAATGTGGTGGAATAGTTGAAGAAAACCTCTAGTAATGTATCCCTTTATGATAACTTAGCTATCTTGGAGAAAAATTTGTTACTGCAGAAGGCCCTACTGGAAGATGCAAGCATAGAGCCAACAGAGCAACCATCCAAGGAAAAGGCCGTTGATTCAATTTCTTAGCCCAAAGTCCTCACAAACAATGGAGAGGAGGTGCCTACCAAAAGTAGAGGTAAGCTGAAACCAAAACCCTTTTCTTAACTCTCATTGTGGGTAAAAAATTGTTGCATAATTCTATGATTGACTCTGGTGTTAACACCACAATCATGCCCAAGCAAATAGTTGAAGCCTTAGTGTTATGCCTTGCATAACCACCCCATTTTATTTTATTTTGGAACAAAATGGGTCCCCCTTCTCTTTTGTTTTGTTCACCTTTGGTTGTTTGGTTGGGTCTTAGGAGTCATTTATTTTTCTCCTAAGTCTTTCTTTTGCTCTGGTGGAGGCGGGTCTGGGATCGAATCCAAATTTAGAACTCTTTCAAAGTTTCTAGTTCAGATATAGTTCCAACCCCAACTCCACCTTCTCTTTTATTTCTCCTTTGCTTATGCTGGTTGTTTTCAACCGACACTTGGGTTGGTCTATCTTCTTGTTTGTTGGTCATTTCCTTGTGTTTTGTTTGTTTGCTTGTGCAGAAGCGGAATCGAGATTGGAATAGAAGTATGAAATTTCAAGTTTCCATAATTGGTTCCCATCCTGACTTCGTCTCTGCTCTTGTTCTTCCTCGCTTTCTTTGTTGTTCGGGCTGGGTCCGGTGTTTGCTCTGGTCCTGCTTCCCTTGTGCTTGTGTTGTTCTTTTCTTTTTGGTCAGGACCAGATCCAAACCCGGAATGGAACTTTGAACTTTGTGAAGTTCCCTTTTGGTTTTGTCTCCACCCCCGTCTTTGTTTGTCATTTTTGGTCGGTCCTTTTGTCGGGGCCGGATCTAGGGTTGGAAATTAAGTAGGGAACTTTGTGTGGTTTCTTTATCTTGTCTCCAACCTGGATCTGTGTCCGCCTTACCTTTTGATGTTCTGTGGACTTGACTTAACTATCTATTCACATCGTTGGCTCCATCCCTGGACTACCACATTTATGGTATTAAATGTAGCTTGTTTTTGCACATGAATTAATGATTAAAGGTTTAATTATGCATAAATTGCCTCAT
The DNA here is from genome assembly GCA_007258455.2 of Sequoia sempervirens. Taxonomy (NCBI): domain Eukaryota; kingdom Viridiplantae; phylum Streptophyta; class Pinopsida; order Cupressales; family Cupressaceae; genus Sequoia; species Sequoia sempervirens. The sequence continues at coordinate 265,213,967 of VDFB02271358.1, forward strand.
TGTTATTATTATGTAATTTTTTAAGCAAACCATGGCCAAGAAAGTCTCGAAATAATTGATTTGATCACGGAGGTGAATTGCAGAGCAAATCTTGGCTAATTTCTGGTCAACACTGAGGAGCGTTTTGAGGTAGGGTTTCTTTCCTTTTCGTTCTCCCATTTATTCTTTCAAGTTTGTTGTTTTGGTGCATTTGCGGGAGGGGTTTTTTTTCTTTCCTTTTGTTTCCTGTGATTGGTGTTTGTGTTGTTCTTTTGATTATGCTTGTTAGGTTCTTTCTTTTCCGTTATGTTCCATTTTAGGTTTGTCTTTCATTTTTCATTTTGTTTTGTTGTTTGTTCTACTATCGCTTTCCTGATAGGTCTATTTCTCGTACTCTGGTTTTGACTAGGGTTTCAATTTTTGAAGAGGTTTCCTTGCTTGGGTGATGAAATTCATCTTGAGACCTTGTTCTAGTATTCTCATGTCGGTTTTGGGTTGTTCGTGTGGGATTCTCATTGTGCCCTAGTTTTTGGAAATAGCATGTTGAGCAAACTAGGGTTTTGTAATATAACTTGTTCCATTGTTTAAATGAATTTTTGTATGGAGGAGATGTTGGAGGGTTAAATTATGCTATTTCTAGTTTCCTTTAGGGCCCATATGACCTACGGTTTAAGGTTCATGTGATTGTATCTTGTTTTAAATACTCTCTGTTTGATGCAATTCTTTCTGCTCTCGTTCATTATTATGATGTCTCTATACCTTTACTCTTGATCGAAACTGGATCCACAATGGAAGTTCAACTTGGTAACTAACAATTGGTTCCAGTTCTAGTTTCAATTCTAGTTCCACTTTCGACTCTATTTTGCTTCCGGCTCTGGTTCTGATCCCAGCCCCACCACCTGATAAGAAATATTGTTTATGCCTAATACTTCTACAGTTCTACATCCGATAAAGGCATAGTTTGACTAGGTAAATATTATCTTAGGAGGATGGAGGAGGGATTATATGATTAACTAATCTAGGTGTTTTGCTCATCTAATACAAGAAGTTGTTGCAGGAATCAAGAAATGTCGGGGGCATCAGATGAGGCCTCTCAGAGAAGCCAACCCGGTGAAACTTCATGGCAAGGAGTTAGACCAAATAAGATTAAGGTGGAACAACTTCTGTATACATTGAGATGTAAGCATAGGGATGTGGCCCTCATAGCTAGTGAAATTGATTATGAATGGGATGATATTACTGACACCAATTTGGGCCCTTTTAATTATGAAGAATTGCATGAGGAAACATTCACTGAATAGCTAGTCACAGGAAGGACGGAAAGGATTGTTCAATCAGGGTTGGCACATGTTGCACTCTTCCCCCTATCTATCCAATGTCCAGAGTTAATTCTTGCAGTAGCTGGAGCATATAACCCTACTACTAGGCAGTGTGTGGATGTCAAGGGTAATGTCATTATTGATTTCATGCCTCCAATTATCAAATTCCTATTTAATATACCTGATCCCAAGAATCCTAGGAAATTAAGTGAGGTAGAGGCTTTGAAGCTTTACAATGATAATAAGGAGAGGAATAGATTTCACAAGAATAAGAATAGGATGAGGGTGGAGAAGAAGTCTCTGACCAAGCTTCCATACCAACTTAAGAGGGAAGAATTTAGTAAAGAGATTACAAATATGATAATGTTCCTTTCTAGTGTGTTTGGAAAAAGGGATGCTTCACTGTTTAAGGAATGGATGTTTCCTCTTATCCAAGCTATTTTGGAAGGGAGGCAACAATTTGAATGTTCAATGATAGTATCAGACAACATTAACAATCAAATGATAAAGGTGAGAGAAACCAAATGTTTCTTTATGACCTCCTATGTAGTATTCAATGGATGAGTTTGAGGGCTAATTGGGCTGAGCCTCCATCATCTAAGAAGAGGAAAGTTGTAGGTACCACCCAAGGATATAAAAGGGAAAATAAAAGGATGACACCTAAGGAACCCTTATAGTTTATGCCTTCTTACACACAAGAGGAGGTGGTTCCTCAAGATCTTCCAAAAGTGCAAGAAGATGAAACAATTGCAGATGTGGCTTCTTCTACATTTGCTGTCAGGGAGGTATCTATTTAGCCCTTTGATATACAAGAATTAGGTCAAGAATCACCAAAGGGAGCCCTCCATGGTGAAGTAGAGGTCTTAAGGAAAATGGAGAATGAAATTGAGATACATAATGTAGAAATAGATTTAGAAAAGACTCCATATGATAAAGAGCATCAGGCATTAACATCTTTTGATATGACAGATGATGCAGGGACCGAACACATATTGACTGAGGAAGATCAGTGGAAACTCTTTGAAGATGCAAAAAGGGAAGCTGATGCCAAGGAAGAAGATGAGGCATCAGCTAAGCAACAAGAGGAGGAGGCCAAGGCACAATTTGAATTGGCAGTTAAGAAGAAGGAGTTGGAAGATAAGATAAAGGCCGATGAATTAGCTCAACAACAACAATAGAAGCAACAAGAGCTCAAGATACAAGAAGAGAGAGATAAGTTGTTGATGCAGCAGAAGATTCATAACCTTGAAGAGGAAAGCCCAACAAAGAAGAGAAAAGGAAGCTATTGAAGCTAAGCTCAAGGAAAGAGAAGAGGCCTATAGAAAAAGGGAAGAGAAAGAACATTTGAAAAGGGAAAGAGAAGCTGTTGAGATTGCTGAATATGAAAGGAAGTCCAAGGAGGCATGGGACTATGTTGAAGAGCTAAAGAAGCAGCGAGATCAAATGTTAAAGAAAAATAAAATGGAAGGGGAATGTTTATAGCAAGAGTTGGAGGAAAAAAGGCTGCAAGAGCAAAAGGATAAAGAAGAAGCAAAAAGGCTAGCATTAGAAAAGGAACAAAGTGATCAACAAAATGTGCAGCAAGTTGATTCTCAATCAAGGCTTACATTGTTACAAATTCTATCTTCCACTACTGTTTCTTCTTCTTCAACCTAGGTAACCACTACTCCTATTGCTCCTACTTAGTTAAAATTGGACTTGGAAAGAAAACAAGTTGTTCAACCCTAACCGTTGAATTGGGAGGAAATGATGAAAGAAATTGGGAATGAGAAACCTAAAAAGAAGGCCCAAGTTCTTCACTCTACTAGGCTCATTGATGCTAGAGAGATTCTTGCTGAATGTGCCATAGCTGTAATGGTGAAGAGCCATGATGATATGAAAATCACTAATTATCAGTTGGGGGCAGTAAATTTGGGAAAGCCTAGAAAAAACCAGTAGATGAGTTTGATTGATATTGTGGCCTCTTCAACTAAATCCTGGATGATTAAAGATAAACAAAGGAAGGATGAGATTAAGGCTCAATTGGATCAGCTCCATAGTTTTTTGAAAGATGTTTCAAGTCCCATTTCCCAACAAGCTGCTCTTCCTAAATCCCTAGTTTTGTTAACAAAGAAAGAAGCAGATGATTTGATTCAAATGAAAAGAAAGGTAGGGATGATGGATAAATGGTTGGATAAGGTCAACCAAGAGGTTGATGATGGTCTTATTGAGGGTTCTAAAATTCATAAGGCTGCTTTTGAATTGGCAGATGATGTAGATTAGTACGCCAAGGGACTGGATAAATAGGATGATGAATACAAGGAATTTGTTAAAAGGCTTGAGGATATTAGCAAAATGCCCAAGTCCACATTGCTGGAATATTCAATTCTTTAGCATGGTAATGTGGATTTTGTGGAAAAAACTATGAGCATTATAAGGTATAAGTCTAGGGCTATTCATGGGCATCAAGAAGAAGTCTGAGAAATGAGAAAAGATTTGAATCAACAGATGGTTGAGTCCGAGGCAATTTTGGGCATTTTAATTAACCTTGATTCCTGAAACAAAGAAGACATATCTTTGGATAAACTAAGGGATAGATGGAGGGGTAGGTTTGAGGAAATCATGCAAAAGGGAGATGATGGGGAGAATTTATTGTTAGATCAGTTTATGGATATTAGGGAGGAGGTAAGAACTACTAGAAAGGAGTTAATCAAGTTAAAGGAGATGCAAAGGTTGGTTTCTGTAGAATTTGAAAGGATCAAATTTTAAGGTAATTGGTTGGATGGGCTGGATTTGGGTACTCTTCAGCAGGTGTTCTCTAATTATGACGAGTACATCCTTGAGCATTCAATGAAAAAGTGACTGACTCTTTTCACCATACTCTATCTGCTCTTCTCCTCTTTTTTTTGGTTTTGACATAAGTTCAACTCTTAGTTTGATCTGTGGGTTTCACTTTCTTCTTGGAGTATCGACTTTCCTTTTTGTACAGCAGAGTGATCAGCCTTGAAACAATGGTTCCTTAGTCTACTTTTGTGTTCAGTTTCGACTCCATGAATTGTGGATCTTGATTGATAATTGAGAAACTTGTGCATGTGGTACCCTATATGTATTATTAGGTTCTACTTTGTAAAGGTAGACTAATTGAAGGAAGATCAGCCACCTGATGATAGAAAATAGAAATTAGATCTAGGATTTTGATGTATTAGGAGAGATACTCTAAAATTTTTAGTAAAATCTTGGTTATTTTTACAGTTTTTCATACATATTTATGTTATGGTTTTAAATTTTGGATCTATTTTGAGAAGGCTAGTGGTACATGATCAATCCATATGCCAGTGATTTTTGTTATGCTTAATTGTTTCTTATTTGATGAAAGTCAATAGAAGGAACTAGATTCAAGATTATATCATTGGATTATTTGTGGATGAAGTTGTTATCATATTCATTTGATCTATGTTCTAGATGATGAGTGAGTGATTTGTTTGAAGTAAGTTTAGTGAATGATGATGGTATTTGAATTATCATTATGGATATATGCAGTACCATAGTTTATTCTATGGATTGCATCTTGCTATAGTTATGGTTAGGTGGAATAAACACTCATTACTGATATGCATGTTTGGGTATGTAAGAATGTTACTCACATTTCTTTCATTTGAAGCTCTGATTCATCTTTTTCTTTTATTTGAATCCCCCCCAAATGAAGACTACTTTATGCTATACATTCTTGTTCCTTGTTACCAGCAAAGGCCCCTTGAACATTACAATTATATCAAGCATTGAGAGAAATCAAAATAATTGAGAACCAATTTCCAGGACCTTGGGAGTTACATCACCATGCGTTATCTTTCTCTTTTAGGAGAAATACAATAGTAATAGTTTGTTTAATGTTGTTGTGCTATTTTGACCCTCAACACATTTGGCGCTAGAAGGAGGGCCTAAAGGATAAGCTAGCTCGCATTGGGTCTTTTTCACTAGGTAGGTACGAGAGAGTTCTTAGATTTTCTTAGAATCCTAAACCACTTGTTGAACTCCAAAACCCTGTCAGGTATATGCCCCAAGCCCATAGAGTTTTGATCCAACCTTTATCACCACTGCTCACCCCACCTGGGTTTCCACCAAACCCACCTACACCACTTCACCGGCCACTTTTACCCATTCCACAACCTACTCAACATGTAACACCACCAAGACCTATGGCTTACTTTATCAATAACCCTTCACCATTAGGGACTATCCCTGGAGGTATACATGATCTCCGCATGAACCTAAAGAGGTTCTATCCTAAGTACATGCATGGAGAATCAAGAAGTGTTGGGGAGCACATACATGCATTTAAAGATGCCTGTGCTCATGCTCAGGTGGCTCATCAGGACGTTGTGTGCATATTGTTCCCCTATTCATTGGGAGACATGGCATACAATTGCTACCTAAACTTACCCCAAGGGTCAATCAGTTCAGGGTTTATGTAGACCTTGCTATCCTTTACCACCATTTTTCCACCATAAGAAAAGAACATCATGAATCGCTCCCTCTATTCGACACCAGGTTCCAAAGAATGTATCGAAGGTTGTAAGATCCTTACTTGGTGGCTGAGAACATTGCCATCTTGGCATACTTAAGGGCTGTGGACCCTTTGATTGGCTTGTTCTTGAAAAGGACATATAATGCTAATGAAACTAACTCTTTGGCTAAGGTATATCATCTCACCATTCAGTTGCAATAACATATAAGTCTGCAATCCGGGAGTCTAGGAGGAGTTCTCCCTTGTATAGGATACCAAATGTCCAATCTACCCCCTCTATTCAATATTGTCCCAGGGATGTCCTATTCCCAATACAGACCCATGTCTGAGTTCCAAGCTTCACCTCCCTTGCCATTTTTTAACAATGGTCCCCAGGACTCCTCCCAGCAAAATCAAAATTACCAAAATCAAGCTAGAGGATCAAGTTCAGTTAATCAATATTTTGCTGTGAAGAATGTAGAAAGTGAAAAGACTCTCCAACTGACCAACGAGATGGAGACTCTCAAAAAGACACTATCTCAGATGTCTAATGACATGGCTCAACTTAGACAAAATCCCCCTCACAACCAGAACCAAGGTTTTCAAAATCAGGGAGGATATTCTAATCAGGGTGGTTATCCTAACCAAAATCCTAATCAGAATTATAATACCAACCAGAACGCCAATAGGAATTTCTAGAACCAAAACTCCTCTAAACAAAACTATCAAAATCAGAATAGAGGATACAATCAAAGGCTTAACAACAATAGGCCATGGAATACTGGACCCAATAACAGAGGAGTTTCCCACAATTATCAAGTGGGAGACAAAAAATCGTACACTGCTAATGTGGCATACCTCAACCTTTTGATGAATTGGTGTAGACTACATGATATGACAATCCATTCTAAGGTAAATTGCCCAGAAATGGAAAAAATGGTTAAGATAGCCCAAGTTGATGCTCCATTCTAGGGTGCATCCAACAAATCTGGTGGATGAACAGATACTGCCATGGCATATGATATCTTTGAGGAAGAACTTCCATTTCCCAACTAGAAAGACAATGAAGTAGTAGAAGATGTGTATGATGCCCAAGCCATCCAAACCAAGGGAGGCCATTTCCTTAGAAATCAGAACAAAGGGCCATTCATGACCTTTGCCCCTCCTAATAACATGGTCCCGCCAAATAAGAATGTGGATAATAATCCACCACCACCAAAGGGACCATCAGATTCTCAGAACAAAGGTAATTCATCTTCAATTCCTAAATATCAGGTTAGGAATGATTCAGAATTTTATTTCATAACAGAGATGCAAAGGCAACAGACTTCAATGTCTTTCTTTGATATTTTGAAATGGTCCTTGCTCAAAAGGAAATTTTTGTTGAAAGCCTTGGGGGAAGCAGACAAGTCAAAAGGAAGAGAAAATGAGACTCCTACTAATGAGATGAATGCAACTCTCTATAAAGGTAAGACTGGTACTCCACCTTTCTTGCTAAGCTTAAGAATTTTTGGAAAAAAATTACACAATTGTTTGCTGGATTCTGGGGCGTCGGGGAATGTCATGCCATTTTTGATTTGTAGGAAGTTAGGTCTGAACCCACTCTAGAAAAATAAAAAGGTTATCTAGTTAGAAAAAATAGAAGTTAATGTGGTAGGAGAGCTTAAAAATATCCATGTATAGATTGGATCTGATCCAAGGATCCAAACTTATGTGGATATCCAAGTCGCAGATATCCCAGAAACCTATGGTATGCTCTTGAGCATAGACTTGATGAAAAGTTTAGGTGGATATTTGTCTTTGGATTTCTCACACATGTGGTTGCCCTAGAAAGGGATAGAAAGCTAGATTAGAATAGAAAGTGAGCCTAGGCTCAAACACATGATCACTGAGTATGATTCCCCTAATGAGGTAGCCTATTTCAAAATCAAGATAGGAGTTTATAAGTAGGAGGAAATCATGACCTTTTCAGTACTTCATTCTAATGACTCGCCCCTTTCACAACAAAATGACCCAATGATTACTGTTAATCAGCAAGTCCTAATAATGAAATTACAATAGGATAGGCTGGTATTGGGAGAGGAGGTTGATATGTGGAGTCTCCTACTTCCTAACTGGTGTAGGGTTCATTACCAGAATCATTGAGTTAAATTTCCAACCCTATGTAGATATATTAAAACATGTCTCCTCGGTAGAAGAAACTGGTGAATGTCAACCCCAAGTCCCTACTAATGAATTTCCATTTCAAGAAAAGGATGCAACCATCCTTACGAGATCCGACCTTGCTCAAAGGGAATCATCTTCTCAACTCGAGCAGACTAAAGTTTTGTTTTCTGAACTACAAGTAGAGACTAATGAATCTCAGTCTTTGCCAATTATACTTACCCCAGAAACACTTCTAGTGCCTAGGGCATTGGTGAAAAAGGTGCTAAATCATGACCTAACTCAAGGGTAGGTTCAAGAATCACTTCCTGAACAAATTTTCAATTCAGGAGAATCTTCTGATGAATTGTGCCCCCAGTTACTTTCAAATACTAATGATCAATACCAGTCCGAGCTGCCATATAATTCTTCCAAGCAAAAGAGATCCAAGCCCTAGATCAATTATGGAGTCTGAAATTTGATGGCTCTAAGTCCAAATCAGGAAGTGGAGTAGGGGTGGAATTAACCAATCCAAAGGGGAAGACTTTGCTTCCTATAGGCTACAGTTTGGTTGCACAAACAATGTGGTAGAGTACGAAGCACTTGCTAGGGGTTTAATGTTTTAGCATCATAAGAAGGTCACATCTCTTATGGTGATGGGGGACTCTGAAGACATTATCAAGCAGGTTCATAGCCAATATACTTGCCATAATAAAAGATTGGCTACTTACAGAAATAGAGTTTAGAATCTGATTGAGAACTTTGACGCTTTCAAAATTACTTTGATTCCTAGGGAACAAAATCAGATTGCAGATGCTTTGGAAATTACTGCTAGTACTTTGGAGCCTATGCAGGACTCCAAATTGAAAATATTTTCAATTGAACTAGTTTCAATCCTAGCAGTCCATGATAATGTTCATAATTTTTAGGTCTTCAATGACGACCAACACATACTCGCCTTCTTGGCAAGTTCAAATGTCTTCAAAGGGAAAATCATAGATGAATTGGATAGAGATTAGGGAGAATGGGACCCTGAAGGTTGTGATACAGAAGGAGTAATGAACTTAAAGAGTAACAACATCCCCAAGGGAATGGTAGCCTTAGAAAGGATATTTGATTTTGATCCTCGAGCTCGGGAGAGAGTGCCAATGCAAAGTGAAGGAGGGAAGTACAAATCTATTAATTTGGATGATTTGGGTCCTGAAAGAAATGTCCTTATAGGAAAGACCTACCGTAAGAAGATCAAAAATGAAATAATTAAGGTGTTAAAAGAAGATATTGTGGCAATTGCCTAGAGTTATGAGAATTTGAAGACTTTTAACACCTCTATGATCACACACACACACACCGTTGAAGCTAGAAGCCAAGCCCTTTCGTCAAAAGCAGTGCCCTATCAATGCTTTGATCAAACCATTGATATAGAAGGAAGTGCAAAAAATTTTATCAGGAAGAATCATCTTCCCAGTAAGGCACTCCACATGGGTTGCCAATCTAGTTCCAGTGTGTAAGAAAAGTGGGGAGATCAGGCTATGTGTTGACTTTAGGAACTTAAACAAAGCCTCAGAGAAGGATAACTATCCACTTCATTCTCTTGATGAGGTATTACAAACTGTCAATGGATCTCAGATGATGTCATTCTTAGATGGCTATTCTGGGTATAACCAAGTACTTGTCAGTCATGAGGACAGGATGAAGACTGCCTTTACTACAAAATGGGGAGCATTTTCCTGTCGACGCATGCCATTTGGCCTCATTAACACTGGAGCTACCTTTTAGTGTGCAATGGATGTGGATTTTAAGGATTTGATAGGTAAGTGTATTATTATATATGTGGATGACTTGACAATTTTTTCCAAGAAGAGAAAATATCATGCTGTTGATTTAGCAAAGGTCCTTAAAAGATGTATCGGCTATGGAGTATCTCTAAATCCCAAGAAGTGTGTCTTTGGAGTTTCTAAAGGGAAACTTCTAGGGCATGTGATATTAGAAAAGGGAATATCCATAGATCTCTATAGAGTTGAGGCTATTTTTAAATTGATGATGCTAGGTAGTAAAAAAGAGATGAGGTCCTTCTTCAGGAGGATTAATTTTGTAAGGAAGTTCATAACAGGGTTTGCAGAAATTGTCAAACCCCTCAATAAGATGATGAAGAAAGATGCTAAAATTGAATGGAGAAATGAGGCTAAATATGCATTTTCATAGATTAAGCAATCAATATATGAGGCACCAGTCTTGACCAGCCCATATTACCTAAAGCCCTTTTATATTTATTCATTTGCATCTGATCATTCATGTGCAGTAATCCTAACACAACGTAGAGGTGAAGGAGATGAAATACCAATTTCCTTCACGAGCTCACCATTCAAGAATGCAGAAGTCAGGTACCCACCCTTGGAAAAAAAGGGCTTTGCACTTGCACGAGCAGTAAAAAAATTCAGGCATTACATTTTGAGAAGCCAAGTTATTGCTATAGTGCGTGATCCAGCGATTAAGTCTCTCCTTATGCAAGCGAATTAGGGGAAAGAAGAGGAAAATTGATGGCTATCTTGCAAGAGTATGATTTAGAGATCCATCCAATGAAACTTTTCTGAGGACAAGGTTTATCAAGGCCATGGTAGATGTTCACAAGAATATTACTTTCCAACAATATACTGTGCACTCATTTACCAAAGACCCATGGTATACTAACTTGATCTTCTTCCTTCTCAATAACAGATGCCTAGAAGGGATGAATGCTACCCAGAGAATGGAACTGAGGATGAAGAGTGCTCATTACATGCTCAAATGAGGGGCTTTATATAGAAGAAATTATGAGGGGGTGTACCTGTGATGTCTAGATCAACAAGAGGCCAAGCATGCCATGGCTGAATTCCATGGTCGGCATGGCACAAGACACAGATCAGTAGATTCTTTGGCCCATAAAATCTTCAGGTTAGGATATTATTGGCCCCATGTGTTTAGGGATGCACATCAACACGTTAGGACATGTCATACATGTCAAACTTCTACATCAAAGGAGCGTAATCCAACAATGCCTCTACAACTAGTATATGAGGTAAGACCATTTTCCCAATGGGCACTAGATTTTGTTGGGGTAATTAATCATAATTCTTCTGCAGGACACAAATTCATCCTAACTACTATAGAATATTGCACCCATTGGACTGAGGCTCAACCATGTAAGAACAGCACCACTAACGTGGTTATCAAATTTCTCACTGAAAACATTGTTACCAGGTTTGGAGTGTCATTCACCCTGGTATGTGACAATGGCCCTGCCTTTTCATCTACTGAATTCATACAATGGGCTTACGAACATAAAATTATCTTGAAATATTCCTCTAACTATTATCCTTAGGGAAATGGTGTGGCAGAATCTACTAACAAGAATCTGTTAGAAGTGATAAAGAAATTACTTGAAAGTAATCCTAGGGATTGGCATACCCAGTTAAGATTTTCCTTATGAGCAGATCGAACCTGTATTAAGGTTGCTCTAGGAAGTTCCCCTTTTAAATTAGTCTATGGCCAAGATCCGGTTTTCCCCATACACTTACAGATACCTATTCTTAAGTTCATGCAGGAGTTTTATACAAGAGATGACCGGATTGAGGTAAGACTAAATAACCTTTTAAACATGGAAGAATAGAGAGACGCTACTCTACAATAGTTTTTCAAACATCAGGCTGTTGTCAAATGTTGGTTTGACAAAGAAGCTAAGATTAAGGCATTCAGAATCTCAGATCTGGTGTTACTGTGGGATAAGGCTAAGGAAAAAAGGGTGATCACCAGAAATTTGATAGACTCTGGCTAGGTCCATATCAAGTGGCTGAGATCTTGGGTGAGAACGCTTTTCGTTTGAGCACCTTGATGGGAGAACCTATTCCATTTCCAGTCAATGGGTAGTTTCTCAAGCATTACTTCATATCGTAAAGGTTTGAGCTTCTGAATTAATTGTAGATATGTATTTTGTGTAATTACTGGTTCTTTGCTTCTTTGTGTTGTTTCTTTGTTGTTTCTTCCTTTCTTTTTGTTTCCTTTGTTGTTTTGTGTCTGTTTTTGTTTTCTTCTTTGGGGATTCTATTTTCTTTCCATCTTGAAATAGTGGGGTTGTTATTCAAAGAATGTTGTAGGCACTAGGAGAGAAATTGGTTTAGGAATTTTTGGGCATGTATGTTGAAATATTTTCTTCTAAAATTCATGCCTTATGGTCATTTTAGCATGAGTTTGAAGGATATTAGGAGTAAGGTATATTGTAGATAACCTCCTGAACTATTATTGAAATCTATCACAAAATAGATAAAACATCTGACTATAAGGTGCCTATTCATCTCAGATTGATTAGATCTTCGATTCAAGTGAAAAATCTATTTCCCCAAGACTGTCATAGGGCCCACTGTAGTTCTCAACCCACATATCAGACTTTTAAAGTCTTTGTATTGAGAAGGTTTTTGAAAATAATTTTCACAAGTAAGGCTTGTAAAAAGAAATAAGAAAAGAGAAGCGCTAAAATAAAGGAAAACTCAATACTAAATGGGTAATTCAACTATCTCTATCGGGGCTATAGAGGCCTGATTGGAAGTAGAGCAATGCTTTGAGAGAACTAGAGGTATCTCCATTGGGGCAATAGATGCTTGACTGGCAGTAGAGAAATACCCAAGATTCCATTGCATGATAGTCGAAGGACTCAACCCATGTAGCTTGGATCGTAGATATAGTTGTTTAGGTGTGGAGAAAGATCAAATAGAGAAGGATGTACCATAAGCATGCACACACTCAAATTCAAACAGTAGTTTATGATGGTTCTACATTTGAGATTCTAGCTCAACTTTACGTAAATATTCTGATCACACTTAAGTTAACATGTCTCATAAATTATAAGTTTTGGGGTGACTTAATTCTTCAATATCTTAAAAATGGGTAAACCATTTTCCCCAACCGAGTCGCCATTTGTTATGCCTTGCATAACCACCCCACTTTATTTTATTTTGGAACAAAATGGGTCCCCCTTTTCTTTTGTTTTGTTCACCTTTGGTTGTTTGGTTGGGTCGTAGGAGTCGTTTGTTTTGATCCTAAGTCTTTCTTTTGCTCTAGCGGAGGAAGGTCTGGAATTGAATCCAAATTCAAAAATCTTTCAAGGTTTCTAGTTCGGATATAGTTCCGACCCCGACTCCGCCTTCTCTTTTGTTTCTCCTTTGCTTTTGTTGGTTGTTTTCAACTGACACTTGGGTTGGTCTGTCTTCTTGTTTTTTGGTTGTTTCCTTGTGTTTTGTTTGTTTACTTGTGTGGAAGCGGAATCGAGATTGGAACAGAAGTATGAAATTTCAAGTTTCCATAATTGGTTCCCGTCCTGGCTCCGTCTCTGCTCTTTTTCTTCCTCGCTTTCTTTGTTGTTCAGGCCGGGTCTGATGTTCACTCTGGTCCTACTTCCCTTGTTCTTGTGTTGTTCTTTTCCTTTTGATCAGGACTGGATCTGGACCCAGAATGGAACTTTTAACTTTGTGAAGTTCCCTTTCGGTTTTGTCTCCTCCCCCATCTTTGTTTGTCATTTTTGGTCAGTCCTTTTGTCAGGGTTGGATCTGGGGTTGGAAATTAAGTAGGGAACTTTGGGTGGTTTCTTTATCTTGTCTCCGACCTAGACATGTCTGCCTTACCTTTTGATGTTCCATGGACTTGACTTACTTGTCTATTCACATCATTGGCTCCGTCCCCAAACTACCACATTTATGGCATTAAATGTAGCCTGTTTGTGTGTGTGAATTAATGATTAAAGGTTTAGTTATGCTTAAATTCCCTCATTGGTATTATTACACAAATTTTTTAAGCAAACCATGGCCAAGAAATTCTTGAAAGAATTTATTTGATCACGGAGGCAAATTGCGGAGCAAATCGTGTTTAATTTCTGGTCAACCCTAAGGAGTGTTTTGAGGTTGGGTTTCTTTGCTTTTCGCTCTCCCATTTCTTCTTTCGAGCGTGTTGTTTTGGCACATTTGCGGGAGGGGTTTTTTTCTTTCCATTTGTTTCTTGTGATTGGTGTTTGTGTTGTTCTTCTTGTTCTGCTTGTTCTTTCTTTTTTGTTCTGTTCCGTTTTAGGTTTGTCTTTTGTTTGTCATTTTGTTTTGTTGTTTGTTCTGCTGTCGCTTTTTTGACAGGTCCATATGTTGTACTCTGGTTTTGACTAGGGTTTCAATTTTTGAAGGGGTTTCCTTGCTTGGGTGATTAAATTCATCTTTAGACCCTGTTCTGGTATTCTCACGTCGGTTTTGGGTTGTTCGTGTGGGATTCTCGTTGTGCCCTAGTTTTTGGAAATAGTGTGTCGAGCGAACTAGGGTTTTGCAATATAACCTGTTCCATTGTTTAAATGACTTTTTGTATGGAGGAGCTGTTGGAGAGTTAAATTATTCTATTTCTAGTTTCCTTTAGGGCCCATATGACCCAGGGTTTAAGGTTCATGTGACTATATCTTATTTGAAATACTCTCCATTTGATGGAATTCTTTCCGCTCCCATTCATTATTATGATGTCTCTATATCTTTACTCTTGGTCGGAACTGGATCCGAAGTGGAAGTTCAACTTGGTAACTAACAATTGGTTCTGGTTCCTATTTCGCTTCCAACTCTATTTTGCTTCTGGTTCTAGTTCTGATCCTGACCCCACCACCTGCTAAGAAATATTGTTTATGCCTAATACTTCTATAGTTCCGCATCTAATAAAGGCATAGTTTGACCAAGTAAATATTATATTAGGAGGATGGAGAAGGGATTATATGATTGATTAATCTAGGTGTTTTGTTCATCTAATACAAGAAGTTACTGTAGGAATAAAGAAATTTCAAGGGCATTAGATGAGGCCTCTCAGAGAAGCCAACCTGGTGAAACTTCATGGCAAGGAGTTAGATCGAAGAAGATCAAGGTGGAACAACTTCTGTATACCTTGAGATGTAAGCATAGGTAAGTGGCCCTCACAGCTAGCAAAATTAATTCCGACTAGGCTAATATTACTAACACCAATTTGGGCCCTTTTAATTATGAAGAATTGCATGAGGAAACATTCACTGAAGAGCAGGTCATAGGAAGGATGGAAAGGATTGTTCAATCAGGGGTGGCACATGTTGCACTCTTCCCCCTATCTGCCCAATGTCTGGAGTTAATTCTTGCAATATTTGGAGCATATAACCCTACTACTAGGCAGTGTGTGGATGTAAAGGGTAATGACATTTTTGATTTCATGCCTCCAATGATCAAATTCCTATTTAATATACTTGATCCCAAGAATCCTAGGCAATTAAATGAGGCAGAGGCTTTGAAGCTTTACAGTGATAATAAGGAGAGGAATAGATTTCACATGAATAAGACTTGGATGAGGGTGGAGAAGAAGTCTCTGACCAAGCTTCCAGACCAGCCTAAGAGGGCAGACTATAGTAAAGAGATTGAAGATAGGATCATGTTCCTTTCTAGGGTGTTTGGAAAAAGGGGTGCTTCACTGTTTAAGGAATGGATGTTTCCTTTTATCCAAGCTACTTTTGATGCAAGGCAACAATTTGACTGGTCAATGATAGTATCAGAAAAAATTCACAATCAAATGATAAAGGTGAGAGAAACCAAATGTTTCTTTATGACCTCCTATGTAGTCTATGCTACTGCTCGAGTGGGGATTTTTCTTGGACTTCAAACAGTGGGGATATTGGGGGAAGCCCAAGGACAGAAGAAGGTGTGGGAGTATTATAATCAACTCACCTTATAGGCATGAGAGAAACATTATAGGAGGGTAAATGATGCCTTTCTTTATGCCATTATTAACAAGGTTAATGGTGATGCAGGATATAGGATTAGTAGGGAGGCAATAGATTTTTTGAGTGAATAGGGACATTGGTTTATCTAGTACCCCACATTCACCTATTTCAGGTTAGCAGGCTTTGATTGTCACCCTCATTTGCTACCTAGATGTTGTGGTGATAGGATCATTTTAATGGAGTTTATTTATCAAGCCTTGGCTATTAATTTTGAGTTTGGCAACAAACAAAGACTGGATGCCATAAGTTTCCAATGAAGCTCGGAGCCTTTAGATGTCCACACATTCAGGCAACTAAGGCCATTTGTGATGAATTAGTTTATTTAAAGTTGGGATTGTACACTGCAAGGAAGTACTATGACCCCAAGCACAAGTTGAGGGCTTTGCTTCTCAGCGTCTTTGAGAAGCACTTTAATCTGTTGGAGGATTTTTGGGAGGACTTGCAAGATGAGTATGATCTTAGGAAGAATAATTATGAAAGGATACCTATCCCACTTATGGTTGGGTTTGGGATAAAAGAAGACATTCCAGAAACATTATCTGATGATGGGATACTTTTGGATCCTAGGTATGATGCAGACAAGATTGGTACTAAGGATCTTGATCCAATAGATTGGAATATTGATGAGACAATTGACATAATGTAGATTGCAAGAGCGGTGCTGGATAGGAGTATTCAATGGGTGAGTTTGAGGGCTAATCAGGTCGAGCCTCCATCATCTAAGAAGAGGAAAGCTGTAGGTACCACCCAAGGATATAAAAGGGAAAAGAGAAGGATGGCACCTACGGAACCCTTAGAGTTTATGGCTTCTAACACACAAGAGGAGGTGGTTCCTCAAGATCTTCCAAAAGTGTAGGAAGATGAAACAATTTTCGATGTGGGGGCTTCTACATCTGCTACCAAGGAGGTATCTATTCAACCCTCTGCTATACAAGAATTAGGTCAAGAATCACCAAAGGGATCCCTCCATGGTGAATGAGAGGTCTTAAGGAAAATGGAGGATGAAATTGAGATACATAATGTAGAAACAGATTCAGAAAAGACTCCATTTGATAAAGAGCATCAGGCATTAACATTTTTTGATATGACAGATGATGCAGGGAACAAACACATATTGACTGAGGAAGATCAGTGGAAACTCTTTGAAGATGGAAAAAGGGAAGTTGATGCCATGGAAAAAGCTAAGGCATCGACTAAGCAACAAGAGGAGGAGGCCAAGGCACAATTTGAATTGGTAGTTAAGCAGAAGGAGTTGGAAGATAAGGTTAAGGCCGATGAATTAGCTCAACAACAACAACAGAAGGAACAAGAGCTCAAGATACAAGAAGAGAGAGATAAGTTGATGATGCAACAGAAGATTCATAACCTTGAAGAGGAAAAGGCTCAACAAAGAAGAGAAAAGGAAGTTATTGAATCTAAGCTCAAGGCACAAGAAGAGGCCTATAGAAAAAGGGAAGAGCAAGAATGTTTGAAAAGGGAAAGAGAAGCTGCTGAGATTGCTAAATATGAAAGGAAGTCCAAGGAGGCATGGGACTATGTTGAAGAGCTGAAGAAGCAGTGAGATCAAATGTTAGAGAAAAAGAAAATGGAAAAGGAATGTTTAAAGCCGGAGTTGGAGGCTAAAAGGCTGCAAGAAAAAAGGATAAAGAGGAAGCATAAAGGTTAGCACAGGAAGAGGAACAAAGTGATTAGCAAAATGTACAGGAAGTTGATTCTCAATCAGGGCTTACATTGTTAAAACCTTTGTCTTCCACTACTGTTACTTCTTCTTCAACCCAGGAAACCACTACTCCTATTGCTCCTACTTGGTTAAAATTGGACTTGGAAATAAAACAAGTTGTGCAACCCCAGTCGTTGAATTGGGAGGAAATGATTAAAGAAATTGGGAAGGAGAAACCTAAAAAGAAGGCCTAGGTTCTTCAATCTACTAGGCTCACTGATGCTGGAGAGATTGTTGTTAAATATTCCATACCTATAATGGAGAAGAGCCTTGATGATATGCAAATCACTGATTATTAGTTGGCAGCAGTAAATTTGGAAAAGCCTACAAAAAACCAGCAGATGAGTTTGATTGATATTGTGGCCTCTTCAACTAAATCCCGGATGATTAAAGATAAACAAAGGAAGGATGAGCTTAAGGCTCAATTGGATTAGCTCCATAGTTTTTTGAAATATGTTTCAAGTCCCATTTCCCAACAAGCTGCTCTTCTTGAATCCCCAGTTTTGTTAACAAAGAAGGAAGCAGATGATTTGATTCAAATGAAAACCAAGGTAGGGATGATGGATAAATGGTTGGATAAGGTCAACTAGGAGGTTGATGATGTTCTTGTTTAGGCTTCTTAAATTCATAAGGCTGCTTTTGAATTGGCAGAGGATCTAGATCAGCAGGCCAAGGGTTTGGATAAACACGACGATGAATACAAGGAATTTGTTAAAAGGCTTGAGGATATTAGCAAAGTGCCCAAGTCCACATTGCTAGAATATTCAATTCTTGAGCTTGGTAATGTGGATTTTGTGAAAAAAACTGTGAGCATCATAAGGTATAAGTCTATGGCTATTCATGGGCATCAAGAAGAAGTCTGAGAAATGAGCAAAGATTTGAATCAACAGATGGTTGAATTAGAGGTAATTGTGGGCATTTTAATTAACCTTGATTGCTCAAACAAAGAAGGCCTATCTTTGGATAAACTAAGGGATAGATGGAGGGGTAGGTTCGAGGAAATCATGCAAAAGGGAGATGATGGGGAGAATTTATTGTTAGACCAGTTTATGGATATCAGGGAGGAGGTAAGAACTACTAGAAAGGAGTTAATCAAGTTAAAGGAGATGCAAAGGTTGGTTTCTGCAGAATTTGAAAGGATCAAATTTGAAGGTGATTGGTTGGATGGGCCAGATTTGGGTACTCTTCAGCAGTTGTTCTCCAGTTATGACGAGTACATCCTTGAGCATTCAGTGCAAAAGTGACTGACTCTTTTCACCATACTCTATCTGCTCTTCTCCTCTTTTTGTGGGTTTTGACATAAGTTCAACTCTTAGTTTGATCTGTGGGTTTCACTTTCTTCTTGGAGTATCGAATTTCATTTTTGTACAATAGAGTGATCAGCCTTGAAACAATGGTTCCTTATTCTAGTTCTGTGTTCAGTTTCGACTCCATGAATTGTGGATCTTGATTGATAATTGAGAAACTTGTGCATGTGGCACCCTATATGTATTATTAGGTTCTACTTTGTAAAGGTAGACTAATTGAAGGAAGATCAACCACTTGATGATAGAAAATATAAATTAGATCTAGGATTTTGATGTATTAGGAGAGATACTCTAAATTTTTTAGTAAAATATTGGTTATTTTTACAGTTTTTCATACATCTTTATGTTATGGTCTTAAATTTTGGATGTATTTTGAGAAGGCTAGTGATACATGATCAATCCATACGCCAGTGATTTTTGTTGTGCTTAATTATTTCTTATTTGATGAAAGTCAATAGAAGGAACTAGATTCAAGATTATATCATTGGATTATTTGTGGATGAAGTTGTTATCATATTCATTTGATCTGTGTTTTAGATGATGAGTGAGTGATTTGTTTGAAGTAAGTTCAGTGAATGATGATGGTATTTGAATTAGCATTATGGATATATGCAGTACCATAGTTTATTCTATGGATTGCATCTTGCTATAGTTATGGTTAGGTGGAATAAACACTCATTACTGATATGCATGTTTGGGTATGTAAGAATGTTACTCACATTTCTTTGATTTGAAGCTCTGATTCATCTTTTTCTTTTATTTAACCCCCCCCCAAATGTAGACTACTTGATGCTATGAATTCTTGTTCCTTGTTACTAGCAAAGGCCCCTTGAACATTACAGTTATATCAACTACTGAGTGAAATCAGCATAATTGAGAACCAATTACTAGGACCTTGGGAGTTAGATCACCATGTGTTATCTTTCTCTTTCAGGAGAAATATAATAGTAATATTTTGTTTAATGTTTTTGTGCTATTTTGACCCTCAACACTTAGGACTTAGCTATGAACCTTTAAATAGAGGGGTTACACAACTTGATGGGAATAAGGTTGAAACTATAGGTGTCATCAAGAACCTCCCCTTGAATCTATTCTCTTTCCCTAGTATTATAGTCCCATAAGATACCGTAATCATTGACATCCCTCCCATGTTAGGTCGTTTCTTATCTCGGGAGTTCACTACCAAGATAGGTGGGTATCCTCTTTAGATTGGTCACACTTAATTATTAGGACCAAGCATGGAGCTAAGATGAATATAGTGTTTGAATCTTTGTATTCAAGACATGTAGTAGATGAAGCCATGATAAATTTTGAGGCTTCTCATACCTCTATTACTAAAGATGAGATGTATTGTACCAAGTTACTTAAGGATGAGAAGGTGACCATAGACCAGACTGATGAAGAAGAGGTCCTCTTGAGTGAATTTATATACACTAATCCTTTTGGTAATTATCATGCCACTGGATTGGGAATTTATGTGATCTATGATGAGGATCAAGTAATTCTGAAGATGATGAAGGAACCCGAGGGTGGTCAAGCCTTAGAGCTATGGATGCTACATTTCAATGGAGCAAGATTTAAAGTTGGTGTAGGAGCTAGGATATGTTTGACATATCCATCCAATGAAAATACACTCAGATCTTTTTGCTTTCAATTTTCCTGTTCAACAAATGAAGCTGAATATGAAGGCCTCATGTAAGGTCTAAGCCTTGTAGAGTAGATGGGTGTTAAACAAATAAGGGTTTTCAGAGACTCTGAGCTAATAGTCAATCAAGTTTGAGGTGTCTCTATAGCAAGGAATTTCCACATGCGATCTTATAGACATAGAGTCTAGGACCTGATTGAAAGCTTTGAAGCCTTCAATACCCAGATGGTGCCTAGAGAGCAGAATGCAGTTGCAGGTTGCATGGTGATGATAGGATCTCAATTTGACCCTATTTCCAACTTAATTGAGAACAAAGAGAATGTGTGAGTGATTGTATGACCCACAATACCAAATAATGACCAGTGTTGGAAAGTGTTTGAATGTGATGAACAAATCACCTCATTTATTCATCACTTAGGAGATTTTACCAATTAGCTCCGACCAAAACATGTAGAAGCTTATGAAGGGAAAATTATTTAGCTAAGGTCCAACAAGCTTCTAAAAGGACTTTCCACTCTCAAAAATCTATTCTATTGTGATGATGCAAGAAATGACATGAGGAAGTTTCTAGCAGACAAGGGTGAGTATGCAAATATTCAGGTTGGAGATGAAAGGAAGCTTAAGGTCAGGAAAGATGTTCAACATGATAAAGATAGGCTCACACATTTTTGTGAAAAATATAAAGGAGTAGTGGCTTGGTCTTATGATGACCTCAAGGGATATGATACCAAAGTCATCCAACATACAATAGAATTGAAAGAAGGGGAAAAACTTGTTTGCCAGAAGCAAAGG
The DNA here is from genome assembly GCA_007258455.2 of Sequoia sempervirens. Classification (NCBI taxonomy): domain Eukaryota; kingdom Viridiplantae; phylum Streptophyta; class Pinopsida; order Cupressales; family Cupressaceae; genus Sequoia; species Sequoia sempervirens. The sequence goes on from VDFB02271358.1 coordinate 265,235,143, forward strand.
CCAGTCAACCAAAAGATTGAGGCACTAATGGAAAAAGAGCTGAGGAAGCTAATTCACTCCTGGATTGTCTTATCAATCAAGCATAGTACATGGGTATCCAACCTAGTTCTGGTCCAAAATAAAAATGGGGACATCAACCTCTATGTTGATTTTTGAGATCTGAATAGGGCATCCCTGAAGTACCACTACTTATTGCCTTCCATGGAATAAATCTTGCAAATAGTGGCTAGCTCAAAAAAAAAATCTTTGATGGATGATGTTGATGATGATGTTACTCACAACAAAAGTGTAGATAATTTCCTCATAGGAAAACTGTGAAGAGCCTATCCTTCTTGAAAGACATAACCAAGGGCAACCTAGGGGTATCTGTATGATAGGATAAATGTTGGCTTAGTTCAATCCCAAGTCTCTAGTAGTTAGGTCTTGACAATACTAGGTTCAATTTAGGGTATGATGTGATATTGCTATTAATCTCAAAGGGAACATGGTTGTTTAAAATCACATTTATTAGACACCGAATTATCAGTTCGATCATAGAATAATATCATGGAATCAAAAGATTTGAAATAATACTTCATGAATATCAACAATTTTTCTATCACATAAGTAGATTTAGCTTTAAGCATTAAGAAATTTCATAGAAAATGAAAGAATTTAATAAATTTCCATTCATTCATCTATTTTTTTGAAACATTTTCAAGAATTTAAACATCTATTCTAAAATAAAGCATAAAAATATTGAAAATTAAAATTTCTCTCGGTTATTCTCCACGCATGTCCCAAAGAATTAATCAAATCAAAGCAAACCACTTTATACTTCACCAAATTGCTTCACAACTACATATAAAATGGTGCAAGCTTTTAAAGAGGGGGGTTTTAGTTTGGACATGAAGTAGGTTATGTATGCACCCTTAAACAACACAACACACAATCTTGTTTGGCTAAAATAACAAAACCAACTACAAAGATTCATGAGATAGGTAGCTATAAAATTGACTCTGATATTGATTAATTTCTACTTGCATACAAGTTTTTAGACTAGAATGATTCAGAAAAAAGGAAAAAATAACAAAACTTGAAGTTTGAGCTCTTCCAACATCCAGAAATTTTGAACTTAACTTAAAAAGAAGTATCCCCTATTCTTTTATAGATGTAAGGCACATATAGGATAAGAAAAATACATGAGAGGAAATCCAAGGGATGAATCACATCAAGGATCATGGAATGTAGTGATTGGTAAGAGAATTGCAGTCAAAGTCAATGGAGGTCAACCTCAATCCACACATTAAAGCACTTCGGGCTTTTCATCTTTTTATTATTGCTAGAAAAATAACTTGAATCGGGATAGTGTGTAGGAATCTTCCCATATATTTAGAATGATCACTTCATCATCCCATTCCCAAACTTTTATTTTTCCTCGGGCTTTCTATTCTCAAGAATGGGCTTCCTCGGAGATTGGCACTTTTGTACGCTACATACGTAATATTGAGATCTCTAGTATTCTAGTGGATTCAAACTCCTCTACATATAGCATCCCAAAATAAGCAACCTAATTTGGATATGATTCAATACATGATTCAAATTTTCCTTACCATCCATACATGAACTCTACATCACAATATGCATTTCTTGCAATCACAAATTCCACTCATTAAATCCCTTAAAAATATATTTAAAAAAAACATCTCATGTGAATAAAACCATCATTAGATCATTATCATATAAATTTTCCATAAATAACACACTTTCCAACATATCACAAATATTGATTATCTTTCATATAC
>VDFB02271358.1:265237026-265264619 GCA_007258455.2 Sequoia sempervirens
TGTGTGTTTGATGTTCTCTCTCTCTCTTTCTGCTCTTCTTATATTCGTACCTTTATTCTTCTATATGTTGTACATCACTTTTCACCTCTTTCACCTTTCACTTTTTTTTTTTTTCCTTTTAGGGATGACACAAAGCATTGAAATTCCCTAAGTCTCTTCCATGTTTAATTCTTTTACACTTCCCTTTTTCTTTTCTTGTGTTTTCCTTTTGGGGATCATGCAAGGCATTGATACCAAAATGTCTCCTTCATGTTGACCCAAAAGTCTTTCTTTTTCACTTCACCTTTCACCTTTCTTCTTTCACTTTTGTTTTGTGTTTATTTTTGGGGATGATGCAAAGCATTGAGATGCTCTATGTCTCTCCCATTTTGACCCAAAATGAACATACTGACCCAAAATCCATAAATCCCTTATGTGATTGGTGTTTTCTTTTGGGGGCAACCCCTCTTTTTTTTGTTCCATTTTCCTTTGCATGAGGTAGCCTTACTTGAAAACATATGACTTGGCATAGGGGATTTTTGAGTTGGCTCTCATGTGTTTCTTTTTATATTTTTCATTTGCTACTTTAAAGTAATTGCTCATAGAATGGTGTGTAGAAATTTCTTTAAAGTGGGGGAATCCATTGGCATTATTCATTTGCATTTGGTTCTTAGTGTAGCCTTGTTACTTCACATCATGCATTTGTCACTTTGTGGATAACATTAAGTGTGATGTCCTTCGTAAGTGTGATCTATCTTAGCATATTACATTCCTCTTAGTGCCCTGATGTGACACACTGCATCCCCTAAGTTGGGAACCTTCTATTCTTTGATTGGTCTTCTCTTGGAAACATTAGACACAATGTTCCCTAAGTTATATACCCCGCTGATCTAACAAGAATCCTTTGAACATATTTACATATTTAATGTTTACATTTTTACATTTTACATTTCTTGCCACTTTGCATAACACAACTTGCATGCCTATGGTACCCTTTTGTATTTGTTCATGATTTCTAAGCATATGAAGCTTTGCTTGTCACATGAAGCATGAACAAAAATTATCCTTTGTGGAGCCTTATTAAAGTTATTAGGAGGTATAACTTTGATATGTTGAGCGAGAAGCCCATTCTGAGGCACGACTTTCCCCATAGCCACCCTTTTGTGGATCTCTCACCCCAGAGATGACCAAAAATTTATATGGCCCCAAAGTGAGTATGTTTGGCCTTTCTCACTCAGTGGAAAACCATAATTCTTGTCTCCCCAGAGTGAGTACACATTCCCTCTTTTTCTAAACAAGTAGCCTAGATCTAATCCACGAGCTGGATGGACAATCAAAGCTTTATTTCTTTCTTATCATCATGTGCATTCCTTTGTGCTTATGATTTTTTTTCCATGGGATCGTGATCTTGGGGGCTTGATCATCCCTCTTGATTATTGAAATCTCATCCTACTAAGCATTAGTACAATTGGACCTTTCTCGGTTACATGATCAACTACTTTAGAGTGAGTTTGAAGCAAGTTCATCCTCTCACTAAAGTGGGGGCTAAATGTGGACACAAGAAAAATAACCCTTCTAGTTTTTCTCATGTTTAGTGTTGATGTGTTTTTTATGCATTTCTCAACACAGGCAGTGCGTAGGTACACTACCTCTCTTGAAAGAAAATCTTCCACAATCAAATTGTAGAACACTATCCCAAGGTCTCTAATGTAAGGTCTTGACAGTGCTTGGAATATCTCAGTTGATTTATGTGATTTGCTGTAATCACAAGGTGGACTTATGGATGAGTTACAAAGCATGGGAAGTTGGGTTTACAAATGTAGTTTCAAAGTGCTAGAAGTGAATGAACAATGGCTGTCCACTCAAAATAGCAAGCTGAAACTCATTAAGTTCATCTGATTTAGCTTCATGGTGATGATTTGGATCCTACTCTAACCAAGGATTAAAAGAAATAGCAAAAGGAGAACGGTTAAGAAAGCTATTCTAATCCTAAGCTATGAATGAACAGTAACAATGGTGGCTGCTACAGTAGACAAACTCCCTAAACTGGGTTTTGCTTGGCCAAGAGAAACATACAGTTGCACAAAACCAGTGCAATCTTCTAAGGACTGCATATTTTCATATTACGTACACACATCATGTACATGCAATCAAACTGAGTTGTAGCAATAAAGGAAGGAGGCTCAGACTAGCTTTGCAAAGTGATTCATCATCAATGAACCACAAAAAGCATGAGCTGGAAATTCATCAAATACTGAAACAACAATCACCACCACCACTTCCATTCAAGAAACTAACACCTAAACTAATAGGGAAGTTGAACCATGCATACATAAAGATAAAACTCAAAAGGAACACCCATAAATCATGCAATGTTACTTTCTATTGCTGCAGAATGTCTTTACATCAGTTCTCCGACCCTTACAAATAAGGGGCAATCCCCTATTTATAGTTTTCCAAAGCCCAAATGAATGGCTAGGATCAATTTCCAATGAATGACCCAGATTTGATTTACATTAGGGTTTCACCTACCCCACAATATTCAACAATTAAAAATACATTCCTTGTCTTTTCTCTGTTTTGTCATCTAGTGCCCAAGTGTTGTAGCAGTTTTTTCATTTAGTTGATTTCCCTTTTCACTGTAGCAAAAACTACCTTAAAGCTTCCCTCTTACTTGATGTGTTTGCAGTGTTCTTCCTTGGATCAAATGAGCCCGTTGATGACTGGCATCAATGGATTGGTTGCCCGACAGCTCCCTCATGCGTTCTTCAAGGCCAACCCCTTGCATTTTTGTCATTGACTTCCTTGGCACATGCCTTTTTCTAACGTCGACCCTATCAGTGGGTGCTAGCAGGAGAGGCGAACATGAAATGAATGGTGACAGGAGCTATGCGCATTCCTTGTTCAGCTTTCTCAATGGGTCTCATCGATGGACCCAGGGTAGGCTTCTTGAATTCTACATACATGAAGTGTCGTAGGTGCTTTCATACACAAATCAAGAAAAACGTTAGTCAAATCTTGCAAAATCCTTATTAGATTCATCCATGCATCATCAAAAGATCATAATATTCATATTTGGAGCTCATTTGGATCATAAGCATTAATGCGGACCCAAGGGGGCAGACAGTGAACGAGGGACAACAAACCAGAAGGGAAGTTCCTGGACCCCACAAAACATAGAAAAATTGATATTTTTCAATTATAGCGCATGGGAAAAGGGGAAGGAAGAGTTCCCAGAAAAACTTCCTTAAGATTGGACTTATTTGACAAAAACTGGAAGCTCAAAACGACCACAGAGGGATGGAGTCCTGGAAACGGCCACGGAGGGGTCAAGCTTCGGAGGCCAGGTCACGTGGGGCTCCACAAATGTTCAAAATGGCCACAGAGGGACGAAGTCCCAAAAACGGCCATGGAGGGGCCGGGCTCTGGAGGCCGAGTTGCCGGGGCTCCATGGATGTTCTTAAATAGCCAAAGTGGGACGAAGCTCCGAAACCATCAAAAATTAATGGAACGTTGACAAAACCTTGGCAGTTCAATTAAGCACCACAAACACATCCCAAATCCACCAAAAAGTTATCCCCAAAATCAAAAATGTGGAAACCGGACTGATGGGGGTCCACAGGTGTTTCCAAAACAGCCAAAGTGGGAGGGAGTTCCGGAGGGAAAGTTTTGAAACCACCAAAACTTAACAGAATGTTGACGAAACCTTGGTAATTCACTTAGGCACCACATACACATCCCAAATCCACCAAAAAATTGGCCCCAAAGTAAAAAATGTGGAAACTGGACTTGCAGGGGTCCACAAATGTTTCCAAAACAGCCAAAGTGGGAGGGAGTTCTGGAGGGAAAGTTCTAAAACCACCGAAACTTAACAGAACATTGACGAAACCTTGGAAGTTCACTTAGGCACCACATACACATCCCAAATCCACCAAAAAGTTGGCCCCAAAGTCAAAAATGTGGAAAAAAGTGAATCAAGCAATCAGGGACCAAGTCAGCAGGAACAAGACAAAAGGCAGAACAGGGACGGGGGACTTTGTTTCTCCTCGGGTTTGAATACCCCAAGTAGGTGAATTTGGGTAGGGGGATTTGATCATTTGAAGGCACATGACCAGTTTGGGCTTGGAAAATGGGGCACACAAAACAAGACATGAGCAAAGCAGCCTGTTGGGCACAAAAAAAAAGGGGGGGGTCCCTGCCTATGGCGGGGCGTGTGTGCAAAACATGCACAACATTTAGGCCTTACTAGTGGATTTTGGATTGATTTTTTCCTATATTTAATATTATAATGACATTAAGTATTGAATATTTAATTCATTAAGACTTATAGGATGTCTCAAGTGAAGGTGTTGTGAAGTTTTGTAACACATTTATACACTTTTCTAGACTCTTCTTATCATAATTCATCATAATTATCCCTTTTTATTACTTACCAAGTCTTATTTTAAAGTGTTGTGAAGTGTTGTAACCCATTTTCACACTTTTCTAGACTTGTCTTCATTAATTTAACCCTTTCTCATGTTTAAATGACCCTTTACTACACTTTATGAACCCCCTTAAGTGTTTTTTTAAGGATATTCTCGTTAAACAACATTTAATGCCCCAAAATCCTCGACACCTAATCAAAATTGCCCAGGTGGAATAAGTCACCACCTTGGGTGTCTTAGTCCCACTTGGCTCAAAAATAAAAATAATTTTAAAATTTTGGTGACATTTTGTCCTCTAACCCTTGAGGTCGGCCTGTGATGTGTTATTTTCAGGTAATTTACTAAAATCAAGTATAAATAAGGGTTTTTCTCCTCATTTTTTATCTCCTCATTCACTCAAGCATTCTCTCAAGCAATTATCTTAATCTTTTCAAGCATTCAAGCACTCTAAGCATAATCAATTCATCCATTGGAGCACTCCATTGCATATCTTCAAATTTTCAACAAGGGTTTCGTAAGTTGATAACACTTGCATGTTGTTTATTTATCATTCTCTTTACATTTCATTTTATTATCTAGGGTTTGATTAACAAAGTGGGGTTTTACCAAGGCAAACCCCTATAATCTAACCCTCAACCATTTTTCCCCCTTTGCATGTGTGTTTGCAGATTTTGTAGGAAAATTTGTCAAATAAACTGTGAAAAAGGTGTCTTCAATCAATAAAAGTTATTCAAGTCAACATAACCCTAATTGAAGCTTGGAGATATTCTACTGGTCATTTTTTGAAGATTCAGATCTAGACCCACATCAGAAAAGCAATTGTAGACTTGAAGCTACATGATCCAGTCCCAAGATTCTTGAAATCTACAGGCGGACCAAATCGCCCCTCCTGGTGATTTAGTCCCACCCCAAAGCCTAAACAATGGTTTCTACATCTCTAGACACCCATCTCAGAGATTCTTGTTTCAAATAGTTTTACTGGAAACAAGACTAAATCACCCCACCTGGCAACTTAGTCCCATTTGGCTTAAATATCAGAATTTCCAGAATTCCAAAGGTCTCTGCAATCTTCAATCATCTCTTCATCACCTCCTAGGTGGACACATTCTATTTCACAACTTTCTTTCTAGTTCCATTTGCATTTCTAGGTTGTTTATTTTATGTTTGCATATCACACTATGTTTTTTAACACTTCATATTTCTTAGGTTTTTCATCATAATATCATCCCATTTTCAGATTATTGCATTAGTACATCTTATTTAGGAATAATTGCATCCCTTTTTACATTAATCTTTGAGTGTTTACAAAAAAATTTAACCCTATTCCTCCCCTTTTAGGTGAAAGATCCTAGAAGGGTAAGTGTCCAATACAGTTCCTAAAATCTTTGTTTACATAGGGATATCCTGAACTCTTGGATTTTTTTGAAAACCATTCCAATATTATCAAAATGATCATCTTTTGACTTAGAGAATATAGTAAGGTCATCCAAGTAGATCAAGATGATCTTGTTGATCAGTTCTCTAAAGACAACATCCATCTCTCATTGAAAGGTGGCTTCCACATTTGAGAGGCCAAAGGGAATTTTTGCATAGGAAAACATTCCCCACTTAGTATTGAACGTCATTTTGTGTCAGTCCTCCTCTTTGACCCAGATCTAGTTATAACTGAAGAAGTCGTCTCTTGTGTGGTCTCACAACACACCCCAAGACTATAAAACTCGGGGACCCAAGTGAAAATTAATGCTTATGGCAGGTGCTAGCTAGTTGAAAAGATCACTGGAAGTGAAGAGCAAACAAAAAAATTTAATAGAAGAATAATTGTAATGTAGTGTTTCGAGTATCAGATACCGAGAATTGGGAATGTTAGAAAACAAAAAAAGGTAATGCAAATGTTGAGCAGAATGTTCAAGTTTGATAGTTGAGGTCCAATAAGATGGAAGTTTTGGTAAAACTGAAGTCTAAGGAAAATTTATGGGTAAGGTTGAATACTAGGTTATCTAATGAGTCCGATAGTCTGGTAACCCAGTATATGAAAGATAATCATGCAAGGATTTGTGATATGCTAGAAAGCATGTTATTTATGGAAAATTTATATGATAATGATCTAATGATGGTTTTATTTGCATGAGATGTTTTTTAAATGTTTTTTTAAGGGATTTAATGAGTGGAATTTGTGATCGCAGGAGATGCAAATTGTGATGTAGAGTTCGGGTATGGAAATTCAATCAAATTTGAATCATGGATAGAATCACATCTAGATCGGGTTACTTATTCTAGGATGTTATATGTAGAGGAGTTTGAATCCACCAAAATGATGGAGATTTTGGTATTACGCATGCGACGTACAAAAGAACCAATCTTCAAGGAAGCCCATTCCTAAGAATAGAAAGCCTAAGAAAAAACAAAAGTGTGGGAACATGATGTTGAAGTGATCATTCTGAATATATGGGAAGATTCCTACACACTATCCTGATTCAAGTTCTTTTCTTAGTGATAATAAAAAGATGAAAATCCCGAAGTACTTCAACATGCAGATTTAGGTTGACCTTCATTGACTCCAACTACAATTATCTTAGCAATCACTACATTCCTTGTGCCTTGATGTGATTCATCCCTTGGATTTCCTCTCATGTATTTTCCTTATCTTATCTATGCCTTACTTCTATAAAAGGCTAGGGGATACTTCTTTTTAAGTTAAGTTCAGAATTTGTGGATGTTGGAAGAGTCAAAAATTCTTTAAATTTTGTTCTTTTTTCCTATTTTTTGAATCATTCTGGTCTAAAAAATTGTATGCACATAGAAATTAATCAATATCAGATCTAATTTGATAGCTAACTATCTCATGAATCTTTGTAACTGGTTTTGTTAGTTCAGCCAAACAAGACTATGTGATGCATTGTTTAAGGGTTCATATAGAACCTACTCGGTGTCCAAACTAAAACACCTCTCTTTAAAAGCTCACACCATTTTATATGTAGTTGTGAAACAATCTAGTGAAGTATAAAGCAATTTTATTTGATTTGATTAATTCTTTGGGGCATGCATGGAGAATAACCAAGAGAAATTTTAATTTTTAGTATTTTTATGCTTTATTTTTGAATAGATGTTTAAATTGTTGAAAATTTTTCAAAAAAATAGATGAATGAATGAAAATTTATTGAAAATATTTTGTTTTTGATGAAATTGTTGAATGCTTAAAGCTAAATCTACTTAAGTGATAAAAAAATTGTTGATATTCATGAAGTATTATTTCAAATCTTTTGATTTCATGATATTATTCTATGATCAAACTGATAATTCGGTGTCTAATACATATGAATTTAAACAACCATTTTCCCTTTGAGATTAATAGCAATATCATATCATATGCTGAAGTGAACCTAGTACTGTCAAGACCTGACTACCGGAGACTTGGGATTGAACTAAGATAACCTTTATCCTATCATACAAACACCCCTAGGTTTCCTTTGGTTACGTCTTTCAAGAAGGATAGGCTCTTCACAGTTTTCTTGTGAGGAACTTATTTGCACTATTTTTGTGAGTAACATCACCATCAATAGGAACTAGTGCTAGGAGGGTTGCATATATTAAAACTTGTATTAGTCCTGAGCTTAAAAAGAAAGCTTGTAAAGCCAAAGTCTAGTGCATGCTGGTACTTCAATATGGAAGTTGAGAAACTTTAGAAAATATTTAACTAGAGATTACATCCGTTGAGTTTATTCACCTTTGGTAGAGTCACCAAGTGTAGAATTCATGATACAACTGATCACGATGAACTCGATTGTGAATTTTTTTTAACTAGGGTAAGTCTGGCTATATGTAAGGTGACTCTGTTAATGGAAGAAGTTTTAACTACTAGAACCTAAAGGAACTTTTAATGAGAAATACGTTCAACCCTAGTGGAATTAGAAATATTAAAAAATTGTCCAATACATCAAAATGGTTTGATAACTACAATTGTTATAAGGAAGATCCTAACATTTTCCAGGAAAATAGGTAAGAATGTCAAGATTTAGAGACATTGCATCAAAAACAAGGAAATTGTATTGATGATTCATCATTCTCCTTATACGTGGAAAACGTAAATGAAGAGGAGTGGGAAAATCGAGTAGAAGATGCGTGTATTTTTCTCCAAGTTGAAAATTCACAAGCTAAAAAAGGAAATTTTCCTAATTTTATGTAAGATATAAAGTATCAAGATTTTTCATTTTCTCTCTCTGATAACAACATAAATTGTGATATATCTTCGTCTAAAAAAGTGCAAAGTGAAGACAGGACCAAAGACATGAAAATTTTTGGAGAAGAAAGTCGAGGAATGGACACAGCCGTTCATGGAAATGAATAGAGTAAAGAGGAAAACCATGAACCAAGGCTGAAATAAGGTAGAGTATGGTTGCATCAGAAGAAGCATGTGTGATTGACCTTTAATGAGGTCATTTTCATACATATGAGCCAAGTTATTGGTAAGAATGCTTTTGAATTTATGATTATTAAACACAAAAAAATTAAAAGAATTCATTGTTACAGTAGGAAATTTGAAATTTATTTGAATGAATTTAAGGATAAATCTGCTATAATTCGTACCAAAATAACAATGGAAATAGTCATTAAAATTAAAATAAGTTGTTTTGTTAGGGTTAATCACTTGTTAGATTATAAATTGGTTAGTTAGTGTTAGTTTTTCTTTCGCAGGGTTTGTTTTGTTTTTCTTTGTTGTCACTTTTCTTTTCTTTCCTTTTTTTCTTTTTTTTGTTTGGCCTTTGCATTAGAAAATTTTGCTTAACTTATCATACACATGAGAGTTAACTCAAACATTTATAAAATTGTGTTGTGAAATGTAAAATGATAAAACCATGCACAATAAATACATGCTTTAAGATGTATGTATGTATGTATGTATGTATGTATGTATGTATGCATGTATGTATGTATGTATGTATGTATGTATGTATGTATGTATGTATGTATGTATGTATGTATGTATGTATGTATATCACATATATACATAGAAGTATCAAAATTCTTGCTTCAAAAGAGAAAAAGATCCAAAAATCAAAAAGAGTGAGTCGAGTTGTAGATAGGAGTAGCCATTCAATTGATGTGGGATGCCTCATCTATCAAGGATAAATACCCTATGTAGGAAAGTTCCTAGTGAACTTCAAAGTCATGAATATGGAGGTCGATGAGGAAAGGCCGAAGTGGAACCACTTCCCTGTGTTCCAGGAATCGAGGAATATCATACATGGAAGGGATTCTGATGGTTGAGTGTAACAGAAAAAATAGTATCCAAATTCTCCAAATATCCAGGCCCTACTATCAGATTAGAAACTAAGTGAACATCTTCAACAAGTAGCCTAATATACAGGAGTTATGCTACAAAGTGAGAAGCCATGTCAGAATAGAAATGGTAGTAGTGGTTGGATTCTACATACTTTTCCCCAAGGACTAACCACAAATTTGGTAGAGTGAAACTGGAAGTTTGAATCAAGAAAACCTTTTCAAGCCTTTGCAGTGTGATACTTCCTAAGAAAACATTCTGGTGGTGAGAGAAAGCCAAGAAAATTGGAATATCCATGACCTAGAAGCAAGCAAGAACAAGTAGAGCAAGAAATGTAGAATGACAAGAAATCTAAGTAAAAGTGTGAAGAATTCAAGAAGTGCAGAATTTATAGAAATTCATGAGGAAGTTGTGGTACATAGTTGCCTCGAGTGAAGCCTTGGAAATCGTAAGCAAAGTGGCAACCAAATGAATGTATTCAAAGCGGAATGTTAAATCAAATTAATTTTTTACACATATTTGGTGATAATTTTCTTCAAGTTTGATCAGTACGAAGATTGTGAATCAAGCAAGTTGAAGATTTCAAAATTAATAGTGGTCATTTCATTTTTTTTCTAAGCCATATTAATTTTGGAGGTGCTTATGTGTGCAAAGCAGAAAGGAAAATTGAGCCAGTAAGGCAGCACACGTCATCACCTAGGGAATTTGAATCGAATAATACATGCGAGTTGAGGCATGTGAATTTAATGCAGAATAATGTGATCATGTTTCAATGTCATCACGACATTTTTGATTCATTAATGTGGTGCAGTGTCGTTAAATCAAAATCACTAGCCAAGTATTTAGCAGTTGCCATAAAATTTCATCAAAAGGGTGGTAACTAATGATTCTAAATTTAGATTTAAATCTGGTGATTAAATTGTTCATTGCTAAATTTTAATTTATGCATATTTTCTAACACATAGTGAGTTGTAGTTAGCTAGGATTTGGCATAAAGTGGTAAAGTTTAGCCAGAAATACACACCAACAGGAAATTATTAAATGAGTTTTTGGGAAGTAGTGAATTGATGAAGGGATTTTCATTGAATGAAAAATAAAAAGGTAACCTTCACTACCACTATAATTCCCAACCTAATAGTGTGCTTCATTTCCTGCAAATTAAAAAATGAGCTATCATTGAAATATCAAAAAAGAAAAATGAGACATTATTGCAATATTAAAAAAAAAAAAAAAAAAATTCAACTCTTTAGGCTATCCAAATATCTCTACTGGGGCTATGGACGCCTGGCTAGTAGTAGAGCTATGTTTGGAGGAATTACAAAGATAACCTTGTTAGGGCTATGGATGCTTGACTACCAACAAGGCTCTATCCCTCGTCGGCTTTGGAGGATTACCAAATTATGTAGTTCAATGTTAATGAACTGATTCATTTCACTAAATTTCAAAAAATGGAATTAATTAGAGGACACACGGATGTTTTTTGAGAAATTTTTACTTTTTTATGTCAGAATATAGGTAAAGGTAAAATTTATTATTTTAAAATATGCATAAATTATCATTTACAACTGGTGATTTGATCACAAGTTTTGGTTTAAATTTGGTTTTATTGGCTGCAAGTTGTTGTTTCGTCTCACAACACACCCCAAGACTACAAGACTTGAGGATCCAAGTGAAAACCAATGCTTATGGAAGGTGTTGGCTAGTTGAAAAGATCACCAGAAGTGAAGAGCAAATAGAAATTTTTAATAAAAGAATATTTCGTAATGTAGTGTTCTAGGTACTAAATACTGAGAACCAGGAATGTTATAAAAGGAAAAAGGTAATGCAAATGTTGAGGAAAATGTTCTGGTTTGATAGTTGAAGTCCGATAAGATGGAAGTTCTGGTAAAACCGAAGTCTGGGGAAAATTCATGGGGAAAGTTGAATATCGGGTACCGGGTAATGATGTAAAGTGAAGTTTGAAAATATTAAGGTTATCTAATGAGTTTGATAGTCTAGTAACCTGGTATATGAAAGATAATCAATATTTGTGATATGTTGGAAAGTGTGTTATTTATGGAAAATTTATATGATAATGATCTAATGATGGTTTTATTCACATGAGATGTTTTTTTTAAATATATTTTTAAGGGATTTAATGAGTGGAATTTGTGATTGCAAGAAATGCATATTGTGATGTAGAGTTCATGTATGGATGGTAAGGAAAATTTGAATCATGTATTGAATCATATCCAAATTAGGTTGCTTATTTTGGGATGCTATATGTAGAGGAGTTTGAATCCACTAGAATACTAGAGATCTCAATATTACGTATGTAGCGTACAAAAGTGCCAATCTCCGAGGAAGCCCATTCTTGAGAATAGAAAGCCCGAGGAAAAATAAAAGTTTGGGAATGGGATGATGAAGTGATCATTCTAAATATATGGGAAGATTCCTACACACTATCCCGATTCAAGTTATTTTTCTAGCAATAATAAAAAGATGAAAAGCCCGAAGTGCTTTAATGTGTGGATTGAGGTTGACCTCCATTGACTTTGACTGCAATTCTCTTACCAATCACTACATTCCATGATCCTTGATGTGATTCATCCCTTGGATTTCCTCTCATGTATTTTTCTTATCCTATATGTGCCTTACATCTATAAAAGAATAGGGGATACTTCTTTTTAAGTTAAGTTCAAAATTTCTGGATGTTGGAAGAGCTCAAACTTCAAGTTTTGTTATTTTTTCCTTTTTTCTGAATCATTCTAGTCTAAAAACTTGTATGCAAGTAGAAATTAATCAATATCAGAGTCAATTTTATAGCTACCTATCTCATGAATCTTTGTAGTTGGTTTTGTTATTTTAGCCAAACAAGATTGTGTGTTGTGTTGTTTAAGGGTGCATACATAACCTACTTCATGTCCAAACTAAAACCCCCCTCTTTAAAAGCTTGCACCATTTTATATGTAGTTGTGAAGCAATTTGGTGAAGTATAAAGTGGTTTGCTTTGATTTGATTAATTCTTTGGGACATGCGTGGAGAATAACCGAGAGAAATTTTAATTTTCAATATTTTTATGCTTTATTTTAGAATAGATGTTTAAATTCTTGAAAATGTTTCAAAAAAATAGATGAATGAATGGAAATTTATTAAATTCTTTCATTTTCTATGAAATTTCTTAATGCTTAAAGCTAAATCTACTTATGTGATAGAAAAATTGTTGATATTCATGAAGTATTATTTCAAATCTTTTGATTCCATGATATTATTCTATGATCGAACTGATAATTCGGTGTCTAATAAATGTGATTTTAAACAACCATGTTCCCTTTGAGATTAATAGCAATATCACATCATACCCTAAATTGAACCTAGTATTGTCAAGACCTAACTACTAGAGACTTGGGATTGAACTAAGCCAACATTTATCCTATCATACAGATACCCCTAGGTTGCCCTTGGTTATGTCTTTCAAGAAGGATAGGCTCTTCACAGTTTTCCTATGAGGAAATTATCTACACTTTTGTTGTGAGTAACATCATCATCAACATCATCCATCAAAGATTTTTTTTTTGAGCTAGCCACTATTTGCAAGATTTATTCCATGGAAGGCAATAAGTAGTGGTACTTCAGGGATGCCCTATTCAGATCTCAAAAATCAACATAGAGGTTGATGTCCCCATTTTTATTTTGGACCAGAACTAGGTTGGATACCCATGTACTATGCTTGATTGATAAGACAATCCAGGAGTGAATTAGCTTCCTCAGCTCTTTTTCCATTAGTGCCTCAATCTTTTGGTTGACTGGCCTTTGCTTCTGGCAAACAAGTTTTTCCCCTTCTTTCAATTCTATTGTATGTTGGATGACTTTGGTATCATATCCCTTGAGGTCATCATAAGACCAAGCCACTACTCCTTTATATTTTTCACAAAAATGTGTGAGCCTATCTTTATCATGTTGAACATCTTTCCTGACCTTAAGCTTCCTTTCATCTCCAACCTGAATATTTGCATACTCACCCTTGTCTGCTAGAAACTTCCTCATGTCATTTCTTGCATCATCACAATAGAATAGATTTTTGAGAGTGGAAAGTCCTTTTAGAAGCTTGTTGGACCTTAGCTAAATAATTTTCCCTTCATAAGCTTCTACATGTTTTGGTCGGAGCTAATTGGTAAAATCTCCTAAGTGATGAATAAATGAGGTGATTTGTTCATCACATTCAAACACTTTCCAACACTGGTCATTATTTGGTATTGTGGGTCATACAATCACTCACACATTCTCTTTGTTCTCAATTAAGTTGGAAATAGGGTCAAATTGAGATCCTATCATCACCATGCAACCTGCAACTGCATTCTGCTCTCTAGGCACCATCTGGGTATTGAAGGCTTCAAAGCTTTCAATCAGGTCCTAGACTCTATGTCTATAAGATCGCATGTGGAAATTCCTTGCTATAGAGACACCTCAAACTTGATTGACTATTAGCTCAGAGTCTCTGAAAACCCTTATTTGTTTAACACCCATCTACTCTACAAGGCTTAGACCTTACATGAGGCCTTCATATTCAGCTTCATTTGTTGAACAGGAAAATTGAAAGCAAAAAGATCTGAGTGTATTTTCATTGGATGGATATGTCAAACATATCCTAGCTCCTACACCAACTTTAAATCTTGCTCCATTGAAATGTAGCATCCATAGCTCTAAGGCTTGACCACCCTCGGGTTCCTTCATCATCTTCAGAATTACTTGATCCTCATCATAGATCACATAAATTCCCAATCCAGTGGCATGATAATTACCAAAAGGATTAGTGTATATAAATTCACTCAAGAGGACCTCTTCTTCATCAGTCTGGTCTATGGTCACCTTCTCATCCTTAAGTAACTTGGTACAATACATCTCATCTTTAGTAATAGAGGTATGAGAAGCCTCAAAATTTATCATGGCTTCATCTACTACATGTCTTGAATACAAAGATTCAAACACTATATTCATCTTAGCTCCATGCTTGGTCCTAATAATTAAGTGTGACCAATCTAAAGAGGATACCCACCTATCTTGGTAGTGAACTCCCGAGATAAGAAACGACCTAACATGGGAGGGATGTCAATGATTACGGTATCTTATGGGACTATAATACTAGGGAAAGAGAATAGATTCAAGGGGAGGTTCTTGATGACACCTATAGTTTCAACCTTATTCCCATCAAGTTGTGTAACCCCTCTATTTAAAGGTTCATAGCTAAGTCCTAAGTGTTGAGGGTCAAAATAGCACAAAAACATTAAACAAAATATTACTATTATATTTCTCCTGAAAGAGAAAGATAACACATGGTGATCTAACTCCCAAGGTCCTAGTAATTGGTTCTCAATTATGCTGATTTCACTCAGTAGTTGATATAACTGTAATGTTCAAGGGGCCTTTGCTAGTAACAAGGAACAAGAATTCATAGCATCAAGTAGTCTACATTTGGGGGGGGGTTAAATAAAAGAAAAAGATGAATCAGAGCTTCAAATCAAAGAAATGTGAGTAACATTCTTACATACCCAAACATGCATATCAGTAATGAGTGTTTATTCCACCTAACCATAACTATAGCAAGATGCAATCCATAGAATAAACTATGGTACTGCATATATCCATAATGCTAATTCAAATACCATCATCATTCACTGAACTTACTTCAAACAAATCACTCACTCATCATCTAAAACACAGATCAAATGAATATGATAACAACTTCATCCACAAATAATCCAATGATATAATCTTGAATCTAGTTCCTTCTATTGACTTTCATCAAATAAGAAATAATTAAGCACAACAAAAATCACTGGCGTATGGATTGATCATGTATCACTAGCCTTCTCAAAATACATCCAAAATTTAAGACCATAACATAAAGATGTATGAAAAACTGTAAAAATAACCAATATTTTACTAAAAAATTTAGAGTATCTCTCCTAATACATCAAAATCCTAGATCTAATTTATATTTTCTATCATCAAGTGGTTGATCTTCCTTCAATTAGTCTACCTTTACAAAGTAGAACCTAATAATACATATAGGGTGCCACATGCACAAGTTTCTCAATTATCAATCAAGATCCACAATTCATGGAGTCGAAACTGAACACAGAACTAGAATAAGGAACCATTGTTTCAAGGCTGATCACTCTATTGTACAAAAATGAAATTCGATACTCCAAGAAGAAAGTGAAACCCACAGATCAAACTAAGAGTTGAACTTATGTCAAAACCCACAAAAAGAGGAGAAGAGCAGATAGAGTATGGTGAAAAGAGTCAGTCACTTTTGCACTGAATGCTCAAGGATGTACTCGTCATAACTGGAGAACAACTGCTGAAGAGTACCCAAATCTGGCCCATCCAACCAATCACCTTCAAATTTGATCCTTTCAAATTCTGCAGAAACCAACCTTTGCATCTCCTTTAACTTGATTAACTCCTTTCTAGTAGTTCTTACCTCCTCCCTGATATCCATAAACTGGTCTAACAATAAATTCTCCCCATCATCTCCCTTTTGCATGATTTCCTCGAACCTACCCCTCCATCTATCCCTTAGTTTATCCAAAGATAGGCCTTCTTTGTTTGAGCAATCAAGGTTAATTAAAATGCCCACAATTACCTCTAATTCAACCATCTGTTGATTCAAATCTTTGCTCATTTCTCAGACTTCTTCTTGATGCCCATGAATAGCCATAGACTTATACCTTATGATGCTCACAGTTTTTTTCACAAAATCCACATTACCAAGCTCAAGAATTGAATATTCTAGCAATGTGGACTTGGGCACTTTGCTAATATCCTCAAGCCTTTTAACAAATTCCTTGTATTCATCGTCGTGTTTATCCAAACCCTTGGCCTGCTGATCTAGATCCTCTGCCAATTCAAAAGCAGCCTTATGAATTTAAGAAGCCTAAACAAGAACATCATCAACCTCCTAGTTGACCTTATCCAACCATTTATCCATCATCCCTACCTTGGTTTTCATTTGAATCAAATCATCTGCTTCCTTCTTTGTTAACAAAACTGGGGATTCAAGAAGAGCAGCTTGTTGGGAAATGGGACTTGAAACATATTTCAAAAAACTATGGAGCTAATCCAATTGAGCCTTAAGCTCATCCTTCCTTTGTTTATCTTTAATCATCCGGGATTTAGTTGAAGAGGCCACAATATCAATCAAACTCATCTGCTGGTTTTTTGTAGGCTTTTCCAAATTTACTGCTGCCAACTAATAATCAGTGATTTGCATATCATCAAGGCTCTTCTCCATTATAGGTATGGAATATTTAACAACAATCTCTCCAGCATCAGTGAGCCTAGTAGATTGAAGAACCTAGGCCTTCTTTTTAGGTTTCTCCTTCCCAATTTCTTTAATCATTTCCTCCCAATTCAACGACTGGGGTTGCACAACTTGTTTTATTTCCAAGTCCAATTTTAACCAAGTAGGAGCAATAGGAGTAGTGGTTTCCTGGGTTGAAGAAGAAGTAACAGTAGTGGAAGACAAAGGTTTTAACAATGTAAGCCCTGATTGAGAATCAACTTCCTGTACATTTTGCTAATCACTTTGTTCCTCTTCCTGTGCTAACCTTTATGCTTCCTCTTTATCCTTTTTTCTTGCAGCCTTTTAGCCTCCAACTCCGGCTTTAAACATTCCTTTTCCATTTTCTTTTTCTCTAACATTTGATCTCACTGCTTCTTCAGCTCTTCAACATAGTCCCATGCCTCCTTGGACTTCCTTTCATATTTAGCAATCTCAGCAGCTTCTCTTTCCCTTTTCAAACATTCTTGCTCTTCCCTTTTTCTATAGGCCTCTTCTTGTGCCTTGAGCTTAGATTCAATAACTTCCTTTTCTCTTCTTTGTTGAGCCTTTTCCTCTTCAAGGTTATGAATCTTCTGTTGCATCATCAACTTATCTCTCTCTTCTTGTATCTTGAGCTCTTGTTCCTTCTGTTGTTGTTGTTGAGCTAATTCATCGGCCTTAACCTTATCTTCCAACTCCTTCTGCTTAACTACCAATTCAAATTGTGCCTTGGCCTCCTCCTCTTGTTGCTTAGTCGATGCCTTAGCTTTTTCCATGGCATCAACTTCCCTTTTTCCATCTTCAAAGAGTTTCCACTGATCTTCCTCAGTCAATATGTGTTTGTTCCCTGCATCATCTGTCATATCAAAAAATGTTAATGCCTGATGCTCTTTATCAAATGGAGTCTTTTCTGAATCTGTTTCTACATTATGTATCTCAATTTCATCCTCCATTTTCCTTAAGACCTCTCATTCACCATGGAGGGATCCCTTTGGTGATTCTTGACCTAATTCTTGTATAGCAGAGGGTTGAATAGATACCTCCTTGGTAGCAGATGTAGAAGCCCCCACATCGAAAATTGTTTCATCTTCCTACACTTTTGGAAGATCTTGAGGAACCACCTCCTCTTGTGTGTTAGAAGCCATAAACTCTAAGGGTTCCGTAGGTGCCATCCTTCTCTTTTCCCTTTTATATCCTTGGGTGGTACCTACAGCTTTCCTCTTCTTAGATGATGGAGGCTCGACCTGATTAGCCCTCAAACTCACCCATTGAATACTCCTATCCAGCACCGCTCTTGCAATCTACATTATGTCAATTGTCTCATCAATATTCCAATCTATTGGATCAAGATCCTTAGTACCAATCTTGTCTGCATCATACCTAGGATCCAAAAGTATCCCATCATCAGATAATGTTTCTGGAATGTCTTCTTTTATCCCAAACCCAACCATAAGTGGGATAGGTATCCTTTCATAATTATTCTTCCTAAGATCATACTCATCTTGCAAGTCCTCCCAAAAATCCTCCAACAGATTAAAGTGCTTCTCAAAGACGCTGAGAAGCAAAGCCCTCAACTTGTGCTTGGGGTCATAGTACTTCCTTGCAGTGTACAATCCCAACTTTAAATAAACTAATTCATCACAAATGGCCTTAGTTGCCTGAATGTGTGGACATCTAAAGGCTCCGAGCTTCATTGGAAACTTATGGCATCCAGTCTTTGTTTGTTGCCAAACTCAAAATTAATAGCCAAGGCTTGATAAATAAACTCCATTAAAATGATCCTATCACCACAACATCTAGGTAGCAAATGAGGGTGACAATCAAAGCCTGCTAACCTGAAATAGGTGAATGTGGGGTACTAGATAAACCAATGTCCCTATTCACTCAAAAAATCTATTGCCTCCCTACTAATCCTATATCCTGCATCACCATTAACCTTGTTAATAATGGCATAAAGAAAGGCATCATTTACCCTCCTATAATGTTTCTCTCATGCCTATAAGGTGAGTTGATTATAATACTCCCACACCTTCTTCTGTCCTTGGGCTTCCCCCAATATCCCCACTGTTTGAAGTCCAAGAAAAATCCCCACTCGAGCAGTAGCATAGACTACATAGGAGGTCATAAAGAAACATTTGGTTTCTCTCACCTTTATCATTTGATTGTGAATTTTTTCTGATACTATCATTGACCAGTCAAATTGTTGCCTTGCATCAAAAGTAGCTTGGATAAAAGGAAACATCCATTCCTTAAACAGTGAAGCACCCCTTTTTCCAAACACCCTAGAAAGGAACATGATCCTATCTTCAATCTCTTTACTATAGTCTGCCCTCTTAGGCTGGTCTGGAAGCTTGGTCAGAGACTTCTTCTCCACCCTCATCCAAGTCTTATTCATGTGAAATCTATTCCTCTCCTTATTATCACTGTAAAGCTTCAAAGCCTCTGCCTCATTTAATTGCCTAGGATTCTTGGGATCAAGTATATTAAATAGGAATTTGATCATTGGAGGCATGAAATCAAAAATGTCATTACCCTTTACATCCACACACTGCCTAGTAGTAGGGTTATATGCTCCAAATATTGCAAGAATTAACTCCAGACATTGGGCAGATAGGGGGAAGAGTGCAACATGTGCCACCCCTGATTGAACAATCCTTTCCATCCTTCCTATGACCTGCTCTTCAGTGAATGTTTCCTCATGCAATTCTTCATAATTAAAAGGGCCCAAATTGGTGTTAGTAATATTAGCCTAGTCGGAATTAATTTTGCTAGCTGTGAGGGCCACTTACCTATGCTTACATCTCAAGGTATACAGAAGTTGTTCCACCTTGATCTTCTTCGATCTAACTCCTTGCCATGAAGTTTCACCAGGTTGGCTTCTCTGAGAGGCCTCATCTAATGCCCTTGAAATTTCTTTATTCCTACAGTAACTTCTTGTATTAGATGAACAAAACACCTAGATTAATCAATCATATAATCCCTTCTCCATCCTCCTAATATAATATTTACTTGGTCAAACTATGCCTTTATTAGATGCGGAACTATAGAAGTATTAGGCATAAACAATATTTCTTAGCAGGTGGTGGGGTCAGGATCAGAACTAGAACCAGAAGCAAAATAGAGTTGGAAGCGAAATAGGAACCAGAACCAATTGTTAGTTACCAAGTTGAACTTCCACTTCGGATCCAGTTCCGACCAAGAGTAAAGATATAGAGACATCATAATAATGAATGGGAGCGGAAAGAATTCCATCAAATGGAGAGTATTTCAAATAAGATATAGTCACATGAACCTTAAACCCTGGGTCATATGGGCCCTAAAGGAAACTAGAAATAGAATAATTTAACTCTCCAACAGCTCCTCCATACAAAAAGTCATTTAAACAATGGAACAGGTTATATTGCAAAACCCTAGTTCGCTCGACACACTATTTCCAAAAACTAGGGCACAACGAGAATCCCACACGAACAACCCAAAACCGACGTGAGAATACCAGAACAGGGTCTAAAGATGAATTTAATCACCCAAGCAAGGAAACCCCTTCAAAAATTGAAACCCTAGTCAAAACCAGAGTACAACATATGGACCTGTCAAAAAAGCGACAGCAGAACAAACAACAAAACAAAATGACAAACAAAAGACAAACCTAAAACGGAACAGAACAAAAAAGAAAGAACAAGCAGAACAAGAAGAACAACACAAACACCAATCACAAGAAACAAATGGAAAGAAAAAAACCCCTCCCGCAAATGTGCCAAAACAACACGCTCGAAAGAAGAAATGGGAGAGCGAAAAGCAAAGAAACCCAACCTCAAAACACTCCTTAGGGTTGACCAGAAATTAAACACGATTTGCTCCGCAATTTGCCTCCGTGATCAAATAAATTCTTTCAAGAATTTCTTGGCCATGGTTTGCTTAAAAAATTTGTGTAATAATACCAATGAGGGAATTTAAGCATAACTAAACCTTTAATCATTAATTCACACACACAAACAGGCTACATTTAATGCCATAAATGTGGTAGTTTGGGGACGGAGCCAATGATGTGAATAGACAAGTAAGTCAAGTCCATGGAACATCAAAAGGTAAGGCAGACATGTCTAGGTCGGAGACAAGATAAAGAAACCACCCAAAGTTCCCTACTTAATTTCCAACCCCAGATCCAACCCTGACAAAAGGACTGACCAAAAATGACAAACAAAGATGGGGGAGGAGACAAAACCGAAAGGGAACTTCACAAAGTTAAAAGTTCCATTCTGGGTCCAGATCCAGTCCTGATCAAAAGGAAAAGAACAACACAAGAACAAGGGAAGTAGGACCAGAGTGAACATCAGACCCGGCCTGAACAACAAAGAAAGCGAGGAAGAAAAAGAGCAGAGACGGAGCCAGGACGGGAACCAATTATGGAAACTTGAAATTTCATACTTCTGTTCCAATCTCGATTCCGCTTCCACACAAGTAAACAAACAAAACACAAGGAAACAACCAAAAAACAAGAAGACAGACCAACCCAAGTGTCAGTTGAAAACAACCAACAAAAGCAAAGGAGAAACAAAAGAGAAGGCGGAGTCGGGGTCGGAACTATATCCGAACTAGAAACCTTGAAAGATTTTTGAATTTGGATTCAATTCCAGACCTTCCTCCGCTAGAGCAAAAGAAAGACTTAGGATCAAAACAAACGACTCCTACGACCCAACCAAACAACCAAAGGTGAACAAAACAAAAGAAAAGGGGGACCCATTTTGTTCCAAAATAAAATAAAGTGGGGTGGTTATGCAAGGCATAACAAATGGCGACTCGGTTGGGGAAAATGGTTTACCCATTTTTAAGATATTGAAGAATTAAGTCACCCCAAAACTTATAATTTATGAGACATGTTAACTTAAGTGTGATCAGAATATTTACGTAAAGTTGAGCTAGAATCTCAAATGTAGAACCATCATAAACTACTGTTTGAATTTGAGTGTGTGCATGCTTATGGTACATCCTTCTCTATTTGATCTTTCTCCACACCTAAACAACTATATCTACGATCCAAGCTACATGGGTTGAGTCCTTCGACTATCATGCAATGGAATCTTGGGTATTTCTCTACTGCCAGTCAAGCATCTATTGCCCCAATGGAGATACCTCTAGTTCTCTCAAAGCATTGCTCTACTTCCAATCAGGCCTCTATAGCCCCGATAGAGATAGTTGAATTACCCATTTAGTATTGAGTTTTCCTTTATTTTAGCGCTTCTCTTTTCTTATTTCTTTTTACAAGCCTTACTTGTGAAAATTATTTTCAAAAACCTTCTCAATACAAAGACTTTAAAAGTCTGATATGTGGGTTGAGAACTACAGTGGGCCCTATGACAGTCTTGGGGAAATAGATTTTTCACTTGAATCGAAGATCTAATCAATCTGAGATGAATAGGCACCTTATAGTCAGATGTTTTATCTATTTTGTGATAGATTTCAATAATAGTTCAGGAGGTTATCTACAATATACCTTACTCCTAATATCCTTCAAACTCATGCTAAAATGACCATAAGGCATGAATTTTAGAAGAAAATATTTCAACATACATGCCCAAAAATTCCTAAACCAATTTCTCTCCTAGTGCCTACAACATTCTTTGAATAACAACCCCACTATTTCAAGATGGAAAGAAAAGCGAAATCCCAAAGAAGAAAACAAAAACAGAGACAAAACAACAAAGGAAACAAAAAGAACGAAAGAAACAACAAACAAACAACCAACAAAAGCAAAGAACCAGTAATTACACAAAATACATATATACAACCAATTCAGAAACTCAAACCTTTACGATCCGAATAAATGCTTGAGAAACTGCCCATTGACTGGCAATAGAATAGGTTCCCCTGTCAAGGTGCTCAAATGAAAAAGTGTTCTCACCCAAGATCTCGGCTACTTGATACAGACCTAGCCAAAGTCTATCAAATTTCTGGTGATCACCCTTTTTCTCCTTAGCCTTATCCCACAGTAACACCAGATCTGAGATTTTGAATGCCTTAATCTTAGCTCTTTTGTCAAACCAATGTTTGACAACAACTTGATGTTTGAAAAACTGCTGTAGAGCAGCGTCTCTTTGTTCTTCCATGTTTAAAAGGTTATTTAGTCTTACCTCAATCCGATCATCCCTTGTATAAAACTCTTTCATGAACTTAAGAACAACTATCTTTAAGTGTATGGGGAAAACCAGATCTTGGCCATAGACCAATTTAAAAGGGGAACTTCCTAGAGCAACCTTAATATGGGTTCGATCTGCCCATAAAGAAAATCTTAACTGGGTATGCTAGTCCCTAGGATTACTTTCAAGTAATTTCTTTATCACTTCTAACATATTCTTATTAGTAGATTCTGCTACACCATTTCCCTGAGGATAATAGTTAGAGGAATATTTCAAAATGATTTTATGTTCGTAAGCCCATTGTATAAATTCAGCAGATGAAAAGGTAGGGCCATTGTCACATACTAGGGCGAACGACACTCCAAACCTGGTAACAATATTTTTAGTAAGAAATTTGATAACCACCTCAGTGGTGCTGTTTTTGCATGGTTGAGCCTCAGTCCAATGGGTGCAATAGTCTGTAGCAGTTAGAATGAATTTGTGTTTTGCAGAAGAATTAGGATTAATTACCCCAACAAAATTCAGTTCCCATTGGGTAAATGGTCTTACCTCATATACCGGTTGTAGAGGCATTGCTGGATTACACTCCTTTGATGCAGAAGTCTGACATGTCCTGACGTGTTGATGTGCATCCCTAAACAGATGGGGCCAATAATATCCTGACCTGGGGATTTGATGGGCCAAAGAATCTGCTGATCCATGCCTTGTGCCATGCCTACCATGGAATTCAGCCATGGCATGCTTGGCTTCTTGCTGATCCAGACATCGCAGGTACACCCCCTAATAATTTCTTCTATATAGAGCCCCTCATTTGAGCATGTAATGAGCACTCTTCATCCTCAATTCCCTTCTCTGGGTAGCATTCATCCCTTCTGGGCATCTATTATTGAGAAGGAAGAAGATCAAGTCATTATACCATGGGTCCTTGGTAAATGAGTGCACAGTATATTGCTAATAGGTAATATTCTTGTTAACATCTGCCATGGCCTTTGATAAACCTTTCCCTCGGACAAGTTTCATTGGATGGATCTCTAAATCATACTCTTGTAGGATAGCCATCCATTTTCCTCTTCTTTCCCCTAATTCGCTTTGCATAAGGAGACTTAATCGCTAGATCAGGCACTATAGCAATAACTTGGCTTCTCAGAATGTAATGCCTGAATTTTTTACTGCTCGTACAAATGCAAAGGCCAATTTTTCCAAGGGTGGGTACCTGACTTCTGCATTCTTGAATGGCGAGCTCATGAAGGAAATTGGTCTTTCATCTCCTTCACCTCTGCGTTGTGTTAGGACTGATGCACATGAATGATCAGATGCAAATGAATAAATATAAAAGGGCTTTAGGTAATCTGGGCTGGTCAAGACTCATGCCTCAGATATTGATTGCTTAATCTACGAAAATGCAGATTTAGCCTCATTGCTCCATTCAATTTTAGCATCTTTCTTGATCATCTCGTTGAGGGGTTTGACAATTTCTACAAACCCTGTTATGAAATTCCTTACAAAATTAATCCTCCTGAAGAAGGACCTCATCTCCTTTTTACTTCCTGGCATCATCAATTTCAAAATAGCCTCAACTCTGTCGGGATCTATGGATATTCCCTTTTCTGATATCACATGCCCTAGAAGTTTCCCTTCAGAAACTCCAAAGACACACTTCTTGGGATTTAGAGATACTCCATAGCTGATACATCTCTTAAGGACCTTTGCTAAATCAATAGCATGATCCTTTCTTTTCTTGGAAAATATTGTCAAGTCATCTACATATATAATAATACACTTACCTATCAAATCCTTAAAAGCCACATCCATTGTGCGCTGAAAGGTAGCTCCAACGTTAATGAGGCCAAACGACATGCGTCTATAGGAAAATGTTCCCCATTTTGTAATAAAGGTAGTCTTCATCCTGTCCTCATGACTGACAAGCACTTGGTTATACCTAGAATAGCCATCTGAGAACGACATCATCTGGGACCCATTAACAGTTTGTAATACCTCATCAAGAGAAGGAAGTGGGTAGTTATCCTTCTTTGAGGCCTTGTTCAGATTCCTAAAATCAACACACAACCTGATCTCCCCACTTTTCTTACACACTGGAACTAGATTGGAAACCCACGTGGAGTGCCTTATTGGGAAGATGATTCTTACTGATAAGAGCTTCTGCACTTCCTTCTGTATTAAAGGCTCGATCAAAGCATTGACCGAGCGCTGCTTTTGACGAAAGGGCTTGGCTTCTAGCTTCAGCAGTATTGTGTGCATGATCACAAAGGTGTCAAAAGTCTTCAAATCTTCATAGCTCTAGGAAATTGCCGCAATATCTTCTTTTAACACCTTAATTATCTCATTTCTGATCTCCTTAGGGCAGGTCTTGCCTATAAGGACATTTCTTTCGGGGGCCGAATCAACCAGATTAATGGATTCGTACTTCCCTCCTTCACTTTGCGTCGGCACTCTCTCCCGAGCCCGAGGATCAGAATCAAATAACCTTTCTAAGGCTACCATCCCCTTGGGGATGCTATTACTCTTTAAGTTCATTACTCCTTCCATGTCACAATCTTTAGGGTCCCATTCTCCCTAATCTCTATCCGATTCATCTATGATCTGTCCTTCAAAGACATCTGAACTTGCCAAGAAGGAAAGTATGTGTTGGTCGTCCTCGAAGACCTAAAAATTCTGAACATTATCAGGGACTGCTGGGATTGAAACTAGCTCAACTGAAAATATTTTCAATTTGGAATCCTGCATGGGATCCAAAGTACTAGCAGTAACTGCCAAAGCATCTGCAATCTGATTTTTCTCCCTAGGAATCAAAGTAATTCTGAAAGCATCAAAGTCCTCGATCAGATTCCAAACCCTATTTTTGTAAGAAGTCAATCTTTTATTATGGCAGGTATATTGGCTGCGAACCTGTTTGACAATAATTTCAGAGTCCCCCATCACCATAAGAGATGTGACCTTCTTCTGATGAGTGAACATTAAGCCCCTAGCAAGTGCTTTGTACTCTGCCACATTGTTTGTGCAACCAAATTGTAGCCTATAGGAAGCAAAGTAAGTCTTCCCCCTTGGATTAGTTAATTCCACCCCTGCTCCACTTCCTGATTTGGACTTGGAGCCATCAAATTTCAAGATCCATAATTGATCTAGGGCTGGGATCTCTTTCTTTTTCTGGCCTACAGTCTTTTGCTTGATAGAAGTATATGGTGGCTTAGACTGGTGCTGATCATTAGTAGTTGAAGGCAACTGGGGGCACAGTTCATCAGAAGATTCCCCTGAATTGAAAATTTGTTCAGGAAGTGATTCCTGAACCTCCCTTTGAGCTAGGTCATGATTCAGTACTTTTTTCACCAATGCCCTGGGCATTGGAAGTGTTTCTGGGGTAAGTGTAATTGGCAAAGACTGAGATTCCTCAGTCTCAAGTGATAATTCAGAACACAGAACCTGAGTCTGCTTGAGTTGAGAAGATGATTCCCTTTGAGTAGAGCCGACTCTCATAAGGATGGTTGCAACCTTAGCTTAAAATGGAAATTCATTAGTAGGGGTCTGGGATTGGCATTCACTAGTTTCTTCTAGCCTGGAGACATGTTTTAAAATGTCCACACAAGGTTGGAAAATTAATTCAGAGTGATTCTGGTAATGCACCCTACACCAGTTAGGAAGTAGGAGACTCCACATCTCGACCTCCTCTCCCAGTACCAGCCTATCCTGTTGTAATTTCCTTGTTAGGACTTGTTGATTAATAGTAACCATTGGGTCATTTTGTTGTGAAAGGGGTGAGTCGTCAGAATGAAGTACTGAAAAGGTCATGATTTCCTCCTGCTTGTAAACTCCTATCTTGGTTTCGAAATAGGCTACCTCATTAGGGGAATCATATTCAGTAATCATATGTTTGAGCCTGGGCTCACTTTCAATTCTGATCTGGCTTGCTATTCCTTTCCAGGGCAGCCACATGTGTGAGAAATCCAAAGACAAATATCCACCTAGACTTTTCATCAGGTCTCTGCTCAAGAGCATACCATAGGTTTCTGGGATATCTGCGACTTGGACATCCACGTAAGTTTGGATCCTTGGATTGGATCCAATCTGTACATGGATGTTTTTAAGCTCTCTTACCACATTAACTTCTATTTTATCTAACTGGATAACCTTTTTATTTGTCTGGAGTGGACTCAGACCTAACTTCCTACAAATCAAAAATGACATGACATTCCCCGATGCCCCAGAATCTAGCAGACAATTATGTAAATTCTTTCCAAAAACTCTCAAACTTAGCAAGAAAGGTGGAGTACCAGTCTTACCTTTGTAGAGAGCTGCATTCATCTCATTAGTAGGAGTCACCTTTTATTTTCTTCTTGACCTATCTGCTTCCCCCAAGGCTTTCAACAAGATTTCCTTTTGAGCAGGGCACCACTTCAGGACATCAAAGAAATACATTGAAGTCTTCTGCCTCTGCATCTCTGTAATGAAATCAA
>VDFB02271358.1:265264719-265295987 GCA_007258455.2 Sequoia sempervirens
GGGGTCGACATAGATGGTGACTTCTTGTCCATTGACAGGGAATTTCAGGCATTGATGGTACATGGAGGGGATGGCTTGCATAGCATGGAGCCACGGGCGGCCAAGGAGGAGATTATATGGTAAGTCCAGATCAAGGACATGACAGGTAGTATACTGAAGTACAGGTCCCACTTGGATAGGAAGACCGATAATTCCTTCTGAATTTCTTTCTGCATTATCATAGACCTTGATTGTAATGATCTGGTTGCTTAAGTCCGCTTGAGTATACCCCACCTATTTTATGAATTTCAAAGTACATAAATTGAGGGCAGAGCCATTATCTACCAAGACCCTTTTTATGTTATGGCGAGCAACCACGACTTCGATATGTAAAGGGAGATTATGATTGACATCGATGTTTGGCATATCATTTTGGCTAAAGTGGAGGTGATGAGACAAAGCCAAGTGTCCCACCAAAGCTTGGAATTGCGTGGGGTCGATGTCATTTGGCACATGGGTTTCCTCCAGGGCTCTATTGAGGATTTCTTGATGTATTGGGGAAGACTTAAGCAAATCCAAAATGGATATATGAGCGGGGGTCTTCCTTAAGTGATCAAGGATGTTGTACTGAGAGTTTACAGGAGTTGGTTGGGTGGGTGCAGAGGCTGTAGGGATGGTGATGCGGGCTCGTCATGTAGTAACAACACATTGGGGGTCTTTGGCTTTAACGTGTATCATGGATACTCGGGGTTCCACTTGCTCAATGTAATGAATAACACCTTCATAATTGAAGGGCACATTCTTGTAGCTTACATTATTTGTCTTGTTTCCTTGGGGATTATTGCTAGATGTGCTTGGGCCTTGATTATGATTTGGAAAGGCGTTCTGGTATATCTGTAATTGAGCATTGGACGATGAAGGTTGGCTGGGGTCAACCTTGATATCTCCTTGATCAATGGGATCTTGGACATAGTTTTTCAAACCCTGACTCTTATTCAAACAGTGTCCCTTGATTTTATGGAAGTCATAATACTCATTTTCTTTAAACCATGCTGGCTTGGGTTTGGACTCGTCAAATGGCTTGGTGACAAGGTATGTGATGGGGTAATTGATTTGTAGCAATTTATTAAAAACAACACTCAGAGGTTCACCCAATTGGGCATATTGCCATTTGGTGTTCCCCTGATTGTTTTGGTTTGACTGTTGAGGAGGACGAGGTGTCCCTTGGGGCACAAGTATGGCATTGGGTACAGATGATTGTTGTTTTTGAGATGCATTAGCCACTTGGATATGCTTAGTGTCTGTCACGCCATCATTCACCACATTCTTGTTCTTGTTCCAGAATCGTGGTTTATCTCCAAATGACCTCTCCTTATCATGACTGTGCATTTTAATGTGTCCTTTGGCAATAAGGGCACGTTCAAGGATGGGTCCCTTTTCCACTATCTCTGCGAAAGTGGTGACACAATGTAATCTAAAATTGTGGGCCATGTTAGGATGAGAGTTTTCCACGAAAAGAGTGACCATGTCTTTTTCTTTCAGAGGGTTCTTCATTCGACTTGCTAATGCACACCAATGTTGTAGGTAGCTGGTAAAGGTTTCTCCATCATGTTGTTTCTCTTTGAGGAGATCTAAGGTTTCTGTATCCTTCTCCAAATTGAAAGAGAAGTAGGATACAAACTTTTCTGACAGGTCTGCAAAAGTTTTTATGGACCCTTTTTCAAGAGTCATGAACCAATCTAAGGCGTGGCTTGCTAGGCTTCATGGGAACAAATGCAAGAGGTAGTTGTCATTGTACATGACTTCTTGACACTGGGAATAAAACTCTTGCAAGTGAGCCTTAGGGTCTTTGTTTCCCTTGTATTTGTCAAATTTTGGTATCTCAAAATGTTTAGGAAATAGGATTAATGAGATGGAGGGATCAAATGGATATGGGCATATGTCTTCAAATTTAAATGATTGTTTTGTAGCCCCGGCTTGAAGGTCCTTAAGTGCGGCTTTGATTTCCAACAAATCTGAGCTAGGTGGTGGCGGGTTGGGGGGATATTGATGATAGGATGATAAAGGATCCTACTGAAGGGGTGTCAGATTGTTGAAATATGGGTTTGGATGATTGGATGATGATATGGCTTGCTGGTAAGACGGGGGATTTTGTTGATACGAGGGCTATTGTTGTGGGGTATAATATGGATTTGTTTGATAAAAGTGTGGGGCAGGTTGTTGAGGAACTTGGATGGGACGTTGCATGTTGCTTTGTTGGTGTTGAGGGTATTGTTGTGATTGTTGGGAGGTTGCATAAAGTGGTTGTGGGTGAAATTGCTGTTGATTGTGATAGTAGTAGTGTTGGGGAGGTTGTTGTTGTGACGTCAAAGGTTGTATGAGCCAAGATGGGATATTGTGTTGTGGTTGAGCCTTCAAATGTAAAATGGATGCGAGAAAGGGGGATATGGTCTGAGCAATAGGTTGAGATGGATTGCCTTGTGATTGGTAGGGTGGTTGTTGTGAAGAGGCCAAAGTATTGTGTATAGGTTGTTGTGGATGAGATGGCGGAGGTAGTGTAGAAGTGTTTTGTAAAGGGGGTTGTTGGGTACTACCTGGAATGTTCAGCTGGGATGTGCCTTGTGGAGGTAATTGAGGTGGAATGTTGGATTGGTTAAGCTGTTGAGATGGTAGATTTGTGGTCCCAGGAGGTGGAAGCGATGTGGCAAAGGAGGTGCCCCCAATGTTGACTGGAGGTTGATTCGGAGGAGGGGGTGTTGTTAACGTTAATGGCGGAGGTTGTGGAACATTTGGTGGCATACCATAGACAAAAGGATTATTGGGATCAGGCACTTGAGGTCCTCCCATAACTGAGGTCAGAGCGTGTGGGGGATGGTTAACTTGATAAAGAATAGCATTGCCAAATTCAGGTTGATGCCAACCCTCAACTAGAGGAACATTGGGGAAGTATGAACCTTCAGGTGTATTTTGTGAACCTTGGAGTACGTTAGATGGGGCACCCCTATATTTGGACAAGTCGACACTCGGAGGGGGTTTGACACCTTTCTCAATTAGGTGAGCTAAAATTTCTTCCCCATGTTTTTCGAGCAGACGGTCAGTCATTTGCACATTGGCGGGATTACTAAAATGTTCCTCAAGTGTGAGTTCAGGTTGATTAACCATACTCTCTTCATCGTGTGGTGAGTTGTTTTGATTCTCGGTGTTGGAGTACGATGAAGTGCCATTATGAGGATCGTGAGAGATGTTGGTACCCTTGTTAGGATCTGATGAGACATTCATTGTGTTGTTGGGATCTTGAGGATTGTTTGATTGGGCATTCTGGGCTTGATGGTCAGCCATTTTCTTTGCTTGTGATTGAGTCTGAATGGGCATGCAAATGTGCTATGAGTGAATTATAAAAATGTTTTTGACGAATGGTTTGATTGTGACAGGACGAGGTGTGATTTTGGTAGGATTTGGATTTTGTTGGGATTGTGATTGGATCAGATTTTGATGGGATTGGATTTGGATTGAATTGGATTGGATTGGATGTGATTTGATTGGATTGGATTGGATGTGATTTGATTGATGGGACAATTTGATCGAATGATTGGTTTTGATTGATTTGGACTATTGGATGGGTATGATTAGATGATGAAAGATGTGAGAGAAAAACCTTAAGCTCAATCAAAGAAAGTTACCCTTAGTGACCTAGAGCTTTGATTGATTAAGAGGATAATTATGGCACCGAATCCACCTTAAGATAGGAATGGATTGATTGGGCCGAGGATGATAACTTACAACACCGAATTCACCTCAAGATGGAAGCGAATTGATTGGGGTCGAAGTTAAAGACTAATAATCAACTTCAAGTGCTATAGTCAATTTGGGTAACCACTTTGTAAAACAAGTTTAAGGAGGTTTGGTTATGAGTGGTGTTTGGTGATGGAAATGGTAAAATTACGATATTCGCTAGGTGATGGTATGGACCTTTGAATGGAATATGAGGAAATTAGAATGAATGGGTGGATTGGAGATGATTGCGAAGAGTGAGTGGGGATTTATAATGGTTAAACAAAGATTTGGAATGACAAGATGGAGGTTAAAACAGATCAAATGGAGGTTTTGGGAAGCTTAGAGTGACAAAATGGAGGCTTGGGATGATGAGATAATGGTTGGGAATGATTAAATGATGGTTTAGAGGCTAAACGAATCCAAATGGGACAATTTCAGGTGTTCAGGAGGGCAAATCCGCCCCTTTGCAGCAAAAATCAGGGGCGTTGACAGCTTTCTACAGCAAAACAGGGGCGCTTCCACCTTTCTGCAGCAAAACAAGGGCGCTTCCACCTTTCTGCAGCAGAATCAGGAGCGCTGCCACCTTTCTGCAGCAAAACAAGGGCGCTTCCACCTTTCTGCAGCAGAATTAGGGGTGCTTCCACCTTTCTGTAGTAGAATCAGGGGTGCTTCTGCCTTTCTGCGGTAAGATAGAGCTCGATTTTAATGGCAATGGCTATGGCAATGACGCAAAGTGATAAAGTAAGGCCAAAGTATCAAAGATTTGACAAATTTTTTACAAGAAAACACTTCAAGCAAGCACAATCCTATGATTAATATTAAGGGTATGGCCAGGCAAGGTTTTAATCTAGGATGCACAAGGCTTCTAGGGAGTCCTCGATATACTCTCGGTATGTGAGGCACAACCGTGAACACCAACCCATCACAAGCGTGAGTTGGGAACCCCAGTGAAATACTGAAAGGCTCAGACCAACTCTTCACGTCTATCTAGGTATCACCCTAGCTTCGACGCTCCGCCAATTACGACATGACTGGATTGTGGTACAACTTTCATTCTCCCCCCTTTATATACCCCGCCAGTACGCGTGGTTGGAATCGTCCCTTGGGGTGATGAAATCCCCAAGCAGGTGTCACTAAAAAGAAGACACTAACTGCTTCCAACTACTCCCCAAGCTCACACAAAGTGCAAGGGGAAAGTGAAAACAAATTAATACCCCCTTGGGTAACACAAGAATAAACAATCACAACAAGCAATGAAGTTTACTCCCCGTAATTAGACTATGTTCCAAAACAACAAAAATAATTTTTGAAAATCTGATCAAATAGATGGCCCTGCAAACAAACGTTAGGTGTCTTTTTCTTCATTCTTGGTCAATTACGCCCTAATATGCTGCAAAACGTTAGCAAAAAACACCAAGATTTTTTCCAAAACAATGTTAGATGGTTACTACTTGAAAATGGCAAAAAATGAGAGCAAAAATAAAGTTAAAATGACTGTTTTACCTTTCAAACTGTGCTATTTTGGGGCGCTTCCACCTTTCTGCAGCAAAACAGGGGTGCTTCCGCCTTTTTATAGCAAAAACAGGGGCACTGCCACCTTTTTGCAACAAAATAGGGGCACTTCTGCCTTACTGTAGCAAAATGGGGGTGCTTCCGCCTTTTTGCAACAAGGTTAGAGGGCGCTTCCGCCTTTCTGCAGCAAGATGTTAGAGAAAAAGAGCCTTTCAAAATAAAAGGGCGTATCCATCCCTTTGCAGGAAACCTTATCAAAAAAATTTAAAAGGAAACTGATATGCCCCACTGCAAGAAAGTGTTAGAAAAAACCTTCTAAGTACACACCTAACTGCAGCAAACTATTAGAAAATGAAATTGTTAGATATAGGGCGCTATCGCCTTTCTGCGGTAAAATAGAGAGCGCTACCACCTTTCTACGGTAAAGTAGAGGGCGTTGCCGCCTTTCTGCGGTAAAACAGAGGGCGCTGCCACCTTTCTGCGGTAAAGTAGAGGGCGCTGTTGCCTTTTTGCGCTAAAACAGAGGGTGCTACCACCTTTCTGTGATAAAATAGAGGGCGCTGCCGCCTTTCTGCGGTAAAACAGAGGGCGCTGCCACCTTTCTATGGTAAAATAGAGGGCATTACCGCCTTTCTACGACCTTTTCCTACAAAATTCTTAGCAAAAACATAGGTTAAATGCAAAACCCGTTTGTGGGTCCCACCGGGCATGTCAAAAATATGTACCTTAGAATTTTACCCTACTCTAATGTGCAAAATAACTTAAAAATGCAAGTGATAAAAGACTAAGGACACTTCAAGATTAGCCTAAAGAGTGATAAAATAAGAAGGAAAGTAGATAAAACAAGATGCAAATGATTTCACCTTCCTTGTTGTTGAAGACTCCTTGGTTGGCCCTTGCTTGGGATGATTTTATGTGCTCCTTAGATGACTTCTTGAGTGACTAAATACAAGATCAACTTATGCAAGATTATTAGAATGAATGGCTAGATGATAGTAAAATGAGTGAGAAAGCAAATTGGTAGCATGTAGTTGTAAAATGGCTAAGTGTTAAAAATGCCCTTGAGGAGGGGGGATTTATAGGAGAATTTAAATTCTCAAGAGAATTCAACGGTCAAGATGCATCAAACAAGGTCAAGATGAAGGGCTATGGTGGGTTGAGAACCCACAAGCCCTCACATCTTGACATGTGGATGGTGAAGTGGCCAAGAGAAGATGAGGTGTAAGTGAGGTGTCAAAAAGATACATGAGGTGGAGGAAGGACAAACACCTTGGGGAGTGAGAAAATTTCCTCAAAAAGGGATTCCTTGTCCCCAAGTGGGAGTGAAAGAGACATTTGAGGAATTTCGGAATTCCTCAAAAATCTCCATGGGAAAAGGAAAGGTGGTTGGGGATATAAATGCGAATTAAAAATTCATATTCTTAGGAGGATCTAAAAGATAAAAGGTGGGCTCCAAAAAGGTGGGACTTGGTCACATGTGGAGATTGTGACAAGTCCAAGGTTCTAGAAGCCTTGGAAGGATAGAATGTGAATTAAAAATTCACATATAAAAGAGGGGAATCTAGGATAAATAAATGTGAATTAAAAATTCACATGGGAAAGGGGGTCAATGCTAAAAGAAGGTATATGCAAAGGTTGGCTAAAAAGTGGTGCTAAATCTGGCTAATGACTTTGGTTAAGGTTGTGCAAATATTGGATTAGACTAATTAATGGAAGATTAGAGATAAGTGGCAAATGTAGGAGGATGTGACATTAATCTTTGATTAAGAGGATGCACATCATAATCATGAATTAATTAAATTAATTCAGATTAGGGTAAGATTATGGAGGATGTGACAAGGAGAGAGAAAATGAAGAATTTTAAATTGATTTAAAATCAAAAGGGTAAAAATGACTAAATTAAATAAATTAGTGTATTTATTTAATTTAGAGAGGAAGAAGGTGAAAGATAAAGCATTTAATTATTAAATTAAATACTTTATAGATATGAGACAAGAGGTGTAATATTAATTTAATAAATTAATATTTTAATATGGTAGATGAAAAGGGAGTAAATTTAATCATATGGAAGTGATTAAATTTAGATGTCTACAAAGACATATTTTTCACACTTTATTCTTTGACAAATCTACCTACAAAATCTACAAATACACATGCAAAGGAGAAAAAATGGTTAAGGGTTAGATTATAGGGGTTTGCCTTGGTCAAACCCCACTTTGGTAATCAAACCCTAGAAAATAAAACAAAATGTAAAGAGAATGATAAATAAACAACATGCAAGTGTTATCAACTTACCAAACCCTTGTTGAAAATATGAAGATATGAAATGAAATGTTCCAATGGATGACTTGATTATGCTTAGAGTGCTTAAATGCTTGAAAAGATTAAGATAATTTCTTGAGAGAATGCTTGAGTGAATGAGGAGATGAAAAATGAGGGGAGAAACCCTTATTTATACTTGATTTTAGTAAATTTCCTGAAAATAACACATCATAGGCCGACCGCAAGGGTTAGAGGACAAAATCCTGCCAGAATTGTAAAATCATTTGATTTTTGAGTGAAGTGGGACTAAGTCACCCAAGGTGGCAACTTAGTCCACTTGGGCAATTTTGATTGGGTGTCAGGGATTTTGGGGCACTAAATGTTTTTTAATAGGAATATCCTTAAAAACACACTTCAGGGGGACCAAAAAGTGTATTAAAGGGTCATTTAAACATGAGAACGGGTTAAATTAATGAAGACAAGTCTAGAAAAGTGTGAAAGTGGGTTACAATACTTCACAACACTTTAAAATAAGAGAGTCTAGAAAAGTGTAGAAATGTGTTGCAACACTTCACAACACCTTCACAAGACATCCTAGAAGTTTTAATGAATTAAATATCCAAGACCTAATGTCATATTATAACATTAAATCTAGGAAAAAAATAAAGCCAAAATCCACTAGGAAGGCCTAAACATGAGAAAAAAGTAGAAGGGTTACTTTTTCTGTGTCCACACCTTGAACCCAAAAAAATGGGTATTCAAAGTGCCTCAAGGAAAATTATTGGGACATGCATTATCCAAAGATGAAGTTGTTATTGATTTAGATCGAATGAAGACAATCAAGGAACTTCCCCTACTAGTAAACAAAAATGGAGTTCAGTCCTTCTTGGGGAAGGTCAATTTTGTAAGAAAATTCATTTCGGAGTTTGTAGGTCTAATTAGACCTATCACCCTAATGCTCAAGAAGGATCAGTTATTTAAGTGGACAAAAGAGGCAAGAGAAGTCTTTGAGAAGGTCAAGGAGGCTATTTTTTTAGCTCATGTGCTAGTAAACTCAGACTTATCAAAGGAATTTATAATGTATGTGTCTAGTAGTGAGTCTAGCATAGCTACTACTTTAACCCAAAATGATGATGAAGGGAAGGGAGAACATCTAATAGCCTTTCACTCCTAAACTTTAAAGGACTATGAGATGAAGTACAACTTTGTTGAGAGGTAGGCGCTCGCCATTGTCAAAGTGCTTAAATTTTTTTGACACCTCATATCTTGTAAAAAAGTGGTTGTATATGTAGCACATTAGAGTGTGTGCGAGTAGATTATGGAAGGAGAGATCATGAAAAAGAGTGCCAACTAGATAACCAAGATCCTTGAATATGACATCGAGGTCAGGCCCATAAAGACCATGTGAGGAAGATGATTATGTGAATATTTGGAACAAGATAAAAAAGTGGCAGTTGAGGAGGAACAATCTGAGCTAGCTCTACTAAATGAATCTAAGTTCGAAGGCTACTAGTTGGTAGACAGAATAAGGTTTATGTAGACTAGGAAATATCTGGTGGGCCTCCCTTCTCAAAAGAATTTTTTTTATATATTACAGAACAACGGGTATGTGCTCATCGAAGGGGTTCTCTTTAAAAGGAATTTCAATGGTGTTATTTTGCAATGCATAACTCAAGAGCAGACACAAATTTTTTTTGGAAATATTCCATAGCAGTCCTGTGGGTGGAAATTTCTCTACTAAGACCACTGCCATTAAAATTATGTGTGCGGGATATTTCTACCCTACACTGTTCAATGATTCACACTCTCTAGTCAAATCCTGCAAAGAATGCCAATTCTTCACAGGAAGGAGGAAGAACTCGACCATGCCTTTGAATTCGACAATGGTTGAAGAACCCTTTGTGCAATGGGGGTTGACTTCATTTGAATGATTAATTCCACCTCTAGTGTTGGGCATAAATAAATTCTTATGACCACAAATTATTTCACCAGATGGGCTGAGGCCATGCCCTTGAAGAATGTGATTGAGGCGAAGATTGTAAACTTTTTGGAAGAGCTGGTAACAAATTTCAACCCACCCAAGACCATAATCTCTGAATATGCAGCCTACCTAGGTTTGAAGGTACTTAAATTTGCACTTAGGCATGGAATTTTCCTAAAGACATCTTCAAATTATTACCCATAGGGAAATGGTCTGGCTAAGTTGACTAACAAGAATTTAGTTTGACTTATCAAAAGAATAAGTTTGGAACACTAGAGGGAGTGGCATAGGAACCTCAAAGCAGTGCTTTGGGTGGACTATAAAACTCCCAAGCAAGTATTAAAGACTTCATCGTATGAGCTGGTATAAGGGAAAGAAGCACTATTGCTTGTCTTTATGGAAATTTCCACACTACAATTGCTGAAGTCTCTGTAGGTAGAGAAAAATAGAGCCATGGAGGTCTGGTTAGCTAAATTATTAGAGGTATAAGAGAAAAGGGAAAATGAACTAACGACCATGTCTAATTGACAATAGGTGGTTAAGAAATGGTTTGATAAGAAAACCTTTGACCAAGGTCTTAAGTGCGGATATTTGGTGTTGAAATTCAATGAGAGAGCCACAAAGCCTAGCCAACATAGAAAATTTGATAGTCTACGAGAGGTTCCTTATCACATCATTTAATGCAAACAACACAATAAATTTGAATTAGAAAACATGGAAAAAGAAACACTAGGAATTCCTATCATTGGAATTCACCTTAAACTTTTTAATTAGCTTTATTAACCATTTAACAGTGTAAATATGTAATTATTTTTTGTGTGTTTTTTTTGGATGAGTCTTTATCTAGTAGAACCCTTTAAACATAAAACAAGCCAAAAGTGAAGGAGATAGGAACTTGACTAAAGAGATATATATTCATTATATGGTAATATTTACTTTGGTATATTACAA
Source organism: Sequoia sempervirens (assembly GCA_007258455.2). NCBI lineage: Eukaryota > Viridiplantae > Streptophyta > Pinopsida > Cupressales > Cupressaceae > Sequoia > Sequoia sempervirens. The sequence continues at coordinate 265,275,179 of VDFB02271358.1, forward strand.
TACAAAATAGATTTTAGGAAAAGCTTTTTGAGAATATATATATTAAGAAGATTTTTGAGATATATATATATATAAAGAAAAGAGAAAAAGAGAAGTTTTCATTCATTCAATAATAGGATCAACAAAAGTAGTAGGAAAAATAGGAACTTTGATAGCAGTAGCAGGTGGAGGAGGATACACTAGGTCTCTGAAATTAGTATACCACTCCACATCGTAGAAAAGCTCTACATTGTAGCACCTTAGCAAGAAGTGGAAAACATGAGACACCCTTTGATGGTGTTCCCCAATGGTCATAATACAAAATCTACTCAGGAATGGTACCCAAGGCACCACCACATCCTCTTCAATATGATGACAGAGATAACTTGTAGTTAGAATACCAAGGCCATACATTGCACTTGTTACAATTCCCTTGAGGCCTCTGAGAAATTACTTGGGAAAAATCTCGTTGGTAAGCCTTACTATCATTGGTTTCGGTACCTGAATATCCAGTAGAGAAGCAACAAAGTGAGAAAAAATATTAGTATTCACTCGATATTTTTTTGAGCATATTCTATATAGTCCTTTCCTAGCACCCACTTAATTGCAACTATGTCTAAGGAATGCTTACTCTTTGTCATGTGATTCAAATGCCTACTGAAAACTTCTCCTAAGAAAGATACTTGAGACCTATTGCTAGTAAACCAAATGGGAGTATCCATTGCCTCTACCAATAAGCCCAATTACCAAGTATGAGTTTAGTTGTTATCCTTAGGTCTATTTATAGAGGTAGTTGGGGTACAATGTGTGTGATAAGCATATTGCTGATCGAGGTGTAAACTTGAAAATCCCAAAAAGTTGTGTTCACTACATGCAAAATATTATGGGGTAATTAATCAACTAAAACTTGTGGCAGGTGCAAGTGGCAGTCCACACGCTTAAGTGCCAAGTTTCTAGCTATGAAAAAAATTTAGTCTACAAAGATAAACTCAAAATATTTTTGTGTAATCATTACATCCTTTTTCTTAATCATTATCATAAAGTTATTAAGTGAAAAAGCATGTGAAAGGTTTCATACACCTTTTATTTCTAGCTCAAATTCCAAAGCGGTTGTGTCATAGGTCATGATGGCTAGTCATCATTATGAATTAATGTATTTTCAAAGGGTAGGAATTCATTTCGCATGAACAAAAGAGTTGGTGGTACATGCCTTGAATTTATTGCTAAAACCAACCATTATCTCCAACTCAAGTTTCAAAAAAAGTTAATGTTGCATGTAAAAGAAGAGTGTTGCAAAGAATTTTGAGTATACAGTTCACTGAGGAAAAATTCAAGTGTGAACTGTGGAGAGAAATTAAGCGTTTGAAAAAGTTTTCAAAAAATCTCTTGATGGCACAAAATCCTAAAATGGAAACATAAGAAGAGATGGTTAGAAGCTTATCAAACACCATCTTGGCAGTGCCAATGGCCCATGTTTTCAGTGACATCTCTTATGCCTCACCTAGGATGCTAGAAAAGCCAATATGGCCTCACACACAGGTCATGTAGAAGACTACCCATAGGAACAAAGTCCAAATAGTGGAAGATTGGGACAATATCTATGATCTTGAACTCAAAACCAATCCTAAGGATCTTAGGGAAGCAACTTGTGAAAGAATGAAAAAGGTCGAGGCTAATGAAAAAGAGTCTTTGGGGTACAAGCTATGGTTCTATGGTCTTCTGTAGTATATGGTTCCCTTGGTTCATTATTGCCTAGAGTTAGTTCACGAGTGTACCCAAAATTTTAATTTGGATACAGGAATCATAGAAGGCTAAAAATTGAGGGTAGTAATTAGTGTTGACGCTATTCGGGATATGCTATGTATCCCAACAAAGCATATTTTAGAAGCACTTGAGAAATTCACCATAAAAAAATTTGACAATTTCTAGAAGACCATAACCCATGCCCAAATTTTTAACAATCATGAAGCAAAAATTCCCAAAGGAGATAAGCGCGCACCTCAATTCCTGATTGAGAACAACAGTTTCAACTTAAACATGTAAGATTCCTTCTCTATGTTGGATTTTATTTGCTGCTTGAACAGTGACAAAGAGGTGCAGGGGTTTCAAATGGGTATGGGTTTCCAATTAAGAAAGCAACGCACCTTGTTCTGGTATGACTTCATGGAGGCCATTATTTAGGAAATGCTACACCAATTCAAGGAATATCACATGTAGTATAAACTCAGGTTTTCCACTTTTCTCGCTGATATGTTTTTGCATCAAAACCCTGATTTCTTGAAGAAGCATATGAACTTGTCCATTTTTGATGAAAATGGGGTGAGGAAGCAGGTTTTTTGTGTGGACCCATCTCTTTTCTATGACTCATGTTTATTACACATTTTTTGAGTTATTCTTGACTCCAATATTGCAAGATTTTGATAAGGAGGGTTAGGTTGGTTGTTTCCATTTTTCCACTAAGCAAGTAAGATGGATCAAGGATTTTGTCCCTCCCTATGATTGGTTCCTCAGAGAGGACTTTTCATTCGTCAAGGTGCATGGTTTTAATGAAGCAGCTAGTCTGACTCCCAGTTTGTGTGACAAACAAGGTGTTGGCCCTTGAAGTATTTAGGCAATCAACCATTATAGACGTTAGGCATTGTTTGAAGAAGCATCAAAAAGGATTTTTCAAATGCCCCTTAAGCTTTGGTATTGTAATAATGGAGAAAAAGTAGATAGAAGATCTGCTAATTATGAAGCTTGCTCATCTAGGGTTGGTGTTGATTTGTGACAAATGGAAATACAATCCTAAAGATGACTTAGTAGATCTAAACATCAAGGTGACTCATAAACCCTGACCCTACTAGGAGGCTCAACAAAGTCTATTGTTAGTGAGCTAGAATCTCTTTGTGGACTTGGCCTATATCCCCTTGGAGATGTGAAGGCCATCATGAATATCTTTTTATTTCCCTTTGGAAAAATCCAATAATAGTTGCAAAATCAAGACCACTCTCTATAATGACTTAGTCAAAAACCACCATTGGTGTGAGGAGAAGATTGCCGACTTTTGGTTTTATTGGCAGGAGATCAAATGTCTTAATGCCCTATTCTAGGAGCTGGATATGGATGACAAGTTTGATGACATATGGAATAGATAGCATAATGAAACTGATGCTAAGGGAGATAAAGAATTGGAAGAGGAGTCAACAGTTGCAATAATTAGAGCTAGAGAGAAAAAGAAGGCCCAAATACAAGGAGGTGGAGAAGCAGTGGAACAACCTGACAAAAATCCTCTGAGTGCACAAGTAACTATATCCCATGCGGTAGTCACACTACCATGTACATAGGCTACTAAGAGACCCAGGGAACCCAAAAATATTAGGATGTCATAGACATGGAAATTCTCCACCTGAGAAGAGGTTGCACACTGATCCACTCCAAGAGAAAGCTCACAAGTACCTATGACAACGAGCCAAAGATCAAAGTCTTTAGCAACATAGGTACTTTTCTCTCATCTCAGTCTTTGGTTAACTCAATTATGTCTGCATCTTTGACTACCTCAAGTGCTAGGCTATTATTTTCTACTTCCACACCCGCTTGAGGTTCCTCTCAATCTTCCTACTCTCCAATGGGATAGGTAGCTTTTACTCCCCTGTGGGCTTTACCATCTTTTTTTGAGGCCCAATTTGAACCCTCTATTGTAAACCCTTTTTATTTTGTTGCATCGACTCCTACTCAACTTTCCCAACAAATGGTGACCTCTGCATCTTTGCTACCACCACCACCTCTTATGAGTCCTTCTATCACTTGGCATAGCATTCCCCCTTTCTTCCCATTGACGGTAACTCTTTGAAAGTGGATGTCATCTAAATCCATGATGATTTCTTTCCCTTTTTGCTCTTCCTCCTGGTGCACCCTTTGCTAGTGAACATATTAGATCACCTGCATAACTTTTTGGACAAAATTCCATGACTAAGATGACATGGGCTAGAAGAGTTCAAAAAAGAAAATAAAAGGATGTCGTGAAACCTATCGAGCCATTCATGCAAACCATCTTTAATGAGGTTCAAGGATCAATAACATTTGCATCCATGACGCCTAACACCATCAAACCTTAAGGGTAGATGCAACCCAAGGATTATACAGTCCATGCCGTAGAGATCAATCTACACTCATCCTGGCCATAAGATTGTGACTATGAACTTTTTGAAGTGTAATCATCAACTAACCAAGAAGGAAGAAGAACTCAAGAATGTTAAAGAAAGAATGGAGATCCTATAGAAAAAAGAAAAGGCTAAGGATGTTGAAATCGCACGCTTGTTTCAATAAGCACAAATTAAAAAGGCAAAGCTCCAAGAGGGATCCAAACCTGGTTGCTAGTCTCAAATAGAAAAACAAGGAGCTTCAAAAATAGCAAGCTCGATTGGAGAAAGAAATGCAACATAAAGATAAAGAGCTTCAGGACCAATAGACTCAATTTGAAAAGGAGATCCGAGAAATGAAGGTCTCTTTGGAAAAAGAATGCGAAACCTGAAGTCAATTAGAGGAGCTATTGAAAAGAAAAGATACAAAGTTGAAAACTCTATAGGAACAACTCACCACATCCGCCAAGAAGATTGAGGAGCTAATGGAAGAAATTAGGTCAAAGGAGGTGGAGATAACTCTTTTGAAAATTTCTTCCTAGCCCTTTGTTCCCCAATTGTATCTTCTTTTGATAGATCAACAATTATATGTCACCTACTAGGAGAAAGTTAAGTCTTTCTATTTGTCCCTGCAACTGACACTACAATTCATGGTGAATGCAACAAATTTAAGCAGTGAGTTGCATGGTACAATTGAGCAGGTACCACAACTTATTGTTGAAAAGGTGCTTGATGCCGAGAAAATATTGGGAAAATTGTACACGGTGATAAATGCAAACTCGGTAAAGGCAGGGACAGATGACCGGAGGTCAGCTACTAAAAGGGTGAAGGAATTCATCTGTTATCATGCAATGATCAGGTCCAAGATAACAATTGTTTGGTCTCACTGAGTCTGACTATGAATAATATGCAGATGCAATTTTCTCATTTGAATCAAATGGTCTTGCATTCTCCTTTTCTCTCTAACAATTCAGTGGCCACGATGGAGCATATTACACCAAAGCTCAAGGAAAAGTAGTAGGATCTATCTTCTTTCCAATCATTCAATCAACCTCCCATGACAACGGATATTGAAAGTGTCATCCATCTAATAGCACAACTTCTTTTCTAGCTCGAGTTCAGGTCTAGGATCTCCATGTAGCTATCATTCAAAGAAATTATCGATCTTCATGAAGCACAAGAGAATATGCACACCTTATCAATGCCATATGAGGATGACTAGTTGCCTCCATAGACCGCACTTTCAAAGCTCTAATTGTTTCCCAATGGATAAGGCTTTGGTATTCGAACCAGGATTTTTGTGTTTTCATTCCGTAGGTGAAATGCCCATGTTAGCCACCAAAAGCTTTGGATTTAATAATCCTTAAAGATCCCTCCGGGTTGATTTTGTTGGTTTTGCATTTGCCTCAACTTGTGCTTTGTATGTTTGCATATTTTTGGGCCCCCTTTTGGTGGCTCCTTCATCCACTTGTGCCATGTGTCAATAGCACATTCCTTTGAGAAATCTCTCCCATTTGTTTTATCTCTGAGCTCTGCCCAGTTGCCACATTGCATCTTCCATAGGCACCTTTTTGGTGGACCTTGCAGTGAAAGATTTGAGAAAATATTGAACCACATGTCATCTCCATGGGGATCATGGTCAAAAGGGAGGGATAAATGAATGAGAAGCCTCACCTCTACGCCATGTGTCCTAACTGACTCTTTGGGTGGTTGACACATGTCTTCAAGAATTTTTTGTTGTTTTCACTCTTAGACCACAACCATCATTTGCAGGAGGGAACACTTTGTTCAAGGAAAAAAATGTCATTTTAGTTGGGAAGAATCATTGCGATGAGTGGCACGATCTATGCTTGGGAGTATTTTTCTGTTATTCGGCATTTAGGTGGTGGAAAATATCTATATATACTACTTAGTCTCTCTAGAGAAGGGTTCAAAAATACATGGAAAAAGATAGAAAGAATCTCGACCTTTGTATTGTTTTTTAGTTATTGTATTAAGACTTACAAACTATGCCAATCTGTTTGACCTCTTTGTTTCTTAGTTAATTGATAAAACATTATACTGTGCTAGTATTGTTGTAATGAGTTGTTTATCATCAAAGCTTCTATAATTTCAATATAATTTTGTTGTTCAGATCATGTTTGTACTCTTCTTGTTTAGTGAATGCATATGGAATTTGTATTATGTTCTTTGATTAACATATTTAATATTTTATCTCTGCTTTCTATTATTTTGAGCATATAAACTATTGAGCAGGCCTTCAAATCTCACCCGAAAGGAAGATTTTTTGTGCCTATTTACTTAAATCTTGGCACATTGCCTTAGATTAGATTTAATTTTAGTATTCCGCTTCCTTTTCCCTTTTCACCCTCCAATACATGAAGAGTCAACTTCTTTAAAACCCAAAGGTTACTCATTTTAGCACAATTGGTCCCCCCATTAATTGAATTTCCCATAAGGCTATGTGCCTAGAAATTTTAGGCATCAACAACTACCAAAGCAATGATCCCTATACTGTAATAGATGCTTAACAAATTCATGCAAATGCATTTGCCTCATTCAGGGTTCTAACTAATCACATCTACCATTAGGGAATAATGTTAAAAATTTCATATTATGTAATCCTCAAGTGACATATTTATTTATAGGAGATGCACCTATTCCTATCCAATCAATCAATGTTATTGAATTTGCATCAAGGTTATTAACCCATGCATGAATCAATTCCATTTCTCTTCAAGAATTAGGTGGTCTAGAAGCCATTGATGTTGTATTCTTAATTATATTACCTTGATCTATTTCCATGACTAGACCCACAAATATGATTTCATTTGCATTTGAATCAAATTCCATATGCATTATCTATAATCTATTGAAAATATTTCTATTAGAATTTCTTGACAGATCATTGAGAGCATTTTCATCAATTCAAAAATTTGAATAAAACTTGTCATGGTCTACTTCGCATTTTAGTACCTTATACACACAATCCTTATTGATGGGCTGATGCAAGAAGTTGGGTCCACAAAAAGCTCAAAAAGTGGTAGTGTTTTTGCTGTTTTTTAGAATTTGTCACACTTGGACTGAAAATTTGAGGCACTTACACAATGAATCTTAAAACAAGGCCAGTAATAAGAAATTTAGCATTTTGAATCTAGTTTCCAAATATATATTTTATTCAAATACCTAGATTATATAAATTATATTTTGATAGGGATGTATAAAAACCACTTTTTAAAAGTCCCTATTTTTTTACCATACCATGCACGTGTACGAAAACCACTTTTTGACCCAAATAAAAGTATTTTGCTAATTCCCTTTGGGGAAAGAGAGCTAGCAACATGAATATTGATGAGGAAATTTTTTTGTAATTCTTTTTTGAATATTTTTTTATTGAATTTTTATTGGCCTTAATTGTTGTTTTTAAAAATCAATGTGTACAGACAACATAATTGGACCTAAACTAAAAAAAATTTGAACTTTTTTTTTCATTGTGTAGATAATTGTTTGAAGATTGATGCCAAATAATTTTTTTACAAGAAACTTAACAAAAAAAGTTATTATAAAACAAAAAAACCTTGATATTTCAAGTTTAAGGACTAGTTTTCTTAGAAATTAATTAAAAAATAACAAATATAATCCAATCTTAATAAAAATTAAATATTTGGAAACTAGACATTGTGTTCTCTAATGGGTTTTAATTTTATAGATTGATTCAGAAAAAAAGTCCATCAACCATATTGCCAAAGTTTTTTCTCTCAAAATTTCCCTGACCTTGTACTTGTAGGTCTAAGCCTAGGTGTTGGGTTACCATGTCTTTTCTAAGCCTAAATAAAAATGCAAAATATCTCGTGTGAGTTTCAAAGCTTTTGGAACAAGTACACACTTCAAAATGGGTACCTATTTTAAAAAACAAATCGGTATTTGTTTTAAAGCTGAAAAATGACACTTCCCCTAAATGTGGACCCAACTTCTTGCTCAAACCCTGATTGTAAAATTATAATTTGTGCCACGTTGATCCCTTCTTCGAGCAATAATGACTGGAAAATTTTGTATTGAATGTGGAAAAAAATTTGAAGCATGTTCCACATTTTGTGAAAAACTTATCGTGTGTCCTTTGTACTTATACTGACCACATATTGCATGTGTAACTTGTAGTATTAGGCTAACACATTCAATCAACATTTCTTCTACCTAAGTTAACTTTACAAGATCCTTTGGTTGTGGCCCAGGATCCATATTATTGGAACCTGAAAATCTATTATTTTGTCTCTCTTGTTGACATCTATTACATATAAGACCTTTTGAGGTATGACATATTTTTATTCCTAGATAGAATTCTTAATAAACATAACACATGTTTGGTGTTTTTAAGATATCTAAATGATGTTGAAATTGCATTTGAAATCTACTGAAATTAGGTCAAAGCATTTCATTTGGGTTTGACATGTTTTGCACATTGCCTTGTAAACCTAAATTCATCTCATTTTGACTTTCAAGTATAGGTGTCTCTGGCACACGTTCTATTGATCCTAAATTTGTATTGGATGGATGATTTTCTCTCTCACTTGATTGGGGATCAAGTTGTTGCAGAACAAGTTCTTCAGATGTTTGTTGATGCCTATTCCTAATCATATTTCCTTCCTCTCTATTTTGAAATTCCAATTCTTCTATTATCACTTATACCCTTTGTGTAGCATATATTTTCCTTTCCACTTTATTAACTCTACTTCTTTCCTCTTCCCTCTCAATATTTGTCATGTTTTCCTGTTGTCATCTTCAATATTCTCTTTGATATTGCCTCTTTTCTTCCTCTTATTCAAAATTAATTCTTGGTCAAACCATAGCTAGAAAATATATTATATTTTATATTTCATATATATTATTGTAGCATTGTAGTAGAAAATAAACTTAAAGTTTAAAATATTGAGCGAAATAAAGATAAAAAGTTGACATTCATATTACTATATAAGAGAAAAAATTATGCACTTTAAAGGTTTACAAATTTCATGCATACTTATGATTAAATCCATCTATTGGTATTTATTTCAAAATGAAAAAGGGGTAATCCCTTATTATCTATTTTTTTTATTATCAATATCTTTCAAAGGGAAAGAAATATGGAGCATATGGTGGTAATTAAAGGTTAAAATTTTGGAAACATGATAATGATTAAATCCATCTATTGGCATTGTCTTCTACATAAAAATGGAACACCCCTGATTATCTAACACTTTCTGATCATCAAGATCCCTCAAAGGGTAGGATGAGAGCATATGATGCTGGATTAAAGGTTAGAAATTTTCATTCACAATCATGATTAAATTAATTTGGTAGTTTTGCCTTCCAGATAAGACATGAACATTCATATTAACATAGAAGAGAAATATTTAGTGTCAAATTAAATAATGCTATATAAAAATTAACAATTCTTATGCACAAGTTTAATTAAATTCATCTGGTGGCATTGCCTTCCAAATGAAAAAGGAACATTAATATTATGATATAAGATAAATTTTTTCTTTGGTTAGCAATTTCATACACAATCGTGATTTAATTAATCTGGAGGCATTTCCTTCCATATAAAAATTGAACATTTATTTTAATATAAAAGACAAATGAAAAGGGAACATTCATATTATGATATAAGATAAATATTTAGTTTCATATTTCATAAAAGAGGGAAATTACATACTATATATCCCCTCTTGCACTTGAAATTGAAAATTTTGACTCCCTCAAAATACGCACAATTTTAACAATAAAAATATTTGACATCATACTTAAATTAAAATGAGAAATATTAAAAAATAGAAATATTAGACAATACTTACAAATAAAACAGTATAATATAAAAAATTCTAAACACTATAAATTAACATATTCTAAATACAAACTAAATTTAACAAGTGTTGTCGTGCAGCTGGAGTCCCTAGTAAGGGCTACAAGATAGGTCTGACTCATATGCATGGAAGAAATTACAATAGTGGTTACTATTTTTTGCCAAATTTTCTAAAAAAAATAACCTGCTTGAAATTAGGAGAACAATAGATAACTTCTAACTTTAAAACAGTCATTGCAATTGTAACTGTTAACTTTTGTTAGCAAAACTATGTAAACAATAATTATAAGAAGACAACATAAAAAAAGTTGTGGCATAAATATATGAGAAAACAATGTTAACACAACCACCAAATGTGAAAAGATAAATTTGTATTTCTATATATTTTCCTTTCAAACTACTAGATAGGTTATGGACACATATAATACCAAGGTATTGAAGCTTTAACAGTTTACTGACTTGCTTCCATATGTATAAAAATGGTTAACATAACTTTTTATGGCGTGTGTAGGTGCACATTCCTTGTCTATGATCCCATGTTAGGCATAGTCTAGCAAGGCAATTACAACCGCAACATCTGGAAAAATTCCTCAATGGACTATGCTTTGATGTATGTCCATACTCTGTTCCAAATCTCTCATATTGGCACAACCACTAGGATGTTGGAAAAGGTTGTGGAATTTCGCTTTGCGCCTGCCAATTGCATTTTATTGAAAATTTCTTAAACCTTTTAAACAATTCCATTCCGTGCACATCCTAGAATCACTGCAGTCCATGACGTCACATTTATTTGAGGCATTTTATCAAGAAATTCACGTGCTTTTTCTATCATTCCACATTGTGTGTAAATGTCTCCCAAAGCATAGTTGCAACTACAACATCTGATAAAGTTCATCTATCCATTTTTCCTCAATGGATGTGCATACCTTATTCCAAAGCTTCCATTTTCACACTTGGCTTTATACTGCCAATTGCATTTGCTTCAATGTTCCTAAAGATTTTTCTATATAGATTAATTTATGCATATACTGCAATCATTACAGTCCATATGATTTTTAAAGCCTTGTTGGAGAAACAATTACCAGTATCCTTCTTATTTATGGCTTCCTCAACATTTATGTTATGGTATTGCATGGGATGTCCATCTCGATCTTTAGCTAACCCACTAAGAGATTATGGAAGTTTTAAAATAAGCTTATTTTTTGTGTTGCTATTGTCTATGTTTATGATCCATGGGTGATCCCACAATACTAGTTTACAATTTTTGGCCAAATTGGACACTAAACTGATTTTTTCTAGCTAAATCTTCACTTTCGGGAACTTATAGCAGCTAAACTGTGAGGAATTTGAAGATGATGAAAACTAGTGATTTGTGACATTTTGTCTATAGATTCTAAATATATATTTTTCAAAATTTTTGGAATTATATTGCACTTTTTTTTCCATCTCCTTTGAAAACTAGTTTTTTTCAGTAAGTGTCATTTTTAAGGAGTGACACTCACCGTATAACACAACCTTTTTTCGATGAAGGATAAAATTATAATTTTTCAAATTTAGATTTGTAACTATGATATCTAGTGCTTCCAATTGGTTTCATATTGTTTTATTGAATATTTTTTCCTTGATCAAGTTTTGAAATCAAACCAATTACAATTCAAACATAGGCGGACGTGACACAACATTTTTTGTATGTATTGAAATTATTTTTATTTGTTGAATCAAGGACTTCAATATTTAGTGCACTCATTTTTTTCAATTTTTTTAATAATATTCTATTTTTCCACATGTATAAAACAAGTGCTTGATTTTCGTGAAAAACCTACATTCACAAGAAATAAAAAATAAATATAATAATCAAATTAAATTTATTAAAATTATACTTTTCTAGAAGCTTATAATAAGGACTACATACTTAAAAAAAAAAATTAAATGAATTCATTTGATCCCCCAAAAGGTAAATCAAAAGTGGTTTTTTATTAGCATTTTGATAGGTGTAAAGGAGACTTCGTTATAGGTATGATTTAAAACTAGCGAGGTTCTATCCAAGGGGGTTTGATCTAAGGTAGTTTGATCAAACCCTCTTGAATTGGAATGCTTTAAATGGAACTTTTTAAGGCTTAAATCATTATATTTTTTAAAAATATGTGATTTCAGCAAAAAATCAGAATCTCCCATAATTTGTAACCCAGCTTTGTGGGATCACCCCCATGTTGGTTCAATATAACTTTTTAAATCTGCACAATAATCTAGTTTTAATCTATGTCTCCACATTTTGCATATGTCTATAAAAACTTGATATTGGTGATGATACTGATTTTGGAAAGACATTACAAGAGGTTGTTGTTTATAAACTTATATGCATTCCAATGTAAAAAATGTAAATTTCTTAACTTCAAAAAGATTTTAAACATCTAAAAAAAAATTAGAAATACTAAAAATAAGAGTAAAGTAAACGTGTCATGTAAATAAAAGGTTACTTTTAACCTATCTTGAATATATTTTTATACATATAAATTTTAAACCAAAATTAGTGATAAATATTCTATAGCATTTGGTGAATAAAATGAAACAAGAACAACAAAACCTATCCCATTTCATATGTATCCTTCTTAGCTTTAGGGAGTCTACTTACATAAAAAGTCACTCGCAAATTAATTGGCAGAAAAATGAAGGATCCATTGAAAAAATGTATGGGTGGATAGAATCTAGCGTTTTTAGGGTAAAATTGGAAAGACACTAAAGTCATGTAGTTATAGGCTTAGAAAGATATCTAGATTAAATAGGGGAGAGGGTCTTATAGTGGATTGGGCTCCAATAGTGGGGATAGAAGTAATCCTGAGTGGGCCTCATAGTCGAGCATCTTAATACCCAATTGCAAAACTCTTTTTATCCATAAAGTACAGAAACTGACAAATCATGTGATGCCACATCAGTGCACCAATGAAACATGACTTAGTGTACCACTATCGGTCTCACTTTTTTTATATCCTTTTTTAATACCTTAACAAAAAGCATGTTGATGTGGCATCATATTTGATGATGTGACCCTAAATTTTTTTTTTTTTAAAAGGCGAGTTGTCAAATAAACTATTGTACAAAATTAGGACTGATTTGAAACTCTATGTAGGATTTTGAGAAACACGAAGTTAGGGTGCTCCACTATATGCCCCTCTCCTCTATAAAAATATTTAGATCAAATTTTTGGATATGTTGGAAATTGGTTCCTTGATTGCATTATTCTTAGGGGAGGGACTATTCTAAATGGCAACCTTTTTAAGCAAGATTCATGGTAGAAATTTTAAGAATATCACATATCTAGGATGACACCTATCAAAAAATTCATATACAAAACAAAATTATTTCTATCCTTAGATCCTATAAACTACTACATTATTAAAAGCTTTCAATTCATTTCATATAAACAACACCAGTCCTAGATCTTGTTTAACTTCCCAACAAAATTTTTGATAGACAATTGTCTACTTTGTTTCTCTAAATTTAGTGGTAGAGACCAAGCATCTAGAGAGTGGGTTGTGTTAAAATGAACTCATGAGACTTATAAAAAGAATGCATTGAATCATCAATCCATTCATAAAGTAAGAGAACATATGAAAAAAGAAATTACTACAAGAAAATAGACCAATTAAAAGGAATATCATCATCATAATCCTAATGGTCTTTGTTGTTGGAGTACGGTAATTTCTACTGGATATTAGCCAATGGTTAGTCAAAGTATTGGCATATATTCTGGAAAAATTTTAGAACCTCCCATATCTACTAGATATCTTCAATTTGGAAACTTCCTAATTTTCTAGGCATCTTCTGGAAGCTTCTTGCAACTTCCCGCAAACTCTAAACCTCTTCTACTTTTTGGAGACTTCTACTTCCTCATAAAAGAGGATTGATGTAATACATTTTCAAGGGGAAATCAATACAAGTTCTATGTGTGCAGTAGCACATTGGGCAAGTTACTGTGTTTATGTGTTTATATCTGCGTTTGTGTTTTCTAATTTATTCACCCTCCCCTATTTCATTTCCTATAATTGGTATCACAGTAGATAACGGTCTTGGGTGAAAATCTTATGAGAGCCAGCCATGAAGATTGAGGAAGATTAGGAGAGGAATGTGAGTATGCAGTCAAAGGAAAACAATGAGTCTGAAGTTTGCTAAAGATGCTACTACCCCCAAAGAAGAAATTTTTGATTGATTGAATCATGTGAGGTTGCAGTAGATTGAAGCAGAGATAAAGGAAGAAAGGAGGAGTCTGCTAATGCAAGGAGCCTTCCAGACATATTGTGGAGTATGAAAGGAAGGTGTTGATCACTATGAATGAAGTCAAATGTATTGACCACCGGCTGGAGGAGTTTTCCACTTTGTCGTTGAATGGGGAATTGCTCAATTAGAAAATGCTATTTGTGAAGGTGTCCAAGATGTCATCCAAGTCAACAAGAAAGTCCTAGAATTAACGAAGTCCAACCAATCAATGAGGAAGATCTTATATGAGAGCTACAATCTAAGGAAACACTAGCAGACAAAAGATTGAGTAAGGTTGTAGTCAAGATATTGTATAAAGGTAATTAATTACTATTTTGTTATAAAAAGATCAATTGGGCATATGTTTGTTAGAGTGGTGTTAGTGCAAGAAGAAAAAGTGGTTAATAAGCTATTTTTAATAAGAATGAAGAGAAGACAAAGTGGTTAATAAGTTGTTTTAAATAAGAATGAAGAAGGAAGTTTATAGAGATAGATCAAATCTGTACTTATTAAAAAGAATCATTTTTCAAATGTATTAACAATAAGTAAGATGTCTCTAGTGGTTAAAAAGGTGGTTGTTAAAAGTGTTAACAAAAAATTAAAGACAAGTGAAGCTACACAAAGTTGTTGAAGGAATTCTAACTGATTGTAGCAAAATCACAGTTAAGTGTAAAATCAGGCAACTTTAAAACATTTGTTTCAATGGGTAAAGTGGGAAAAAAATTTAAAAAGGATAATAGATGCTATATTGAAAAAACAAAAGAGATGCAGAAAGAGTTGTGTAAACAATTAGATGAAAATTATGATCTTGAGAAAGAATTGGGAAAAGTCAGATAAAAATATAGAGCTAGAAGAAAAGCTAAAGTTGTTTGATGAAGTTAAAAGAAAGAATGAAGACTTGGAAGAAAAATTAAAGAGATTAGAAGAAGAAAATAGTTTGCAAAAAGAAGAAATATCAAAACTGAAAGAAGAAAATAAATGTTTGAAATCAAAACCATTGGTGTGCGATGTATCATGTGGCACAAAAGATTTATCAAATGGATTGTGTAAATTTTTTGAAGTAATTTGTGATAAAGAATATAAGCATGAAGATAATATGTGTGAATCTACAAATCTTGTTAAATCTGATGAGAATGAGAAAAGTTGTAATGAAAACAATGTTGGATTAAAAATAATAAAAATAATGGGTTATGAAGGTAAAGGATTAGGAAAGAATGAGAAAGGAATGAAAGAGCCAATAGAACCAGTTATGAGGCCAAAACATGAAGGAATTGGGTATGTAATGGGCGAAGGAAATAATACAGGCTCAAGTAAAAAAATTCGAGAAAGACAATGTATCCAATGTTCTTATTGTAGCAGGAAAGGGCATACAAAAGATGAATGTTGGAATTTACATCCTTGTACTATATGTGGTTTAGCAAATCATTGTGAAAAATGTGCTAGAATAAAAATTGGAAAAGTAAACCTATGACAAAATGTGTGCAAATGTATTTTGGATGGAATTTTGGATCAAGTTGGCGAAAGATTATGAATATGTTAAAAATGTTGTATAGATGTACATATGTAAAAAAATGATACAAATCAAGGAGAGTTTGTAAGTGACAAATGGAAAGCTTCAAAGTTTTGATATTCAAGGCTTAAATGACTACTACAACAATAAGATGGGTTTGTGAAGAGTAGTAAAGAGATCTGCAGAGCTTGAAGATAGTTGGAATGGATACATTGGTTTTGAAGCATTGACAACTCTATCATAGCAAAAAAGACATAATAAAAATCAAAACTGTATACAAGAATGATTGGGTCTACAAACCTGAAAGGAAAAATTTGGGAATGTAAATATTGATCTTTGCACCAAGGCAATAGTTCAGAAAATAGTAAGAGCTCTAAAAATTCTTAGAAAGACTGTGCTCTAGAAATTTTTGCTCTGGAAATATTTGGCTTCAGAAATATTGATGTGATATGCAGTAGAAATTAAGGGAGAGTGTTGGAGTACGATAATTTCAACTGGATATTAGCCAATGGTTAGTCAAAGTATTGGCACATATTTTGGAAACTTCCTGAGAACCTCCCGTATCTGCTAGATATCTTCAATCTAGAAACTTCCTTATTTGCTAGGCATCTTCTGGAAGCTTCTTGTAGCTTCCTGCAAACTCTAAACCTCTTCTACTTTTTTGAGACTTCTACTTCCTCGTAAAAAAGGATCAATGTAATACATTTTCAAGGGGCAATCAATACATGTTTTGTGTGTGCAACAAAACATTCGACAAGTTACTTTGTTTATGTGTTTATATTTGTGTTTGTGTTTTCTGCTTTATTCACCCTCCCCTATTTCATTTCCTACATTTGTTACCTGAAATTGGAGATCAGAGACAACAAGGGATTTTAAGGTGATGTACACTGTAAAACCCCATTCGGCAACCTAGAGAACGATGCAACACTACAAAATCGCAACTAATTTTTTTCATTAAAAAGAGTAACAATGACGAGACAAGTAAACTACTCTAACACATACCTCCTGTAGGCCACACAACGCGTCTACATGTGAAATTCAAAACTTAAAAAATATTCTAAAACATAGCATATGAAATTAACTCTTGATAGCAACATACATCCAAACATTAAACCATTACATAATAAATCTAGCACATAGAAATGTAATAAACATATTTCCACAGATACAACACCATATAAACAATGTATACCATTTAGTCCCATAATGAATAGATCATACATAATGTTACAATTAAAATACAAGGATTCTCCTCAATTACAAATGAGGAATAAAAATACATAGAGTCCCACTATTGCAATGAATATAAGAGAAGTACAAATCTATAGAAACACATGAGCTCCTTGAACTAGAAGATCCTGCCATCACAAATAGGAAGAGAAAGCCCAATAGTGTAAGGGTGGCTTTAGAATAGTGGTTTACAATTTATAAGAGGAAGGAAATTTTTCTTTTTTCCTTTTCCCCATATTCAATGGGTTCGGTCGAACCAAATGGTTTGACCGAACCTCATAAGGGGTTCGACAGAACCCATATAACCTAAATAAAAAAATCATATTTAAATGGGTTTGGTCGAACATGGGTTCGACTGAACCCCTTAAATATGACAAAAAACCAAAATTCTCTCATTTTCAACTGTCACTTTCACTTTCTAAATTTACCAGTCACTTTCCCTGGTGCATGCGGCGAATCAAGAGCATGACGGCAACCAAACAGAGTTTTTCTTTCCGGCGAAAGAAAATTTAAGTTCGTCTCCCCAAAGTTCATCATTCCGGTTTGCATATCGAGCACTAGGTATTTAAAATTTTATTTTTTTAGACTTCAAAATGCATCTATTTGTTTAATTTTGAGACCCTAAATGCAATTTTTTTCAAATTTGTTGAATTCAAATTGCATTTGTTTGAAAGTTTTTAAAGCGTTTTCAACATACAGTATTTTGCTTCCCCATTTTGCATACATTTTTGTCTTGTGTAAATGAAATATGCCTTCCCATTTCAACAATCAAAGCTATGGATAAATAGATTTAATTTTAGTTACAAGAAAAATGTATAAATTATAAATTTATAACATAATTATGTATATGGGAAAATCCTCTTGGAAGAAAAATCCCACAACCAAAAACATGAACCAATTATATTATTTGATAATAATATCATTTACAATAAAATATTCATGTGCATACCCTTATAGTAGTATCATAAACATGTGAATATGGAGTAATTTCTAGTAGCATGATGATACCTACAAAATCATTATGCTTTCTCCATCTCAAGCACCCATAAATAGAAAAAATTTAAACCATAAAGAAAGTGTGGTTTAACCAAAGCCATGAGCCAAAATAATGACCTAAAATGGCACCAAATTTGGCACAAATTTCAACATCATATTCCTTGACTTGGTTTATAGGATGTATTTAGCAAATGCTTTACATCTTGTCAAAAAAATTGAAATCCTCCTCCTCATAACCGACACTCCATTTTTGACATATTCAAATCCATTATTTAAGATGATCTTGATGTTTTTCATAATTCTAATCAATATTCTAGTGTAACCCCCCTTTTTTATTCTCTTATGTGTCATATAACATTTCATAAGTAATTTCCATCTTATAATTTCATACAATTCTCTTAGAACTTTTTAAATATATAAAAAGGACAACCCTAGTTCAATTAGGATTATTTAATTATTATCACCTACATCCATTCATTACATGTTATTAGTTTTTAGTTGCACACATTATTAGGAAATATGCATTGTCTAAGCAATTGGGGTATATTGCATGTTTGAGAGTGTTTTCCTTGATCTTTTATCTAGTTAAATTAATATCTTTTAAAATCTTGTTTTATGGAGTTTTCATCTTAACTCTAATATGACTAGCAAATAAAATGACAATTGAAACATTTTTTGATATAATAGCTAATGACAACCATATAAAGAGCCACATTAAAGAATATGAAAAATAATGATCACTTGAGACTATGATTTA
The DNA here is from genome assembly GCA_007258455.2 of Sequoia sempervirens. Taxonomy (NCBI): domain Eukaryota; kingdom Viridiplantae; phylum Streptophyta; class Pinopsida; order Cupressales; family Cupressaceae; genus Sequoia; species Sequoia sempervirens. Next base: position 265,293,868 of record VDFB02271358.1, read on the forward strand.
GATACATATGTTGGTAAACAAGATATTTTCCTAAATTGATAATACGTATTGATGCACCTCTTCACCCTAAATATCCTCATTCATTGGCTAGTAATTTATATAATGTATTAGGTGGCTATCCTTAGGGAATTAATACTATTCATAATATTACCACTCTAATGGATTTTAATAATGTTGTACCCTCTATCCATCCATCTACCCTTCATCCTCTTATAATGATTCCTCCTATCATACTATAGTTACCACTTCCATGGGATCCACCACCCATGTCCTACCGCCTTTCTCTCCCACTAGTATTTTCTTTATCTCCCATCCTTTTATATATATTCATTTTACTATTCTTTATCTATCTGAATGTGTTCTTTATACCATTCCTCCTATCCTATGAAAGTCTAACCTTATAATTAGCAACTTCTTAACTCCATTACCATGCCATTGCTCTGAACCTTCCCTCTTTTATACATTCTCCTTTTATCCTACACTGCTCTACCACTAATATATCCCTATACCTTGGATATACTATTGAAAAGCCCAGCGACTTTCAATATGTAAAAATTAGACCCATATTTTTAAACGTAAAATGTGTATAATAAAGCACAATCCATGCTTCCTAATTCAACTTCACTAATATCTATCGAATGAACTTGGGTTCATTACAATAAGATAATCATATAGCCATAATTAGTTGTCAAGATAATGGTAAATTTTTCAATAGCCATATTTATCCTTCCACATGCCACCATTAGACATACACATAAGATTCATGAACATCCATACCTATGAGCATCCAAATACAAGAAATATAACTATATATATCATGCACATCATCAACATACACAAAAAATATCACACCCATCATCAACACAACTAATAGTTCCCATATCATGTTATCTATGTTCTCATACAAATGTGTCTTCAAATACATTAAAGCACTCATGAGTAAATCCACTTTGCAGAGCATACGCACAACTAAAAAGGTGCCCCTAAGGTATTTGTCTCCTATATCTATCCTCTTAGCCTATCCTTCTCTATGGATATGTTCCACTCATATCTACCACCCTGAGGTGATCCATGTCTCAATCCTTGTCAAGGTCACTCCTCCTCTCTACCTATATCCTTTCTCGTGAGCTAGATCTATCGCGCTACTCCCAAAACACCTACATTTAAATATTAAAAAATGTTAATAAAGCATCAACATTGGAAGTTAAAACTAACTAAACAATGAAAGCATTTAATATTGCTTACTTATGAATTATATTCGATCTCCCCCACCTTAGAACTATAGCCATACATTCTTCAATCCACTTATTCATACTATAGCTTTGTTCTCCAAAACACCTACATTTATATAAAAGTGATTTCTTAAGAAAAATAATATTTAACCTACTTTTAACTCAACAATAATGGATGTATTTCTGTCATAAACTCTTCGTACTCATAACAAAATCATGGCCTAGGTAGAGTATAAAAAATGTTGTTTCCAACCTCATATGTAAATCTAGAGTTAGAGTGTCAAAATTGTTGAATTTCATCCTTTGTGCTATTAATTAGCTTCTTATCAACTCATGGAAGCCTACTACTAAAATCCCAAGTATGATTTTCAATAGGACTTTCTAATCATGATCTTATTGATAGTACTTTTGATAATGTTTTACGATTTAGGCTTAATTCAAGACAAGTTTACCTTAATAATTGAGCCTTTTTAATTATTTAATTTGTTACTAATGATGTTATTAGTCTATGAGCAACTCTTTTATCTTTTTCCTTACTATTATTTACAATAGAATTGAATGCATTAAAAAAACTTTAACAACAATATTATTTCAATCAAACTTTTTGTTTACATGAATCTTTGAAATTTATTTAGTAAAGGTCTCATTTTGTACATCTTTAGTAATTGTATAAAAATTTGGAATATTTTGGTTAATACATCTTATTGGAAAACCATTCATTGAAAATTTTTGAAGCCCACAACCGAATGGTTTGTGATGACCTCTTACCTTCAAGAATTTCTATTATGCTCATCAATTTCAAACCATTTTGGGGTTCTTGAATGTTTTTAAATTTTAACAAACTCATTACAAAAAGATGGATTTTGAATTTCTTTTTCTTCACATTTA
>VDFB02271358.1:265296087-265383743 GCA_007258455.2 Sequoia sempervirens
TTTTCTTTTGAATTTTTTATTGTTTAAAATCAATTCCCTATAGAAGGTTTCAACAATTTTCTACACATAAGTTTTTAACAAATTTTCTATAGAGGAGAAATTCAATTCCCACAAATTTACCATTTTCTACAAAGAAAATTTAAATTTCAACAGAGATTCTACAATTTACAATTTAACTATAATTTCCTTCAAGGTAAATCCATTTCCAAAATTCAATTGTAACAAATGATCTACACTATATTCTACAAAGGCTGTAAACATTCACGACAATCTTTTAAAACAAAAAGCTTCTACAATAAAAAAAATCCTGTTCTATAGAAAACCTTTTCAATTTGCAATACAATAATAATTAAATAACCTTTTCAATTTAAATTTGCAAAACCATAAAGAACATGTTCTAGAATAATTGTTGATTCAAAGTTTGATGTCGAGCTTCCCTTTAATCTCTAACTTTGCCAAAACTTCCTCTAGAAAAATTGTCACTTCCCAGAGAATAGAAAATAATCAGAACCAAGAATGCAACAAAACTAGATTCCTAAAATTATCAGAGAGCTTTTAACATTAACAATTTTCTCAAACTTCAAAACAAATCTACCATTTCCAAAAACCTCTCTCTTTCTTTTCTGTGAAAACAACTTCCTTTTTTTCTCACAATTTCAATCAATCTCTCCGGAAATCAATTTTAAGACAAATAGAAAACAAAACCTTCTAACTTCAAGTTAATACAAGAAATATCTTTTCTTTAACAACCAAAATATTTCTAAGATCTTTTCCCAAAACATGCATTTGAAATTAAAAATAATTTATTTAATTCAAATCACATTTAAATCTCATATTTATTATAATTCACATTTAATCAAATAATAATTAAAAATTACCTTATAACAAAAATTAAATTAATTAATTTATTTATTATAAAGTTTTCACATTCATAATACAAATTAATTAAATACTTAATCATAACATATAATTTAATCCTCACAATTAAACTTTGCACGATAAATAAAATATTCAGAGCAACATGGATAAAGAATACGACCAATATTCAAACTGACGACACACTGTACTAAGGTAAATATTTGACTAGTTTAACCCATTACTATCTCCCAATCAACATTATTGTTGGGTAGTGGACACACTCAAACCTATGAAACTAGTTGAAGCAGTTGTCCTGTACCTGCAAACCTACAAAGCAAATGTCGTACATGTATATCCAGATAATAATTCATACATACCATAAAGAGAGAATGGTGGAAATCACATGGCACTCACAAGCGAGTGATGCAATACCAGTCTCTTCACTAATATAATGTCACATCAACTGATGAGATAAAATATCAATTAAACTACAATAAGCATATAAAACAATGTCATCTCAACTAAACATCTATGCAAACATAAAGCATGTCAAACATAATTACCATGCATATAATGTATCATCACATCAATATAGTCTAGCATCGCTCCACTGTCAACGATAGAATAACAATAATATAAAATATGGTCTAACAAAGTATCAGAACTGTCAGAGAAAACATAGCAAATCGGAGGGGTGTTACATACACACTGCAACAAAAATTTGTTAGTTTGCGTGTAATGCTTTATCTGATACTTTTTCTAGCCGTGATAAAGAGGGTAAGCCTATTCTATCACAACCACGTGATAAAGGTATTTCATGCTTGGACAACAATGAGACTTGCAGATTGTGTGTGATTTTTGCATATAAGGCAGAACATTCAATGGCATACATAAAAATAGGGTAGCTAGCAAGGTAAGGGAGATATTACAACTTATTCAATGACATTGAACATGCAGAACATTCAATGATAGCAATGAGACGTACTATTCAATGTCAGCAAAAATCACAATCCCAAAGGGTTAGTCACTAATTTGATTATCAAATCTTCACGTCTCATTGCTGACTAAGCATCTTAACACATTCACGTTAAGGCATTCATTCATCCTTGGCAGTTGTGATAATATCTATAAAGGGGGTTGGGACTCTTGTAGATGAGACGGTCAAGTCTCAGTGAAGCAATTCGCTTTAGCTGGAGCAGATGTGAGCCTGTATTATCAGCTCATGCATTTACTTGAGGGTCATATGACCTATTAAGTGTGTGTTGGGTGAATAGGGAGAAACTAGCAAGGTAAGGGGGATATTACAACTTAAAAAGATAGAGTAAATAAAAAAAGAGTAAATCAAAGGCATAAGGAAGCGAATAGCCATGCATCTTGGATTCGGGAGAATAGAGCAACCCTCATATTAATGGCAATCTGTAGGATTCTTATTGCACAATCATGTATATTTGTCAAAAGCCTTGCATCAACTATGAACGTTTATGTAAATCATCAATCCATGCATAAAGTAAACCATGACTAAACCCTGCATTAGCAAGTGAAGCTCCATTAATCATGGATAGTTTGTAAATAACATACCTCTGCAATATACAATTCCCTCTTTCCCCCAAATCATTGATGCTTTCCTTTGTTCTAGCCTGTGTAACATCAACAAAAAACAATACTCTTCCTTTCCGAAGATTATTTCCACTAAACCTGAATGCAAGATACAAAGAAAACAAAAAGGAATTCAAAGCACACTGCATCTAGTTTCTTTATGCACTCTTCGACTTCTTCACTATAAACTGTGGTGACTCTTCCGTTGCCATTGTTACACAATGTAATAAACTTCCACTCTCATTGTGAGACTCTTCAACTTCTGTCGATTATGAACTGATGCTAGCCAGTTGTTGCCGGCCAAACTGAAGTGTAGCTAACCGGGATGGAGGTGGACGTGGCTAGAAGGCATCCATTTTTCTTAATTTCTCATTTTGACAGAACAAATCACTCTTCCTACCGTGTGTTCATGCGTTCATTAAACATTTCACAAACGTAACTGCTACTGCAACAACCACTGATGCTGTCAAAAAAAAATGAAAAAGGGTTTTTGTTTACACAGAATTGTGCTGCCACTGTAGACACGCCTCTAGACGTAATTATTATAATCACAGATAAAAATGTAAAGTAAAAAGGTTTTTGTTACCATAAAGAGTTTTTGTTTCATACTAAAAGAGTTTTTATTTACCATCAAGAGTTTTTGTTGACAAGGCTCTTCACTCCTCTTGACTGTAGAATGCCTCTCAGCATAATAAAATACAAAATTACGAATAAAAATGTAAAGTAAAATCCACACAATTAGACAATAAATTGTCTTTTTAGTGCGAACAAATTGATAGCATATCAGTTAAATATTTATTTTTGTTGTTGATAACAAAGATAAATATTATAAGATACTGTTGAAATATATTTAAAAACGGGCACCGTTAAGTTCGCGTGACAGAAGAAAAGATAAGGCGCAGGTTAACATCGGCAATGTTAACAGAGACTTCTTTGGACTAGTTAATACGGCATGGCTTAACAAATCACGCCCGCATTGTCCTTTCTAGTTGGCTGCCGATTACAATCTATAACTAGATATGGGAAGGGACGGCAATATCTGAGAGGAGTTGAAACATCTGTATGGTTGAGTTCAAGCTCTGAAATTTTAGGTTGAATTCTCTATTTTCTTTCTATCGTTAGTAAACCTTCCTTCCTCTTACGTAGACAAAGTGGGCACGGCACTGCGTGATCACATTTGTAAGGTTGAATTGTAGATCTGAAAATTTTGGTTTAAATCCTCTGGTTTCTCTCTATCGTTAGTAAGCCTTCCTCTTGAGATCCAGCTCTAAGATGGAACACTACAGCCCTCCCACATCTAAGCTTGCCTTCGACAGCGATAAGAGGTATCATGTATTTCTTAGTTTCAGGGGACCAGATGTGAGAAAGACTCTGGTTGATCATCTTTATGAAGCTCTCTCCGCAGCCGGATTGAATGTCTTTATAGACGCCGAGAAACTGGAAAAGGGAGAAATGATTGGGCTGAGCTTGGAAAGAGCGATTGAGAGCAGTGCCATACGCATTCCTATATTTTCCAAAGGCTATGGTGTCTCAAGGAGGCCGCTGTAATGTTGAGCACCCCTGGCTTGACCATTCCTCTCTTTTATTATGTGGATCGAACTCATGTCAGATATCCTCGAAAGAAGAGCAGTCCTTATTGGCAATCATTTCTCAGACATTATGACCATTCAGATCGATACCAAAAGAAGAGGTTGATGAGTGGAAGCATGCCCTTAAGGAGATCTGTTCTCGCTCAGGGTGGTCCATGGATGTCACTCAAGGGTAAGTAATCAACCTCACTTTATTCTCGCTTTTCTATATTTTTTTTTGTTACTTATTTCATGTCTGCCACTGGATAATAGGTGACACAAATATGACGCCACTCAAATATATTCATGCCTAAGCATAGGGTTTAAGGGAAGGGGTTGGGCTTCTAATTTCTTTTCAACCATAAAATATAGTTAATAGGATAATATGAATCTTTCCCTATAAAAATAGGAGTCAACAATACAGGGGTTTAGTACGTAACAATTAAAATTTTAATTAAGGTTGGAGTGTTTTTTTATTTTGATGTTCATTTATTTTAATTTTTTTTTAAATTAATTATAATTTGAATTTCAAAATAATGATGAAAAAAAAATTATTATCAAATAATCATTATTATAAAATAATAGATATTTGAAACTTTTGATTTTTATCATAATTTTTAAATTCTATTTTTACTTTTTTTTTATATCTATGTATCTTTTATTTTAACAAGATATTTTTGTTTAAAAGTATTTATATTTTTGGTTTGTATTTTAAGTTTTAAAATTCAAAATTTCTTTGGTTCAACTATCCTCACAATCAAACTACTCCTTAGCCAACTTCATCATTAATAGGGATAGGTTAATGGATTCAAATTGTAGAAAATTTCACAAGATATAAACTACATTCAACCTAAGAATATCAACAAGTGGAAAAATCCAAGCCATTGTGCTTGAATGCCTTAAACATTATTTCTTAAATTTAGATGTTAAAGAAATGAAGAGTCAATGCAAAGATAGAGTAGGGTTTTAATATATACAAGCATTTTACAATGCCTAAGTAGGGTTCTAATAGAAAAGCTTTTAATTTTTTTTAAACCTTAAGAAAAATAGGGTCCTTAATCATACTGCACATGCTCTTACTCCTATGCTATTGGTTTTGTTTGCAACTTTAGCTCATTTAATCTTATATTATAAAATCCATAAAAAATTGACATAGTGCAATAGCAAGGACTAATACCCAATGTATTTAAGCCATTGGAGTGTTCCCATGCAAAAAAAAACATTATAGAAAGAGGAGTATTTGGAATGTTTCCTTATTTTAATGGGGCAACTATTTCACAAATTATTATTAATAAGTTATAATATACAGTTTTAAGATGCTTGTTTAAAAATAAGCAGAAAAAATAAATATTCATGGGGCCACCACCTCCACATATAATTCCTAAATAAATTGAACAGTTGCCAAAATAAGCTAAGCAACCACATGGAAACCTCCCTTGGAGAAAAATAGTGGTTAGTTGGAAGAGATTTGATCTAGGTGACACAAATGTTGGTAGAAGCTAAAGGATTTGAGCTTTAATGGGTTTGTTAACTATTCTTTATAATAATTAATGGATTCAAAGATTGAGATTTAGGCCCTTGAAGTCACATTGAACTACTTTTCCTACTTCAAAGTTAATTGAAAAGCACAAAAAAATAAAATTGATATTTAATTTAAATTTGTGTTCATGAGTATTAATAAATGGGAAGAAATTTCTGCAAAACATAAGATTGAGAGATTAAGACCAATTTAGAGGTTGTTTCCTGTGAAAAATCTATTGTAGTTATTGATTATTAATCTCCTATTTACATAGATTATTTGATTGCCGAAAATTAATTCACAACAAATATTGAAAAATAACACAACTACAACTTCACAAATAAAACCACAAGAATAGAGAAGAAAACATGCAAAATAATTAACACAATATTTTTGGACAAATTGTCCTTGGAAAAACCTAGAAGGGAAAACCAATACTACAAATGAGGAATTTTATTAAACTTCAGCAAATTAAGAGATACATAAACTGTTTGTCTCTTACTGGCAGAGCTTCGACAATATTCTTCTTTGAAAATTCTTCCCTCAATTTCTCTTGCTGAAATTCCACTAATGTTGTCCCCAACACTATCACTGTGCCCTTGCTATCATTACAAGACTATTTGCTAACACTACAAACCTACTTGCTATCACTGCAAGTCTTTCTCAAGTGTGTTCTCCAAATGCCCATTGATCCCCTTTTTATACTTTTCTCATTGAAAAACCAATGGCCATGATTTAATCTCAATCAATGGCTAAGATTAATTAGACTCTAACAACCCTAACTAACTGAATTCTAGAAGTCTCTAGAGGAATCAATTAATTAATTAATTAGTTATCTAGAAAACTAACACCTTTTTAGAAGTCTCCAAAAAAATTAATTAAATAATTAAATATCTCAGAAATGGAGACACCTGTCCAAGCTACAAAAATTAACACTCCCTCTTAGCAAGGAAGGTGCTTTGTATGACACCCAACAAAGTACCCTATCTTTGCAGTTTGATCTAACTTAGAATGTGTAGGCCTTGGAATGTGACAATATGCCAAACTCCCAAATATCCTAAAGTGGCTAACATTTGGCTTCTTCCCTAAGAACACCTCCTCTAGTGTCATCTTGCCCAATACCTTATGTGGAACCCTATTTTGTATGTATACTATTGTACTGCATGCCTTTGCCCATAAGTAACGTGGCATATCTTGGTCATCCAACATAGCCTTTGCTACCTCCACTATAGACTGATTCTTCCTCTTAGAAACCCCATTTTGTTGTGGGTTGTAAAGAACAATCCACTCTCTCTTAATTCCTTCCCTGGTACAGAACTCCTGGGACTCTTTCCCTTTGTACTCGCCTCCATAGTGTTACCGAAGAACCTTTATCTTCCTTCTTGTCAAATTCTCCACAAGAGCTTTGAACTCTTGGAAGTGATTTAAGACCTCATCCTTAGTCTTCAAGAAGTATATCCAAGTATTTTTGGAGAAATCATCAATAAAAGTAACAAAGTACTCTTATCCTTTGAGAGACTTTGTCGACATTGGTCCACATATATCTGAATGTACTAGATCAAGAACACCCTTGGATCTAGTGTCACTCCTTGGAAAAGTTGCTTTTGCAAACTTCTCCAATACACATCCCTTACATACATCATACTCTATGCTCACCTCTAGAACACCTATCACTATCTCATGAAACAATTTAAATGCTCCATGATGTATATGGCCCATCCTCCTATGCCATAGCTCTCCTTGATCTCTAGAATTACTGCTACTCATTAGTTCCTTATGAGTATGAAACTGCAACCCATAAACTCGGTCGCTCCTAACTCCAATAGCTATGGGTGATTTCTAATCCTTATACTTGATTAACACATTCACCCCTCTAAAGAGTACATTATAACCTTTATCCTGAAGGATGGATACGAAAATTAGATTCATACCCAAGCTTGGTACATGCAACACTTTATGAATAGGAATCATTTTGACATTCTCCCTTTGAAATAGAACAGTCCCTTTCCCAACTAGATTGAGTTTGGATTGTTCCCCATAGAAATATGGATTCTAATGTCCTCCTTATAACTAGAGAAGTACTCTCTAACTCCTGTCATATGAAATGACACCCCACTTTCTATATACCAAACACCCTGTGAGGTTAAACTAACCATACAAGCTATGAGTGCAAACTCATCCTTCATTCTACTAGAGAGCTCATCTGCACTTGTTGAAGCTATTGTTTGCTTCTTACCTTTCTTTTCATTCTTCTTCCTTTGCGAGCAATTGCTAACATAGTTTCTGAACTCATGACATCCATAGCACTTGATCTTAGACAAGTCCTTCTTCTTCTCACTTTGTGGATTTGATCCTTTGCTAGACCCCTTTTTCACTTCCCCCTTTCCTGTTAGGGCAACGTTTTCCTATTGTGCCTCACTTTTCTAACTCTTATTGCTGGTTACACTGAAAAGACTTAGTCTAAGCTCCTTCTGAGTGAAGTCACTCCATAGTCGTTCCCAACATGGTAAGGTTCTCGTCCATTGATAACTTGAACAAAGACATACCATTGCTTAGTAAACCCATTTAGGGCTATTCATACTAGCTCATCATCATCTGGTTTAGCTCCAATAGATTCCAACTCATCCTTGACAAGTTTGAGTCTAGTGAGGTAACTTGTAACATATTCTCCCTTTTTCATCTAAGTATTCCTCAACTTTTCTCTGAGAATCAACTTTCGATTAGTGCTAGCATTCTGGTACAGATTCAGAATGGCGCCACATATCTTCGTTGTTGTATCTAACTCTGCGATATGTAGAACAATATGGTCCTTGACACCATCAAGAATCAACCTCCTCGCATTGGAATCTTCCTTCTTATATGGTAAGAGTTGTGTTGGATCTATAGGTACAGCTACAACACTAGTCACATATTCTTTGATACCATTCGCATCTAGCAATAAAGAAATTTTGGCTTTCTAGACACCAAAATTTGAGGCTCCATCCAATATGTTCTGATCTCTTAAACTTGTTGAGGCCATGTCAAAAGATAATAATAATAACAATAATAAAAATTTGAAGAGGTAGAACTAGGTTTTATAAACCCTCAATTTTTCCTTCTTGCACCTATGCTGAGCTTTTTCTGCCCTTAGATTAGCTCTAATACCATGTGAAAATTCTATTGTAGTTACTGATTGTTAATCTCCTATCTAAATAGATTATTTGACTGCTGAAAATTAATTCACAACAAATATTGAAAAATAACGCAACTGCAACTTCACAAATAAAACCATAGGAATAGAGAAGAAAACATGTAAAATAATGAACACAATATTTTTGGACAAATTGTCCCTAGAAAAATCCCGAAGGGAAAACCAGTACTGCAAATGAATAATTTTATTAAACTTTAGCAAATTAAGAGACACATAAAATGCTTGCCTCTTACTGGCAAAGCTCCGACAATATTCTTCTCTGGAAATTCTTCCCTCAATTTCTCTTGCTGAAATTCCACTATTGTTGTCCCCAACGTTATCACTATGCCCTTGCTACCACTGCAAGACTTTTGCTAATACTGCAAACCTACTTGCTATCACTGCAAGTCTTTCTCAAGTGTGTTCTCTAAATGCCCATTGATCCCTTTTTTATACTTTTCTCATTGAAAAATCAATGGCCATGATTTAATCTCAATCAATGGCTAAAATTAGTTAGACTCTAACAACCCTCACTAACTGGATTCTAGAAGTTTCTAGAGGAATTAATTAATTAAATAATTATCTCGACAACTAGTTCCTTTCTAGAAATCTCCAGAAAAATTAATTAAATAATTAAATATCTTGAAAATGGAGACACCTATCCAAGCTACAAAAATTCACATTTCCAATGTTCCAACCATTAAAGTGGGCTTGCGAGTTAAATTAGACTTTGTACATCCATGAGTTCTTAAAACTATGTTTTCTTTCATAATCATATTGTTAAACTATGTTTGATTTCTTAATCATATTGTTTTATATTTGATATGAAATTCCCACACTAAAGGATTTTGAGTTTGAGTATATAGTATACTAAACCGCAAGAAATTTTTTGGTTGCTGTTACAAGAATCAAAGAGACTCTTTTTTTTCAGGAAATAAGATATATGTATAATAAGATATTTTTTTGATGAGGAGCATTTGATTTATTTTAGCAGCAAAAATTATGGGTACTGTGATGAGCCAAGTATAGAAGTTTCTACTTTCTGCTTCGTTGTAAATTTTGGAATTTATAACCAAAATATAGACAAGAAACAACAACTAAAAGAAAATTGCAGGACTAATTACTGAATAAATGGCTGAGAATTTCTTGCGAAAAGACAACTAAGTCAGATATCTGAATTAGTTTACAGTCAAAGTACTGAATAAAACTGAGCCACAGAGATAATATTTCTCAAAGAAAGTCAGTTCTGATACATATCCAATACAATGTTGTGCTTTAGAATTATAGTTTATAAGCTTATTCAAACCATACACATTGGTTTCTTAGTTGACTACGTTTTCGGAGTGGACAAAGGAGTTGCAACCCCTGTATGTAGTTTGCAGCTTTAGGTGTGATAGGAAATCGTTACAGCAGTCACAACGCCCTAATTTCAGCCTTGTCTCCACTTGTTTGGATTGACAACTAGTTTGGTTTATCTCAGATTTGGAATCCACCCTAACGGCTTTTGCAACGAATTGATGTTTAAAAATAATGCTCCAATTAGCTTCAACTTAGAAAAAATGGTTCCTAGGGTTTACGCACAATTTTTTATAGATCACCAGTTCGCCCAACTTGCAACCGCTGAAGTGGAGTCTTCGTAGAATGAGAAAGAGTTCATTAGATTTGAAATTCACAAATGTGACAGAAACTTCCATAATCAAATGATGTTGGGCGCCACCTTAATATACCTTCTCAATTTGGGCCCTAGGATTTAAATTTCCCTTAGATTTTTTTTAAAAAAAATTATATTTAAATATTTTTAAAAAAGGGTAAAAATATAATTATAACTTTATGTTAACCCATCTTTTAATAAATCATTATGTTCAAATTTAAATGTGTAATATATATATATAGATATATTCAAAAATATTGACTAAACTTCTCTCCTTGTTGCTAATTTGAAAAAAGGGACAAACAACCCCTTTCCAAAGTTTGAGAATATAATTTTTTTCAATTAATTAATCATTTAGAAAACACAATGTGAGTTTTTTTATATAAATAATTTATTAATTGATTAGGTGAGGTATGGGATTTTTTCAAAATAAAATAATTGTAAATGTTTATATATAATAGAAAGCATAACAATCACTTTTAAGTTTTATAGATTTCATCCAATGCATAATATTATACACATTTTCTATGAAAATTTGTTAATGTTTAAATCTAATTTGATTTTTTTTTTAAATGGGGTAGTTGTAAAAAAGTCAAAAACTAAAATTTGTTTTCTAATGAGCATTATTGATTTGTTAGAATTTTAGTTAATGAAAGGAAAAATAATATGCATTATTTCTTCAATTAAAATAATAAATCTTATGGATAGGTTGGAATTAAATCAAGGTTGGAAAAATAAGCATAATGTCTTTAAGCATTATATTGAAGAATAAAAATGATTACTTTTGAAAATGAGAATACAATGAAAAATAGACCATTTGCTTCATCATCACGTCTATTACTAGAATCAATCTTATATCATATGCTTTCATCTATTTTATCTTTCTTTCTTTCAAAAAAAAAATCCATATTCTATCTTGATCAATATAAAAGTATTGTTGGAGCATTTTAATTTTAACTTAATTGCATGAGTTTACAAAATAGGACCATTGGTGTCAAACAATGTAAAATTTATGATCAATTACTTAAATCTCAACAAATTCTCATTGGCTTCATAAAATTCATTAAATATTGCACACACAAAACATTCATATGAGAAAAAAGGGTAAAATCTAATTATATTAAGTTCAATGGAATTTTTATAAAATGAGTTGAGATGTTTGTTTCATGAAGTGTTTTGTGTGTCTTTTATTAGAATTTTGTAGAAAGAAATGAAAATTCAATATATAATCATTGTGAGGGATATTTAGTCATATATTTTAACAAAATATACATGAAATGATTATTAAAATTTTTAAATAATAAAAAAATTTGTCTAATCTAAAAACTAAATTTTAATAGTTTTTGAAAAAATTATATGATTGAATTGTAGCTTATTTTTTTAAAATATAATTAAATATTCTATAACATCTTCAAAATTAAAGATCTCGTGCATTACATTGAATCAATTAGATAGTTTATGAGTAATGATCATGGAAATAGGTTAATATTTCAATTTTTTTTCTAATTTATTATTAATAATTGAAAATGGAAAAATCTAAAAAGTAGATAGTAAGATTTTGGTAATAACCTCCTACCTAGCTTTGACTTGTCATCAGTTTCATTTGGTGTTAATTTTGTTGTAATAAATTAATAAAAATTAAAAATCTTAGGTCATGTGAAACAAGACAACAAGTGGACATATGAAAATATTCTTATACAAGCATCCCTCACAAAAATATTTTTTCCATTTATTTTTTTTAAGAACAATATTCTAAAATCTTAGTATTTAATTTTTCTAAATTAGAATTAATTATTGAATTATTCAATCATAATTTTGTCACTTGAATGACTGAGTTCTATGCATTTCATTTGATTGGTCTAAATAAAGTTTAAAAAAAATTATTTTGTTTACATTATTACATTAATTTTTTAATTTATTTAAAATACTATTCTTAAATGTTATATGTTACTTTTTCTGTTTTCTTTCAATTGATTAGTATTTAAGCTTGCAAAATGATATATTAATATTTCTTAATTTATGGTTCTAGTATGAGCGCATGACAATTGGGTACATGTATGGGATATACACACACATGGATACATATACATATATGTATGTATATATTTTAATTTAAAAATTATATAATATAAGGTAGGGATACTCATTTATTAATTGCCAATAAAAACTATTTAAATATCCTTATATTTTACTAAAAAAAAGAAAATACCCATAAATTCATAATTCAATGATTTGTCAAATGTCAATACATAATGATAATTACAAAGAACAATTCAATAATCTTTATATTTCTCTTCATCAAAAACATCAAAGTTATGTTCAATTGGTTAAATTTCACTTAATCCGCAATGAGTTACAATGTTATTTCCACTAGCCATGAGTGAACAAATTGTCTCATCTAAATATTATTTTTTTTGATAAGTTGTAAAAAATAACATCTAAGTCAACATATTCAAGAGTTAGTTCCAATTTACCACTCATTATAATCAAGTTTCTTATGTGAAAATAAATCCTAATAACTAGAGGGGGTTTGGTAGTGGAGACCCTAATGAGATTGATTATCATGATCCAAAGCCTCGTTGAGGGGTAGAGTTGTGCGAACAAACCCAATTTGAGCCCTGCCACCAAACCGATACTTTTATTCTTTTAACTGTTTTTTGGGGACTCGTTAAAATTTAAAACCGGTACGGTTTCGCTGATTATTAGACTGCCTAAATAGTTCTGAAATTAATTATTTTTAACATTGACAAATATTTTACAAATGCTCTGCAATATGTATAAAAAGAATATTGTATTTTGCACTATTTATCTTTCATATTATATGTGAATTTTAATTTACAGCTTTGCGTGCATCTCTGTGCGAAGAGGTAATATGCAGTACTTTTTTTGCAATTTTTATTGATAATCTGGCTATTGCAGGTATGAAGCTCTGCTGGTAAAGACGGTGGTGAATGATCTGATTAAGACATTGGATAGAGTGCCGTTACAAGTTGCCAAGCACCCAGTGGGAATAGACAGCGTCAAGAATGCTCTCATTCATGAATTACATGTCAATTCAGTGGATGAAGTGGTTAAAGTCGAAATATGGGGTATTGGTGGTATTGACAAGACCACAATTGCCAAGGCGTTGCACAATCAACTCTATGCTGATTTCGAAGCTGTTTCTTTTGTATTTAATATCCGCAGCACTGCTGCAAAAGCCACACGCCTTACAAAATTGCAAAGAAAAATTCTCAAAGATTTATCCAAATATAGTGGAGAAGTCGACAGTGTTGACGAAGGCATATCTTTGTTGAGAGATCGTTTGGGAGGAAAATGTGTGCTCCTTATTTTGGATGATGTGGATACTGTTGAACAGTTGGATGCTTTGATTGGGGATTGGCTGGCTCCTCGTAGTAGAGTTATTATAACTACTAGAGACCAGCACATTCTCAATGTGGCTCAGGTACAATGCATACGTGAGATAAGCGGATTGGAGATAACTGAAGGTCTCCAGTTGTTCAGCTGGCACGCTTTTCTCAAAGCATGTCCAACTCCCAGTCACGAAGATCTGTCCAAAGGAATAGTAGAAGCTTGTAAGGGGCATCCTCTTTCATTGGAAGTGATTGGATCTTTCTTGTATGATAAGGATGACACTGGTTGCTGGACGGAAGCCTTTCGCAACATTACTCTCCACCCAGACTTTCAGAAAAGTGTCTGCAATACACTCAAAATCAGCTACGATGCTCTTACTGATGAGGAAAAAGGAATATTTTTGGACATTGCTTGCTTATTCGTTGGTGAGGACAAAACATATCCCATTGTTTTCTGGAAATCCTTGTACAAGCTGGTACACACTGCCATATTAAATCTTTTAATGAAGTTATTAATAAAGATTGGTGATAAAGGAATGTTTGATATGCATGACCATTTGCGAGACATGGGGCGGGCCATAGCTGAAACAGAGAAAGAGGGTACCCGACTATGGGAGGCTACCCATTTAAGCAGCCTATGCAACAACACCAATTTCTCTCGTCTTCGACTCAGCGAAAGCAGTCCACAAAGGCTCGAAATGTTTTACAGTCCTGGTCTTCGCTATCTTCATTTGCAAAACCTGTCCATTGAAGACATGACAAAAGACACACTAGCCATGCTTCCTCCGTGTTTGATATGGTTAAGGTTGGAAGATTGCACCTTTCCAATTGGGTTGAATAGAGCACGGAAGAAGCCACGGCATTCAAGAAGTTTGAGCAACATTTGGTAATTGAAGATTATGGAACTAAAAGGTTCAATTGATCTGGACGGCCTTTCTATCTCTTCCCTGTTTTCACTTCCTAATATACAGCTGCAGTACTTGGACTTGGAAGGGTGTGAGGACTTAAATCACCTTCCTCCTAGTATTGGCAACCTGACAAAGCTTTACCTGTTGAACTTGGGAAGTTGTAATAAGTTGAATAACCTCCCTGCTACCATCGGCAACCTGTCACAGCTGCAGTACTTGCACTTTCAAGGGTGTAACAGCTTAAATAACCTCCCTAATACCATTGGCAACCTGACACAGCTGCAGGACTTGAACTTGGGATGGTGTGGTAGTTTGAATTACCTCCCTAATATGATTGGTAAACTGTCGCAGCTGCAACACTTAGATTTGGAAAAGTGTGATAATATAAAATATCTCCCTGATACCATTGGCCACCTGTCATGGCTACGGCATTTGAACTTGAAAGAGTGCAAGAATTTAAATAAGCTGCCTGATACCATTGGCAACCTGTCACAGCTGCAGCACTTGATCTTGCAAGAGTGTGGGAATTTAGATAAGCTCCCTGATACCATTGGCAACCTGTCACTGAAGGCCAGAGGCAGAGGAGGAAGTTTTCACACACAGTAAAAATTTAAAATATAAAATATTATTTTCAACACACAGAGCTGCTGCTCGTAATTTTCTGTTTGCTCACATTCACCACCTTCTCATTCTCATTCACTTGTTAAAAATAAAATTACAATTACAAAATATATGCTCCAGGTAAAAAGTCACGTGAAGAATTTTCACGGATGAGAAAGCCCGAAATAACATTTAAAATTCAAAAATACCTAACTAATTTTTCCCCCATCAAAATACATTTAATACAATGTCCTTTTCATAAAATTCAAACTTAAATATTAAATATTTCGCATCCCGATATTTCCTTTGGCGGTGGCGGCTTTCTTCATAGTTCCCCGCGGTATCGCGATGGTTAAAAACTTGATTGCGATATTGCAGGCAGCGGTTAGTTGACGGCCCGGTAAACTGCGGTAAACACCTGGCGGTTAAAAGTAAAACAAACTTCTACGAAGTCTCCCGTGATATCGCGATGAATATTTTATTGATTGCGATATAGCGGGCATTGGCTGAAGGTACGACAGGCGGTTGATATAAAACAAAAACTTTACCGAAGACTCCTGCGGTATCGCAATGACTAATTTATTGATTGCGATATAGCGGGCAGTGGTTGGCGGGGATGGCGACAGTTAGGGTTAATATTCCAACACTCCCCCTTAAGCATAACTGCGCTGTCCACCATGCCCAATCTATTTCTCTGAAAAATAAAATTATCTCTTCCCAGCGGCTTTGTAAAAATATTTGCACTTTGTTCTTCTGATCTGCAAAATTCTAAAAATATTTCACCATTGTAAATTAATTCTCTGATGAAATGATACCTGGTATCAATGTGCTTGCTTCTTTTATGAAAGACTGGATTCTTCGAAAGAGCAATGGCTGAATTGTTATCACAGTAAATTTTTGTTGCCTCCATTTGTTCATTTTGCAATTCTTTCAAAATTCTTCTCATCCAAACTGCTTGACATGCTGCACTTGTGGCTGCGACATACTCTGCTTCGGCTGATGAAAGACAAACTATTGGCTACTTCTTTGAAGACCATGAGACAACTCCAGTCCCAAAATTAAATACATAACTCGATGTGCTTTTTCTGTCATCAATGCTGCCTGCACAGTCACTGTCTGTGTATCCTATGAGTTTGAACTCATCTGAACTTGAATACTTGATGCCAAAATTTCTTGTTCCACTTACATACCTTAAAATTCTTTTCCCTGCTTTCCAATGGGTGTCTTTTGGTGTTTCCATAAACCTAGAAATCAAACTTACTCCATACATAATGTCTGGCCTTGTGGCTGTGAGATACATGAGACTTCCAACAAGCCTCTTAAACAAAGTTGGATCAACATTAGACCCTCTATCATCCTTGCTTAGTTTCAGACCTGTCACTGTAGGTGTTGGTGCTGGTTTGCACTTCATCATATTAAACATTTTCAAAATGTCATTTGCATATTTTGACTGTGAAAT
The DNA here is from genome assembly GCA_007258455.2 of Sequoia sempervirens. NCBI lineage: Eukaryota > Viridiplantae > Streptophyta > Pinopsida > Cupressales > Cupressaceae > Sequoia > Sequoia sempervirens. Next base: position 265,312,769 of record VDFB02271358.1, read on the forward strand.
AAAAATACCATTTTCATTTTGATTCACTTCAATGCCTAAAAAATACTTCATCAGACCTAAGTCTGTCATTTCAAATTCTTTCTTCATGTCTGCCTTGAACAGATCAATTGACAAATTGCCAGTGAAAATTAAATCATCTACATATAAGCATACTATTAGTATTTCACCTTCTTCATTCATTTTTGTATACAGTGTGGGCTCACTGCTACATCTATTAAATCCATTCTGCAAAAGATAACTATCTATTCTGCTGTACCAAGCTCTTGGGGCTTGCTTCAATCCATACAGTGCCTTTTTCAATTTGTAAACTTTGTCTTCTTGACCTAGAATTTCATACCCAGGTGGCTGATCCACATAAACTTCTTCTTCTAAATAACCATTTAAAAAAGCTGACTTTACATCCATTTGAGATACAGACCACTTATTCTGAGCTGCTAATGCTAAAATCATTCTTATAGTATCCAATCGTGCTACAGGTGCAAATGTCTCATTGTAATCAATTCCAGGCTGTTGTGAATAGCCCTTTACAACCAATCTTGCTTTAAGCTTCTAAACTTCATCTTTTTCATTCAATTTGGTTTTATAAATCCATTTCACTCCAATGACATCTTTGTCTTTTGGAAGACTGACTAGTTCCCATGTCTGATTCTTTTCAATTGCTTCAATTTCTTCATCCATAGCACTTACCCATTTATCATCTTTGACTGCATCTTCAAAATGAATTGGATCTTCTATTTGAGAATAAAATGCACAAAGAGAAATCTGATCTGAATTATTCTCACCTTCATTTTGCTCATATATATCTCTTATGCTTCTGATTTTCTGTCTTCTCAGACTTGCCAATGTAGGATTTGACATATCACTTGAACTTGTAGAATGTGGACCCGATGGTCCTGCTGTAGATGGTGTTTGTTGCCCTCTTGTTGGACTGCTTCCTTGAATGATTGAGGTTGTTCTTATAGTTGATGCTGGTGTCACTTGTGGACCACTTTGCTGACCTTGAATGGGAGTGGTAGGAGTCACAATAGCTAGAACATTTCTTGATGCTGGAACTTCATTCTCCTCTTGAGATATACTAGCTGAAATATTGACTGTCTTCTCTATGCTTCCATCCCATGCTTCATCTTCTACAAATTGTACATCTCTGCTGATTATAACTTTCTTTGTTGTTGGATTATAGAGCTTATAAGCTTTGGATTCTTCACTATATCCAACAAATATACATTTTTCTCCTTTGTTATCTAGCTTCCTTCTTAATTCATCAGGCACATGTGCATATGCTACACATCCAAATACTCTCATGTGAGTAACACTATGTTTTCTTCCTGTCCATGCTTCTTCAGGTACTATATTCATGACACTTTTTGTTGGACACCTATTCATAATATAGGCTGCACAAGAAATTGCTTCTGCCCAATATTCATTTGACAAATGTTTGGCTTTCAACATGCTTCTAGCCATTTCCATGATTGTTCTGTTTTTCCTTTCAGCTACTCCATTTTGTTGAGGTGTGTATCTAGTTGTGAACTGCTTGTGAATTCCATGATCTTTACAAAAATTAAAAAATTCTCTTGAAATATATTCACCACCTCTATCTGTTCTCAACACTTTGATATAATAACCACTCTGTTTTTCAACCAAATTCTTGAACTGACGAAACAGATCAAACACTTCATTTTTCTGCTTTAGAAAGTAAACCCATGTTTTCCTTGAATAATCATCAATGAATGTCAGAAAATAAAAACTACCACCTATTGAAGGTGTTTGCATAGGTCCACACAAATCTGAATGTATAATTTCCAAAGGGGCTTTTGCTCTAGTTGACTTTCCTGCTGGAAATGATTCTCTATGTTGTTTTCCTAAAATGCACCCTTCACATACCCTTTCTGGTTTTTCTATTAAAGGTAGTCCCTTGACCATGCCTTTCCTATGAAGTAAATTTAAACCTCCAAAGTTGAGATGACCAAATCTCAGGTGCCATAACCAATTTTCATCTTTTATCTCAGCTTGAAAGATTGTCTGCACTACTGCTGTAGTTTCTTCTCTACCCACTTGTGAATTCATTAAGTGTTGTGCTTGAGCATAATTTATATTCAAATCTGGCCTTATCTTTAAGGGAAACATTCTGTTGTTTGTCATTCTGACTTTTGCAATAAGCTGGTTGCTTGGGTATTTGTCTAAAATTGTGCATGAACCATTCTTGAAGGTTACTCTATACCCTTTTTGAACTAGTTGCCCTACACTCATTAAGTTATGTTTCAGACCAGGGCACAAAATACACATCTGAAATATACTTTTTCCCCCCTGTTTAGTTAGAATATTGACATCTCCTTTTCCTTTGACTGACACTTTGTTGTCATTACCCAATGTAACATCAGACTTTACATTCTCATTTAAACTTGAAAACATTTCTAGATTCCCTGTCATATGATTGCTACAGCCTGAATCTAAAAACCATACATCTTTTTCATTTGCTTGAGCAACATTACAAGCTAAAAACATTGTTCTCTTATCTGAATCCTGATTTTGACCTTCTCTTGAAAAATTTGCATTTTGTCTATTATTATCATACTGCTTCTTTCTACACTCATTCATATAATGCCCATATTTTTTACAGTAGTGACATTGGACTTGAGATTTATCATACCTTTGATTTTGTGACTGATTCTGTGTTGAGTTTTGGCTTGAGCCTTGATTGCTGCATCTTCCATTTGAACTTGATAGACTGTATATTTCACCTCTGTAAGAGTTTCTTCCTCTTCCTCTTGATCTACCTCTGAATCTTCCTTGACTGACTGAAGCCTGAGTTTTGAAAGCATGCTCCAGTGATGTATCTGCTGACCTTTTCAACCTTTGTTCATGAGAAATTAGAGATGCATACAGCTCATCAACTGAGAACTGTGAGAGATCCTTTGTCTCCTCTATAGCAACTACAACCGGTAGAAATTTTGTGGGCAAACTCCTTAAAACCTTTTCAACAACTCTGGTATCTTCCAGATTCTCTCCATGAGACCTAATTTGATTAACCACCCCAATGACTTGGGTGTAGAATGAATCTACAGATTCATTGTCCTTCATACATATTATTTCAAAATCTCTTCTCAGCATTTGTAGCTTTGCTGTTTTAACTTTTGCCATGCCTTGATAGGCTGTCTGAAGTATGTCCCATGCTTGTTTGGACTTTGTTGCTGCTGAAATCCTTGGAAAAATGCTCTCATGTACAGCTTGAAACAGATAAAATAAAGCCTTTGAATCTTTCTTCCTTGTGTCCTTCAATAAGTCTTTCTCTGCTTGTGTTAAAGCATTGTATGCTACTGCATCTGCTGGCTCTGCAAATCCATTCTCTACTAAATCCCATATATCCTGTGAGCTAAATAGTTCTTTCATTGTAATTGACCAGTACTCATAATTCTTCCCATTAAACTGTGGAATTTGTGGGTTTGTCAAGCTTGTGCTTGCTGCCATTTTTGAAATTTACCCAGATAATCTGCTTTGATCAAATTGACTCTGATAATCAACTTGCTCAGATACTCGTACTTGCTCTGATACCACGTGAAGGCCAGAGGCAGAGGAGGAAGTTTTCACACACAGTAAAAATTTAAAATATAAAATATTATTTTCAACACACAGAGCTGCTGCTCGTAATTTTCTGTTTGCTCACATTCACCACCTTCTCATTCTCATTCACTTGTTAAAAATAAAATTACAATTACAAAATATATGCTCCAGGTAAAAAGTCACGTGAAGAATTTTCACGGATGAGAAAGCCCGAAATAACATTTAAAATTCAAAAATACCTAACTAATTTTTCCCCCGTCAAAATACATTTAATACAATGTCCTTTTCATAAAATTCAAACTTAAATATTAAATATTTCGCATCCCGATATTTCCTTTGGCTATGGCGGCTTTCTCCATAGTTCCCTGCGGTATCGCGATGGTTAAAAACTTGATTGCGATATTGCGGGCAGCGGTTAGTTGATGGCCCGGTAAACTGCGGTAAACACCTGGCGGTTAAAAGTAAAACAAACTTCTACGAAGTCTCCCGTGATATCGCGATGAATATTTTATTGATTGCGATATAGCGGGCATTGGCTGAAGGTACGACAGGCGGTTGATATAAAACAAAAACTTTACCAAAGACTCCTGCGGTATCGCAATGACTAATTTATTGATTGCGATATAGCGGGCAGTGGTTTGCGGGGACGGCGACAGTTAGGGTTAATATTCCAACAGTCACAGCTGCAGGACTTGAACTTGAGATACTGTGGTGGTTTAAATAAGCTCCCTGATACCACTGGCAATCTATTGCAGCTGCAACAGTTGGACTTGGAAAAGTGTTGGAATTTAAAAAATCTCCCTGATACCATTGGTTACCTGTCACAGCTGCGGCACTTGAACTTGGGATGGTGTTGTAGTTTAAATAAGCTCCCCGATACCATTGGCAACCTGTCACAGCTGCAGCACTTAAACTTGGAATACTGTGGTAATTTAAAGAAGTTCTATAAGACCATTGGCATCCTGTCACAGCTGCAGCACTTGAACTTGCGATCCTATGGTTTAAACAAGCTCCCTGATACCATTGGCAACCTGTCACACCTGCAGAACTTGAACTTGAGATACTGTGATAGTTTAAATAAGCTCCCTGATACCATTGGCAGCCTATCACAGCTGCAGAACTTGAACTTGGGATACTGTGGTGCTTTGCATAAGCTCCCTGATACCATTGGCAACCTGTCACAGTTGCAGCACTTGAACTTGCAAGAGTGTTGTAATTTAAATAAGCTCCCTGATACCATTGTCAACCTGTCACAGCTGCAGCACTTGAACTTGGGATACTGTGGTGGTTTAAATAAACTCCCTGATACCATTGGCAACCTGTCACAGTTGCAGCACTTGAACTTGGAATACTGTCGTGGTTTAACTAAACTCCCTCATACCATTGGCAACCTGTCACAGCTACAGCACTTGAACTTAGGATACTGTGGTAGATTAACTAAGCTCCCTTATGCCATTGGCAACCTGTCATAACTACAGTACTTGAAGTTGGCAGAGTGTCTTAGTTTAAAAAGGCTCCCTCATACCATTGGCAACCTGTCACAGCTGGAACACTTGAACATGGAAAACTGTTGGAGATTAAATAAGCTCCCATATAGCATTGGCAACCTGTCACAGTTGCAACACTTGTACTTGTCAGAGTGTTCATTAAATAACCTCCCTGATACAGTTGGCAACCTGTCACAGCTGCAACACTTGAAGTTGTGATACTGTAGTGATTTAAAGACACTTCCTGATACCATTGGCAACCTGTCACAGCTGCAGCACTTGAACTTGGAATACTGTTGGAGTTTAACTAAACTCCCTGATACCTTTGGCAACCTGTCACAGTTGCAGCACTTGAACTTGCAAAATTGTTGGAAATTAAATAAGCTCTAGTATTATCGGCAATCTGCCACAGTTGTAGCAGTTGAAACTGAGAGGGTGTCATCGTTTAAAAAAAACTCCTGATACTATTGGCAACCTGTCACAGCTGGAACACTTGAACTTGCAAGAGTGTTGGAAATTAAATAAGCTCCCTGACCATTGGTAACCTGTCACAGCTGTAGCACTTGAACTTGAGATGGTGTCATAGCTTTAAATAAGCTCCCTAATACTGTTGGGTGGTGAAGCCCAAATATTCTATTTTAGTTGACAGTTTTTCTCACGGTTGCCTTCTCTGTAATGACTTCTTTTTGGCATGTGTTTATCAATTTAAAAGTTGTTTGTTTTTTGTTGGTTTTTACTATTTTGGAGATGAGACCAAAATTATAAAGTTGCTGCTATTTGAATGTAGAATGTAATTGTAATATGTGAATGAATAAAAGAGATAATCCCTATTGAAAGTGGATGTAGTCTTTTAAGATGATCCACTATAAATCTTGGTGTTTATCTGTTTGTGTTTGGTTTCTAATTCTGGTTTAATTTTCGTTTTCTTTTTTTCTGCAAATCTTTTCAACAATTGGTATAGAGCTTTGGTTAAAAAGCTGTTTTGGAAATTGTGAAGAATTTCTAGGAAAATGGATATGGAAGCTTTGCCTAATTGGGCTCGTGCTCTCATGCACTGGTCGTGTGGCCATGAAGAGAGTTTTGATGAAGTGGGAGCTATTCATCAAATGTTTTTGGATGAACTAAATGATCAAGCTAATTTTATTATTGAGGAGTTTCTTGGCATGATGGAATCAGACACTGACATTGAGCTAGATGAAACTATTCCGATGGAAGTAGATGAATCTCCTATTGTTGATCCCGATTCCCTGAGCACTGCCCAGGTGAGGTATGTGTGGGAAAGGCCTCTATAGGATTTGGGAGGTGAGGATTTTGAATTGGAGAGCCTACAAAGGCTGAAAGAAACAAAGGATACATCAGCATCAGATGTTGATGTGAAAGCTACAACAAAATGTCATGTACATTGGTGGGATGGTTGGAAAAATGAAAACGATTCCGCTGTAGAGGAGAAGGATTCTGGATTTGGAGTTGAATCTGAACCAGAAGAGTTTTTAGAAGATCTCAAGATTGAGCTTAGAGAACTTCTTGAATGCATTGGTGATGCACAACATAGGAAATCCATCAAGGAGGAGTTGCAGAAGAGGGAAAAGGCTGATAAGAGTGGTAAGTCTGTAAAGGACTTGGTATTGCTCCTCTACGACATGGTTTTTCTCACTTCTGACTTTCGCCTAGATAATCCAAATACCTTTGCTTTAAGAATTCGTAGGATGTTGAAGCTGGGTATCACCATTTATGTAGAAAAAGATGAAAATGTGTAGGCAGAGATCTCATTTCGAACCCCAGATGAGGTCGGTGAAGATATTGTCCTCGTGGAGGCCGAAGAAGCCAAAAAAGAAAATAAAGATATGCTGGAGTTGGAGGATGTGAAAGGGATTTTAAAGGCTCAAGGAAGAGAATGAAAGCGCGGTGGTGATGAGACTGTCCAAAAGAAGTCTACAGGTGGGAAGAAAATGAAACAGGACAGTAACCCTCCACGGGCTTTGACGGAGCAAGTTGTTCGGTCACCCAAAGGAAGAAAGCCAGGCAGAGGTTTGAACGTGGGACCTGTGCGGAGAAGGTCTCGATAGGTTACCGCTACTGTGGAAATCTCAGAGCCTAAGCCATTTGGATCCAAAGGCGTTTCAGAAGTTTTAGATAAATTTCAAGACATTAAATTTACTTGTGAGTATGAATATGATGGGGAACGTGCACAAATTCACTATCTGGAGGATGGATCTATTGAGACTTATGGTCAAAAAGCAGAACGCAATTTGGAGTCTCGAAAGAATCTAAGCTCGCTGCCGAGTATTGGAGAACATAATCAAATTGTGAGGCGGTTAGAGTCTTTGACGAACATGGATGATAGACCAGTTTGCAGCCTAAAAATGCAAGGGGTCTCATCGGAATCATCTATGCCTTTTTTCCGCGTGCTTAAGGATAAGGACAAGGATGGTGGTGCGTCAGTGGCGCATGAGTTCTTGGAAAAGCTGAGGAAAGCTGACAGAAGTGATGGTATAATAGGAAAAGACGAAACCATTATAAGAAGTTTCCGTCAAAGGATTGGTGTTGTTTCTACTACAAAGAATTCACGTCTGGCTGGAGATATGGGTTCGTTAGTAAATTTGCTACCTTATTTTTTTGCAACATTGCCACAAGTTAGCTCGCAGCCTTGCATCGGTGAAGAGCAACCTTTAAATGCGGGATCGATGCCTTTCCAAACTTCTACGCAACCTTCTCTTGTGACTTCGTTGCCATCCTTTACTAATTCACAGCCTCCTATTATTCACTCCCTGTTTGGGGAGCCTTCATCGTAGCCTTCACTATTTCATACGCTGCCTCTAACAATGGGTTTGTTGCCTCCTTTAACTTGTTCGTAGCCCATTCACAGTTTTTAACATCATGCACAAGCTATTCCCTCTACCAGTGCGAGGTTAGCTTATCCCTCATCATCGCATGAGGGAGAAGTGGGAGTTTTCAATCCCAAGATAAATTTTCCAGTCGATAATCAGACAGGGGCATGTAAATTGCAAAACATTGGAAGTAGGCAGACTGATAAGGAACAGGGGAGTTTAAATCTGCAAAGGTAGAATATTGGTGGTAGTAATAAGCAACAGAGGATTTTCATAGCAGGAGGTGTCCTTGGAGATTAAAGTCATTCAATTGGTGGAAATGGAGCTCTAGGATTTGACATGGAGTATGCACGTTGGCTGGATGATCAACATCGACAGATAAATTACTTGAGGGCTGTAGTGAATTCACCTCAGGGGTTTCATAAAAATACTCTTGATCACTCGTCGATCCACGTAGGTTATCCATGTGACCCAGACAAGAGGACTTTGGTCCCTATTTTGGATGTACTAAAAACGAAGGTAAGCCCTTGGTTAGCTGAAGCTTTTAGAGGGCATATTATGGCAGAGAGCCTATTCTGGTAGAGGCGTGCATGTACTCAATGTCTCCAGATGAAGATTTCATCCTTGATTTTCTGCCATTGACAAAAACTTCATTGTCAAGCGACAAGTCCCCTATCTTGATTGCTTCTGGATTCTATGTCGTGGAGCAAATGTTCAGGCAGGATGGTGATTATAGCAATCGTAGTCGTGGCAATTACAATGGTCGTGGAGATCATTTTGGAGGAGAGCTAGAGAGCACCTTCAAACACTTTGGCCAAGTTTTAGAAGCCCAGGTGTTGTTAGACACAGAAACTGGTCGCCCTCATGGTTTTGGATTTGTAACTTTTTCTGATCTGCGAGCCATGGAAGATGCCATTGATCAGTTGCATGGGAGAGAATTAAATGGGAGGTTGAATGAGTGTTCAGATAGCATAGGTATGAGATTTGGAGGGCATAATTAGAAGAAAACAGTGGAAAAAATTTTGCAAAAGGAAGGTGTTATGATTGATTGGCAAGCCTGGAAACGATTTATACGGAGTGTCCTTGAACAGAGGTTGAAGCCCTGTAATAGGGGCTTGTTTTCAAAGTGATGATCAGATTGGAAGGGGTATCTCTGAGCAGAGCTATTTGGTCTTCAAGTGGGAGATTATTGGGTGGTGAAGCCCAAATATTCTATTTTAGTTAACAGTTTTTCTCGCGGTTGCCTCCTTTGTAATGACTTCTTTTTGGCATGTGTTTGTCAATTTAGAAGTTATCTGTTTTTGGTTGATTTTTACTATTTTGAAGATGAGACCAAAATTATAAAGTTTCTGCTATTTGAATGCAGAATGTAATTGTAATATGTGAATGAATAAAAGAGATAATCCCTGTTGAAAGTGGATGTAGTCTTTTAAGATAAAACACTATAAATCTTAGTGTTTATCTGTTTGTGTTTGGTTTTTAATTTTGGTTTAATTTTCATTTTATTTTTGTCTGCAAATCTTTTCAACAAATACCATTGGCAACTTGCCATAGTTCAACACTTAGAACTTACTCGAGTGTAGAATTGACCATCCTCGTACAATTTCCAACTTGAACTTGGCATGTTGTGACGGTTTAAATAAGCCGCCTTCAGATGTGCATTCCTATATTGGAGCCTTCAGATGGATCTTGCAGTGTTGCCTGGACAAAAAATGAAATATTCTTAGTCCTACATTACAGGTAAATATTAAATTGTTTTTTCACAAAATTATGTGTCGAGGGAGTATCAAATGGAATTGCCTGAAGAGGTTCAAATTTCCTGTCATGCCTATTGTATGAGACGGGGATACAGTCTTACACGTCTTGTTATTTGAGCTCCTTTAGTGAAGGTTGTATTAGATTCTCTTATGATTTAAGAGCATGTTAAAGTCCATTATATTGTCACATTCTTTTAATAAAATTACTTAAAATTTTAAATAAATATAATTGTGTAATTTGATGATTTTTTTAATTAAAATTAAAATTTAGGTTGATTAAATCTTTATTAAATAATTGTTGTGTGTTAATTAATTCTATTTTATTTTAAGATATTTAGAAAGTGTGGAAGAATCTTATAGTAGGGGAGTGGGCTCGATGGTGGTGTGAGTTTCTATCATGGGATACGAGTTGATAGCTTGGACCCTACTTGTTGATAATCCATATATTAATGCTAGGCATAAAATAACCTATTTTTTAAAAAAATTATTTATAATATGCAAAAAAAGGTACCTATTGCATCAACTATAGATCCAATCAATTTTTGGGTAATTACTTTTTATTTTTCCAAATATAGGTCAATGAGAATAGATATTTATATATCCAATATAAAGCCACTTTTACAAAAATATTGATAAGACATGTACACAAATAGTATACATATAAGCTTGCAATTACATTTGACCAAATTACAGATATAAGTGTCACTTTTCAACCTCAATTGACTAACTTGTAGCTCAACCATGTACAACTATTTGAGCATTCTTCAAATTTACCTTGCAATAACTAAAAAATATATTGGGGTCACCATTATATATTATTTTACCATATAACAACAATAAAAAATATTATAAACAAGACCTATAAATTCATAAAGATAATTGATGTTTATTTCATGTTATCTAAACTTTTAAATACAACCAAATTTAAATTTTCTTTCAACACCTCTCAAGTTATATTTATAAATGCTTTTAAGCTAATCTTTGAAATCATATTAACCATTAATAAATATTGTCAATCCTATTCAAACCCTCACACAACATCTTTGAAATCAGAATGATACATAGTATTCAAATAATATTTCATATCACTTCTCTCATTAATTTCAGATATGTCTAATATGAATTCCCCCCAACAATTCAAATCCTTCTACTTGCTCAACATGGTACCCTTAAATTCCTATAAATTCAATTTGAATTCTACATTACACATTACATAGTTCCAAACACATGTTGCAACTTCCAAAGTATTAATATTTGAGAGTTGTTATAAGAAAATAAAATTGATTAAACTATTTGATTTATGTTTATGATTCATATATGTCCAAAGAATGTATATTTGAGAGGTGTTATAAGAAAATTAAACTAAATAAACTATTTGATTTATGTTTATGATTCGCATATGTCCAAAGTATGTATATTTAAGAGCTATTATAAGAGTAAAATTGATTAAACTATTCAATTTATGTTTATGATTCACATATGTCATGTGTTCTTTTGGAAATATTAGCACTCATACGTTTCATAGTGTAGTGTAGAAAATTGTATACCTTTACAATTTCACACCATGTTTGGGTCCCTTCATTTATTGGACTTAATTAAGCTCCTAATTTTCCAAATTATGCATTTCAAAGCCTTATTCTTACCATTTTCTGAAAGGGAACCAACATTAAATAAGTGCATTTAATATTTTATATTTCCATGGAATATGTGTCCTCAAAATATAGGCTAGGACCCATTTACCCATGTGTGAATGGGTCCATTTTATGGGATAGGACCTAATTTAAAATATGTTTTTGGTGATATTTTAATTATCCAAATTCAAATTGTAAGTGTCAACTTTTGGAATCTAATTTTTGAGAAACTAGATAAAAACTTATAAATACATAGTTATTTTATCATTTGAAGTCTAATACTTTATGAAAGAAATCATATTGAGAAAATATTATTGTCAAGAGCATTCAATAGCAGTATTATCAGTAATTTGTAGTAGTAATCAAGATCCTAACATCGTGTTTAAGTTTATGTGTGTTCATGTTGTCTTATGAAGGCTAACAAGCATTCTAAGTCTTCATATTTCCAAGAATTCAAGAATTCAAGAAAATCAAGCAAGAAAGATACAATTCCATTGAAGAGATGTGTATGAATTCAATCCTTAAAGGAAGCCATTAAAGGGTGGTGAGTTGCAACAAGTTTTCATTCATCATTTCCTTCCTTTTCCATTCAAGGTTTTCTATCATTGACATTGTCATTGTGAAAGTGAGAAAACTATTCATGGGGTTTGATTGAGGCAAACTCCTATGTGGAACTAACATACATTTTTCCCTTTTTGTGTATGTGCATATTATAGGTTGAAAAAGGATTGAAGAGATCTTGAAGAGAATTTTTGTATTGTTGCATTTGTTATCATCATTCTTGTCAAGACACGAAAACTAAGTTACAAAATTTATTTTTGTCATTTGACACTATTGCAAGTGGAAATAAGCATCTTAGATCTAGCAATAGAGGACCCCAAAAGTTGATCAGAAAGGCCTTACAAACACCATTTCACCCTTTGTTGACTCAGTCCTTGTAGGCACCTTAAAACCATTTTTTCTAAGAAGGTTTGTTATCCTCTACACTTCCTAGATCTACTTGCAAACTATTGTTTCTTTATGTTAGTTGTTGAAATCTTCTATTTTTCATATTAGGGCATATAGGATCATTAAGTTAATCATTCTAAAATATTTCTAATCCATTCTCCTCCTCAATTAGATGTAGATTTAGGTCTGAATGGCTCACCATTAGGGTTGAAGCTCAATATTTTCACCTTGTGATCTACATCTCAATGAAATTTGGAAAAAAACCCCATTGAATCCTAGGTTCTTTATGTAACATCATGAAAACATAAGGGGATTAAAGCAATAACAAGCAATCAAACTCTAATGTAATCTACAGTAAAACAACAAAGCACAAAGAAAGCATAAATGTAAACAAAGAGAAATCTCACCCAATATCTACATCCTTCCATGAAAGACCTCAATTTTCCTTATCCATTTTGTCATGAGGGTATTCTTTCCCTCATATTTTCAGTGTTCGTGCAAGTATAGCCTTGATGTATGTGATTATAGCAAAATATCGAAGATTAGCAAGTGCTTCCAAAAGTCATATGATTTTAGGAGAGGTAAACATGATGAAAGACAAATCAATTTATAGAAAATTGAGCATTCGAATGAGAGGCTAAGATTGAAAGATAGACAGATGATTTAGATTAAAATATTGGACATGCATTGAGATAACTGTTAGTCCTAACATGAGTGATAAAACCTAGAAGATAGAGATGAAGATTAAATAATGATTTAATCTTCAAGTTTGGTATTCGAAAAGTGGAAGAATAATGTTTGCATGACAAAGATAAAGATAGAATAATGGACACAATTTGTTTGAATGCACACATGAAATTTAATTAATTAAATAATTATATTTAATTAATAAGCATGTACATGCATACGAGTTAGAACTAGATAACTGACTGATTGTGACAGAGATTTTATTCATGACAGAGACTCATACATTAAATTGGGAGATAACTGGCTAATTTAAATAGATCTCGAGTTGAGTAAGAATGAATACTTAGATAACTTAATTATTTATCCAAATATAGAATAATATGTTAAAAAAAGACCTTTATGAATTAAATGATTTATTTAATTCAAGATTCAACATTTAGGGATTAATTAAATAAATAAGATTTATTTAATTGAGTAAAGAAAAGGTTAAATGAATAATTGAATAATTAAAGTATTTATTTAATTATAGTCGAAATTATGATAAAAGTAATTTAAATAAGAAATTATTTAATTTAAGAAGAAGGGTAAAGTTAATTAATGACGTAATTAAATAAAAAGATTTTATTTAATTAATCAAGATTAGAATAAAGATAATGTGAATTAATTAAATAATTAAAATTATTTAATTAATAGATGAATAAATGTTAAATAAAATTAATTAAATAATTATTTTTATTTAATTAATAGAAATAATGTTAAAGCAAGCCTCAAGAAATAACCCCAATGTCTCTAATGTCAAGTATTGACAATGCAAAAACAACTCAGTGATAAATGTGAAAATGCTGGTAATCACAAAGGGACCTTACAAACAAATGTTGGAACTTCAAACTTATTAGATTTTGTAATGTATTGATACTTGAAATCCTAAATCTAACCCAATTTCAAAGAAATAACAAAATATAAGGGTTTAAGAGAGATCCTAAGAGTAAAATTACACCTAAGATCAACAATGCAAATGATAAAATATTTGAAAGGGACCAATCCCTGAAAATTAATTCCTACTTAACCCATATTTCATCTACAATCTTACATAAATAGTGCAATCTTCTAAGGAATTAAACATTTTCAGATCATGAGACAATCCATTCATACCAACCCTATTTTGCAATTGAAATGAATAAATATTCACAATTTAACTAAGCACATAAATATAAGGTCCAGGCTAACTTTAAACAACAACTCACAATCAACTAGTTGCTAAAAGTATGGACAAGGGATTGCTACCAACACTTCAAACATCAAACCATAAACACCATAAAATTAAATCTAACTTTAAATCTAAGATGTTTCTAATGTTTTCAAAGCAATCTTGTAAGATAAAATAACGAGAACCATGCAAGATAAATCAATACAAAAAAGAGCACCAAAAGCACAATGTCTTTACTTATATTGAATCACCCAAAAGTTGCAACAATTCTAGTATCCAGTATTACAACACTTGCTTTCAGAATAACTAACTCCTAGCTATAGATCTTGCTCTATCACTTAGATTTATCCAAAATCTAACTCTTACAAATGAAGAAAAATACCCCATTTATAGAAATTCCATGCTAGGTTGGCACAATTAGGGTTACAAGAAGGTCAACCAAAAATAGGTCAGCCAAGAAACTTCTTTCAAAATAATAATTCTAGCATTAAATGCTTGAGACTTCTTTCCAAGTCGACTTGGACTCTCCAATGAAGATCACTCCAATGCATGTAGAGGTTGGAAGAAGAAACGTGTAGTAAACCATGGAAAAATGGGAAGCACAAATATCGATGCAATCATGCATTAACTCGCCCCTTGTCCTTATGTTGGTCCCCAATTTGTCCTACAACTTAAGAAAGATGTCCTCCAAGTCATCCAATGGTGGAGTGATCAACAATTTAAATCTTCTTTCAATTGATTTAATCTCCTTCATTGATTCTCTGATGAACTTATTCTATTCTACCTTGAGATCTTGAAACTTCTCCATAACAACAATATATGTGGCTGCATCATCTAGATGGTGGGTTGTGATTACACCATCATCAATTGGAGCATAAACTTCATTCCACCATTTCCTTAATTGTTATAGGCTCAGATGTTTTGGTGCAATTTTTTTCCTTCCAATCATTACTTCAAAGAATGAGATGCCTCTATTATAAATACCATTCAATGTATTTCCCACCTGTTGACCCTATTTACGAATCTTCTTTAGGACTCTCAGTTTCATTTGTAGGGCTTCATACCACTCCCCAAGGCTCTAAAACCATTGAGGAAGGAAGGATTCCATCACTTATCAATCTTTTCTCAATATAATCCATGATTGTCTTTGTTTTCTACAAGAGAAGATCTACATCATCTTTATCTTGTGCCAACAAATATTGCAACCACTCAAATGATCTATGTGCATCTCCACAAGTTGACAGAATTCCCTTGATCATGTTTTCTCCTCTAAGTCCCACTCCTTGCAACCATTCATGTGTAACCTATGTAGAAGCTTTCATCTTTTCAAGCTCATTGATTGCCTCTTTAGGAAACAATCCTTCTAGGACTATTCCCTCACTTCCCATTTCTTGTAGAGGTTTCATTAGATGTTGCACATACTTGTACACATCATTCAACTACTTTTGTAACTTCTCCTTTTCCTCTGTCTCTTTATCCAATCTCCTCAAAATGGCCTCAAAGAACACCTGGAATTCTTCCTTCTCTTTATCTTTACTTATGGGCCCCAAGTTTATTGTTTGAATGCTCTAATCTTAAGGAGCTAGCTCATCCTTATTCTTATCTACAACAGGAGTGGCAATATGAATCACCCTATTATTTGACTCATCCCTCATGATTCTAGAAAAAACTCTGGCATTCTCCTTTGTTTTACCCTTTCTAATATTAGCTAATAAATCATCCCAATTCAAAGGATTATCATCTACAACTATTTGCTTTCTTTTCAGTTCCTCATTGAGCCAACTAGGAATAGAAATGTTTGATTGTTGCTCAGCTTGTTTATCCTTTTCCTGTTGAATAGTGGAGGAGTCAACATTTGAACCATGCACTTCAAGAACTTCATCTTTATCTTCCTTTTCCTTATCTTTCTCTCTATCTTCTTCTGGATTCTCATTTTTTTCTTGGTCATGCAACTTTGTCGCCTCACAAATTGGAGGGGGAGTTCTTTCATGCACCTCTTCTTTCTCTAGGGATTTCTCTCCTTCATCCCTGATAGGTGAG
This sequence comes from Sequoia sempervirens, assembly GCA_007258455.2. Lineage (NCBI taxonomy): Eukaryota > Viridiplantae > Streptophyta > Pinopsida > Cupressales > Cupressaceae > Sequoia > Sequoia sempervirens. The sequence goes on from VDFB02271358.1 coordinate 265,328,912, forward strand.
TCTTCATGTGATACTAAATAAGAGTGCAAAATCCTATCAATATCTACCTCTGCATTGTGAAGATCCCCATCCTTAAATTATTTTCTATCCTCATCTTGATGGATATCCTCAACAACAACACTTGTTGGTTCCTTTTCTTCATCATGAAATTCCTAAGTAGAAGGAGAGGAAGAAGTATCCTTTTGTTGTTGTGTAATAGAGGGAATCATAGTGGCACCTTCTTTCACCAAACCTTCCCTAGGGGATGGAGTTCTTTCCTTCTGGGTATAAACCTATGTTTTCTCTTCAGAACTCTCAACATTTACCAACTATGGTCCTATCCCATCCTCTCCCCTAGGAGGTTCATTTTGCTTCTTTGATGTTCTTGTTACCCTTCTACTTTTAGGCATAGGGGAATCACCCTTCTTTCCTTCTTCCTCAAGTTCCTCTTCTTGAGCAGACTTCTTTTCTTTGCAATGGGATTTCTTTTCGTGTCCTCCCCAGTCTTTGTTTGACCACCTTTGATCTTAATCCGAAAAGGAGAGCTCACCTTTTCCTTGCCTTTAGGGTCATGTTCTACCTCAGAAGAAGACTGAGATTCCAAGCTTCCCATCAAGTCATAGGAACATTGTTTCCCTTAATTTTCTAGCTCCCAAATCTCATGCCCACAACTTAGTATATTTGATGACAAGGGCATTGATTTGATCCAGTTATGTTATTTCCTCTTTCATCCAATCAATCTCACTGATAGGCTTGTCTTTGACTGATTCATAATCATGGGTTTGTATGACTTCCCCATCATCATCAATTTGATTTGGGATGGCCTTGATATTATACAATCTAATCAAATTGGCAGGAAACCTAGAGAAATTCCTCTTCAGAACCTCAAATTCATCCTTGCAATTTTCCCAATAATCTTCAAAGTCATCCTTATGTTTGAATTCCCTGTTGGCTTTATTTTGAGCCCCACTTGTTCTGTCAAATCTAGGCCTCTTAGTATGCAAAGACAAGTTGAAAGTTCCCATCTCTTCATTAGAAAACTATGTTGAGGCCAAGGAAGGGCAAGCCTCATGACCTCCAATCCTTAGTGGGAATTCATTACCAAAACCAATTTTGTGCATATCCTTTTTTCACAATTGCATCAAAGGCACAAATTTTCCTTGTAACCTCCAAAAGAATGATATGATCTATAGGATACATGGGAAATATGTATGGAGCTCTTGGACAACCATCAATCCTGATGTAGGAAAATGTGGGAAACTTTAACAACCATGCTCTAAACTTCTGAATCAATTCCTTGGCAACATAAAAAAATTCTAACATGTTCAGCACCTTGAAGCAATCTTGTGATGTACATGGTAAATGTATCATTCACCCTTCTATAGCTAGAACTATCCAAATGTAGCTAGGGATAGACTTCATAAATTACATCCTAGCTAAAGATCCCTTGAGTGCTCAAACCCTTATATGGATGGAAACTTCTAAAATCATAGACCAAATAAGATGTCATAGTGAAAGTTTTGGTTTGCAGAATGTTGCACAATTGCTCATGAATCATCCTACTGATTATTCCTTCCTAATGGTAGTTTGTACCTTCCTCCATTCTCATGATCAAATAAAAAATCCAATTCCCAAACATCCCTGCACTCTTTAGACCCATCACTCTACTAAGAAGAGTGATTGCATCATAGTAATCTGACTTGAACTTGGCCCTAAACAACTATTTTGGCAATCTAGAAATATATGCCTTTGGTTTCTCTAGCCATGAATTAATAACCTCCAAAGCATTACTTGTATCTTGCTTATAATGCTTCTTGGCTATATCAATATCAAATTGGACCACATGAGACCTATCTGGCATGTCAAATGTTTGGGCAACTAAGACAAGGGAGAAGTCTGCAAGCACTCTACCTTGTGGAGCAATTACTCTCTGTGTACCTTGATCATAGTGTCTAGAACATTCCAAGACAAGCTCATAACATTGCATTGTGGAAGGGAAGCTGGCCACATGATCCAGCCTAGAGTCTAGCATTCTCCTTACCAAAATAGAAGGGTCACCCACTATCATTCTTTCCTTAAATTCTTCATAGTCCCACTTTCCCACATTGGTGTCAGTCACCTCTGACCAAATGGAAACACGTATATTCTCAAGAATCTTTCTCTTTGTATCCAACCTAATCCTTTTAGCCTCCAAAATAGTAGCTTTCCCGACATTAGAATCCATCTCTTTTCCCTTACCCTTGCAACCAATAGCTTTGCTTGATTTAGCCTACACTCAGCAAGAAGTCACAATCAATGTTCATTACAACATAGGAGTTAAGGTTATTCCATCATTAATAACATATTCATCATCCAAATAAGCCCAAACAATAATCAAAATCCCTTAAAATCTCATAAACATAATTCCTTAAAAATCTCAAGATTTTCACTCCGCAGAAATCAAGCCAGGGAGGAAATTCAGGGATTTCATGACTAGGCGGAAATCAATGAAGAACACATAGCCATCACCCCCAATATAAATCAATCAACATTGTATCTATAAAAAATCCAATACCTAACCTTTAATTTATCAAACCAATCATGAAATACTGAAATCTCGCAATATTGAATCATCCATTTATCATTTTTAGAAAGTTTCGAGGATTTCCATCGAGGATGGAAATTAGCGAAAAAATAAAAACTTTCACATTTACATGAATTCTTGGGTAATGACAAGGTGATGGGAATTTCAGAGATTTCCTAAGGTGAGGGAATTTCGTAGGATGCTAAAATCTCTTAAAATCCCCAATTTTTTACAATTTGGCCAAATTGATCGAATGATCATAAATTTGGGCTTTGGCTCATATTTTGTGTTTGTTTCAAATCATTCATCCATGATTTAAGCTAGTAACTCATTCAAGTACAATTCGATTGATATTAGCAAGGAATTCAAAATACGTAACCCTAGAGTTTTTCCATGAATAACTAGTCAAAGGTTTACTACACTCACTCATTCGATCAATCCATAACCAATCCTTCAAAAACTCTCAAGGAAAGTATCAACCAAATACAAATGGGAAATGATAGCTAAAATTTGCACTTAGATCATTAATCTTTCAAACTGCATAACCCTAGATTGATCAAACCAAATCATTATCATACACATCAAAAAATTCAAGGGCCCATATCTAGCAAGGATTGGCATTGATAGATCATCAATTCAAAGAAGGGATGTGACATTAACACTTAGGGGAGGGATCAAAATGAAAAGGGGATAACCCTAGTTTGATCACAAACCTTCAAATTTGCAAAAACCCAAGCATAAAATATGCATAATACCAAAAAACCATGCATACTCATCAAACCAAAGAAAAGGAAGCATGCACATACCATTGATGATGCAAACTCAGGAAGATAATTATTGGAAGAAAGTTTCAAATTCCAAAAAGACGCGAACGATGCCAAAGATACATCACCAAAACTATCAATCCACAGCTCCAACAATCAAACTCACACGCAACTCCCTAAGACCAAGCTTCTTCAAATTTGATGTGAGACAAATATTCACCAATTTTTCAATATTAAAACTTCTCTAAATTCCATTAAAAGCAAGCTACATTGTTCATACGATAGGAATAATGAGGTTAAATGACTACACAAAACCAACTTTAGGAATCTGAGGGAGTGATGGAAGTAGGGGATTTTGAAGGCACAAGGAAGTTCAGGGAATTCCACTAGACATAGAATTTCGTGAAATACCAAAATATCTCAAATACAATAACAAAACCACCAGACATCCAAGAAGCCAACATAAATTAGATATTTCCATAGAGGGAGAAAATACCTGAAACCCATGAAAAACTCGAAACTCACCCTTAACTTAAAATTTTCAATGAACCACCTTAAGGGATCATATGTATAGGAAAGATAAGAATTAAAGCATGTTTCAATATTCCTAAACGTACACAACCAAAAGCTTCCAAGACCAAAGACCAATCTAATAGGAAAAATTGCAAAAAGCACCCAAATGGCCAAAAGAGAGGGTTCCTGCTTTCAGCGGGGCGTGTGTACGAAAACTGTACAACAAATGGCAACTCCTATTAGGGAAATGCTCTAGAGCATTTCAATGACAAACTAGAATCAAGAACCTAAAATCTCTAGTTTCAATCCCTACATTAGGTCACCTACAAATATAGTTTCAGAGTTTACAAGAAAGAAAACATCTCCTATACTAGGGTCAAAGTGTGTGCACATGTATTCTTTTCCCTTCCTTAGTTGTAGCAATAACCAAACACAGTCTAACCAAGCTACGTAAGCATCCTGGCTCCAAAAGCATCCTGGATAGAGCCTCACTGGAAGTCAGATGCCTATAGCCCCAACGAGGTTATCATTGTGGTCCTCCCAAGCATAGCTCTACTACCAACCAAGCATCCATAGCCCCGATAAAGATACTAGAAAACTCCTAATAAGGTGAATATTTCTTTTGATTTTCAAGATTCTCTTTTCTTTTCTCTTTTTTTTTGATATTCTGATAACATCTTTTGAAAATTTTCTTTTCATCTCATAATAAATGAAGCTCACACTCAAGGCTGAGAACCACAATGGCGCTGAAGCAGAATATAATATTTTTCACTTGACTAGACTTAGTAAGGACTGCATACAACCTTGGAGTCTTTAAAATATGTATAGAAATATAAGACCCAAATACATTCCAGATTTAACTTAATGTAATGACCCATCTACTCCAAGCATATGTGACACCAAAATAAAGAAATTTTACCAACTGACTCTGGAAGGATGATTAGAGTTTGTGAAAGAAATATTCAGAACAATCCGAAGTAATAAAATGGTTGCCATGTAGATGCAACAAACCTAGAAGAAAATAAGAAAACCTAAAGCAAGAGAAAAGAAAAAAGCAAACCTTGCCTAAACCAATCCTACTCTAACTAAAGCAAAAACAAAGAAAAGCAGAAAAACCCTACTCTAACCGAAAGCAAAAACAAAGCAAAGAAAGGAAACCTAATCTAACTATTTTCAAGGAAAGAGCCGTGAACAACTCGGGATTGGAAGTAATGCTTCAAATACTACCCATTGACAGGTAGTGGGATATCCTCTCTAGTGAGAGTTTTCAAGTGAAAAGCATTATCTCCCAGAATCTCTAAAATCTGGTAAGGGTTGAGCCAAAGTTTGTTAAATTTTCCATGCCCCCCTTTTTAGTCATGTGCTTTATCCTAGTAGAAAACCAAGTCAGAGATTCTAAAGGTTTTTACCTTGGCTCTTCTACCAAACCATCTCTTAACTACACCTTGATGTTTAGCAATTTTTTCTAAAGCTTCATCTCTTCTCTCTTCAAGGTGTAACAATTCATCCAAGAGAGGTTCACGCTTGTCCCCTTCATTATAATACTCATTAATGAACTACAAAGTGGGGATCTTCAAATGAATTGGGAATACTCGATCTAGACCATACACAAGGTGATAGGGAGAAGTTCCTAGAGAGGCCTTATGTCTAGTGCGATCTTCCCAAGAGGAAAACCCGAGTTGGGTGTGCCAATCTTTAGGATTCTTCTCTAATAGCTTACAGATGATTGTTAAAAGGTTCTTATTGGAAGACTCAGCCAAACCATTTCCTTATGGGTAATAATTGGATGCAAACTTTATGATGATTCCATGATCAAAGGACCAATTGGAAAATTTTAGTGATGCAAATGCAAGACCATTATCAAGAACCAAATCCAATGAACAACCAAAGCGATTGATTATACCTAATTCAATGAAAATGATTACCACTTTAGAAGTACATTGTTTGCATGCAAGAGCTTTAGTCCACCTAGTGAAATAATTAGTGACAATGAGAATGTACCTATGGCCTATAGAGGAAGGTGGATTGATAGGACCAATAAAGTCCATCCCCCATTGTGCAAATAGTTTTACCTTTATGACTGGTTGTAGTGGAAGAGCTGCATACTTCTCTCTGCTTACTGTTGTCTGGCAAACATGGCAAGTTGTGAGCATCTTTGAATAATGTGGGCCAATAGTAACGAACCCTCAGGATCTGATTTGCAATAGAAGGGGTAGAACCATGACCTGTCCCATATCTTTTGTGGAATTCATCCATCACTGTTTCAACTTATGCTTTTCCCAGGCACCTTAAGTAGACACCCTCATGGTTTTTCTTATACATGATAGCTCCCTTCATCATAAAACTATTACTCTTCAAATTTAAAGATCTCTTTTTTACTGAATTAAGATGTTCAAGGCATTTATAGTTCAAGAGATAATAGATAATATCATCATACCAATTTCCTAGGGACACATCCCAGAGGTGGTAGTGCTAAACTACAAGGTCAGGACCCATCTCATCCATTGTTTTGGTTAGCCCTTGTCCTCTTACCAACTTCATGGGCTGAATCTCAATATCATACTCTTGTAACATGGTTACCCACTTAGCTTTGCATTCTCCCAATTCATTCTGCATCAACAAAAGCTTTACTTTAGGGTCAGGAACTATTGTAAAGACCTTATTCCTTAGAATATAATGTCTAAATTTCTTTACAGCTCTAACCAAGGTATAGGCCTGCTTTTCCACACTTGGGTACCTTAATTCTACATCCTTTAAAGGAGCACTCATAAATGCTATGGGGTATTCCCTTGATCATACTTTTGTGTTAACATGCTAGCATAGGAGTGGTCTAAGGAAAATGAATAAATGTAGAAAGGCTTGGCATAATCAAGACTTACCAATATTGGAGCCTCAATAATGGCTCTCTTAATTTCTTCAAATGCTTCCTTGGCTTCTGCACTCCACTCAACTTTTGCTTCCTGCTTCAGTATTGCATTCAATGGCTTGACTATTTTTGCAAACTTTGTGATAGACTTCCTGACAAAGTTGATTTTTTCAAAGAATGATTTCATTTCCTTCTTACTAGCAGGTAGTTGGATTTTAAGGATGGCTTCCACTCATTTAGGATCAATAGCAATACCTTTCTCTGAGATAACATGTCCTAGCAATTTTCCTTTAGTAACTCCAAAGATACATTTCTTTGGATTCAGTGAAATGCAAAACTCTTTGCACCTTTGAAACACTTTGTACAAGTCTGCTATATGATCTACTCGCTACTTAGAAAATACTTTCAAATCATCCATATAAACACTAGTACAAAAACAACAATATATGACTAAATAAACTACTAAAAAATGCATATAAATGACTAATTTTGGTCATGTGACTATTAGTAGTTTATTGTCGGTCATTTATAACGTGACCAAATTTATGACTAAACTATTTTAGTCATTTATGTAGTCATTAATTTGGTCATTGATTGAGTCATTGATTTATTTGTTAATTTAGTCATTGATTGTTGTTAATTGGTCATTTATTTAGTCATGGTAGTGATTTATTTAGTCATATATTTAGTCATTAATTTATTGATAGATTTAGTCATTAATATAATCATTGATTATTGTTAACTGGTCATTTATTTAATCATGGTAGTCATTTATTTAGTCATAGTAGTCATTTTATTTAGTCATGGTAGTAATTTATTTAGTCATGGTAGTCATTATAGTCATTTATTTAGTCATTTATGAACTAATGCTTTTAGATGTGTATGCAAACTCTTATGTTTGGAGAATGCTATTACAATAACTAGTCTATGAAATTGCAAACCAAGAGAAAATTATGTTGTGATTGAATAATATAAAACTTTAAAGCTCTTATGTTATTAAAAATTCAAAAAAATTGGGATTGAAACAACATTGGAAAATAATTCTCTATATATTCAAACTGTATATAAAATTTGTTACAAAAAACTCTATATATAGAGTTTTGAATACAAAATCTTTTACAGTATACAAATTGTTGATTTATTATACATTTAAAATTGAAAAAAAACTAAAACTAAATGGTGTGAATGTATGTCTTCAGTGATGCCACTATTGCACATGAGATGGGCAATAAATGCATCTAGTAAGGCATTGGTTTTGCATTTTCTCCTTGCTCTCTACCTATCCACAATCAAAAAATAAACATATTACTAGGTAGCATAAACAACAAATATCTTAAAAGTAGATACCCATAAGCATTAGAGTAAGTGTAATAAATAAAAATGCATAGAATTAATGATATTACAAAAGAAATGCATTTGCAAAAGAATTAATATCAGACTGATATCTTAAATATTACTAGTTTATCAGAGCAATATCTCCTTGCTATGTACTATCTATAAACATATTACTAAATAATTGTAAACAATGAATATCTTAAATACAAATACCCATAAGCATTAGAGTAAGTCTAATAAATAAAAATGCATAGAATTAATGATATTGTAAAAGAAATGCATTTGCAAAAGAATAAATATCAAAGTAATATCTTAAATATATTACTAGATTATCAAAGTAAGTCTAATAAATAAAAAAATGCATAGAATTAGTGATATTGCAAAAGAAATGTATTTGCAAAAGAAGTAATCTCTACTTTTTTTATTTTGGATTCAATTATTGTATTATTCTTTAAATCAAATCATCACAATATCTTGAAAAAATAAATTTCATTCTAAATTTAAATTAAATTCTAATTTATAATTTAACAATTACTAATTTAGATATAAAATCAACCTTTCTTTTTTAGTTTTTCTTTTCTAATGAAAAATAAATAAATAAAAAAGAAAGATTGTTTCAAAAAAACTAAGCTAGTAATAAAATTATTTAAGAAATTTCATTCTAAATTTAAATTAAATTCTAATTTCTAATTTAACAATTACTAATTTAGATATAAAAGCAACCTTTCTTTTTTAGTTTTTCTTTTCTAATAAAAACCTAAAAAATAAAGATTGCTTCAAAAAAATAAGCTAGTAATAAAATTATTTAAGAAAAACTAAAAACTTCAATTTTATTCTAAATTTAAATTAAATTATAATTTCTAATTTAACAATTACTAATTTAGATATAAAAGAAACATTTCTTTTTTATTTTTTCTTTTCTAATGAAAAAGAAAAACTAAAAAAGAAAGATTGCTTCAAAAAAACTAAGCTAGTAATAAAATTATTTAAGAAAAACTAAAAAAAAAATTAGAATGTCTCTTGATAACTAAAATTCTATTGTAATAAAATTATTTAAGAAAAACTAAAAACTTCAAAAAAACTTAAATGTATATTATCAGCAGTGAATGGAAGATATACTATGAAGCTGTGAATGTGCTCGAAATTATTGAAAGCATTGTGAGAATGTAATGCCCCATCTTAATAACCTAAGAATGTTGCAAAAGTATTGAAAATGTGTAATAATTTTTTTTAAAGTTTAATTATTAGGTTAATTAGTTGCATACATTCATTAGGCTAAGCGACGTTACACTACTTTGAGTTTCCATAAGTGACTAAAGTATTTCGCATTGCACATATTAATAACATTAACATAAAGAATTAACATTGCATAACATTGAAATTTTCATTCAAGATAATATAATAAAATACATACATGTTTCCATACATTGCATTTGATAGTTATACAATACTCATCCATCCGATGAGGTAATTCAAATAATAGTTACATTTTACAAATGATCACCTCTTATACAATTGAGGGATGCTTTCAAATACAAGTTTATAATATACAATGATGAAATAAACTTAAGTTTCCATGTGCGAGCTCTCCATCCATGAAGCTCTCAATGCCATGATCACAAACTGGGGACCCAACGGAGTAAGGTGCATGTTCCACCCAACCATGTGGTACCCGTAGGTCCACCCCCCGTGCTAGGAGATAGTAATAAGGTTACCTAGACCTAATCTACTAACCCTAGACACTAGTACACACATTCTATTGGTTACATTGCTTCCAGATTCTTGACAATTAATTATACCACAAATATAAGGCTAACTGTTATTCTAGGTGGAGAGTCATCACAACGATGCAACGGTTACCCTGGTGTTTCTTCCTAGGTTTCGACCCCCAATCCTTGGGTTACCCTAGTAACCTCTTATGAAACCCGGCCCCTATTGCATACTGTTGTGGAATCGAATGTCTCTTAAGGAAACAAGACACCGATTTGCCATTCTAGGCCTTCTCAACTTATAGGTAAAAGCACAAAGTTGTGTCACACTTTCGGCCAAATAAATAGTTCCGAGCGAAATATTTTCAGCCGGAAAGGTTTTGCCCGACTAGGTTTTGACCGAAACCATGTGGCGTATTACGTGGCACATAGGTTTCGGTCGAATAAGTTTCGCCCGAATCCAAAAAAATCAAAAATTTCATCTTCCCGCTTTAAAACTACCTTCAAAATTGGATTTTTTAATGTGCGGGGTTTCTATAGAAAGGGTTTCGGTAGAAACAGTTTCTATAGAAAGGGTTTCGGCCGAAACCCTTTCTATAGAAACTGTTTCTACCGAAACTGTCTATGTGGCATCCTAGTTGGCAGCCAACTCAACTTTTTTCAGAATTTTCTGAAACTTTCAACTTTAGCTAAGTATTTCTTTAGTCAGAATGATGTTTTTGCAAAAACAAAAAATACCCTTTTGTAGAGCTCGGAGTGTAGAATCCAAATATATAATTTTTTTAATATTTTTATTAGTTATAATATATTTTATTTTTAAAATAATGCAAGTAGGTTTTCAAAATAAAAAAGGAAGTTGATTACAAATTAAAAACAAGATAGTAAAATTTATTAAAAAAATTTAAATCTTATATGGGGCACAAGAGGAGAGAGTCTTCTTCAAAAGGGTATAATTATTTTTTTGAAAATGATTTAAAATTTTGAAAATAGTTGACGGCCCATGAAAACTATCAAGTTTTGACATGTTTGACTTTAAAACGTTATTACAAGAAAAATATACATCAAAATTTGATTTTTCTTTTTCCATGCACAAGATATTGAAGTTACCTATTTGGAGAAAAAAAAATTAGGGAGAAATGAAGTTTTTTTCAATTTGTTTCTTGACGGCCGTGAAGTCACTCTTTTCTGAAATTTTAGCATTCCAAAATTTGTTCTTAAATTGATAAAAACATAATGAAAATAATTTTTTTAAAAATTTTAAAAATTACAACAATAAACTTCATCAAAATTTCTACATTTCATTAATTTACACCATTTTGAAATTCAAAACATAAAGACCACTTTTATGTGGTCGAAGTTCAAAATTTTTTTTGCTGTTGGCCGATTCCTTTATAAAGTGTGACACAGGTTTGTGCTTTTACCCTTATACTCATGACTGAAGTAGCTCAAGAGTCATAAGAGAGGCATGCACATCTTGTTAAAAATTTTAAATCTAACTACTATGTCATTTAATTATCACTGACTTAGTTAACTATTTGTAAGTTACCCTGACACCACTTTGTGCATCGGCCCTTACAAATAGCCACTCCCCTAAACATAACACGGGTATTCTATGTTTTCTGACTAAGGTTTATGAAGTGTACATACAACCCAAATCAATATAAAAGTTCAATCATGATAAAACGAACAACAATCAATGTTCATAACACAGGTGTCAAACCACCAAATGAAACCATGTACACAACCTTAGTTAACACAAGATATTAACTTATCAATTACTAATCCCATTAAACCGTTGGTCTGGAAGACTTATTCATTATAGACTTTTCCCATTTTTCCTAATACAAAAAGAATTAAAACAGTTTAAAGCAAATGCTTGTCTATCATTTGGATATACTAAATCCATATGTATGAGTTTAAATACAGCATATTTATAAATTGTTTAAATAAAGATCAATTTTGAAAACAATAATGTAATTGTTTCTTTTAATTCACTTTTCTAATTTTCCACAAATTTGCATATAATCCTTTTCTATACTTTCTCAATTTCAATTTTCTCATGAAATTTTAGAATATTAATTTTTTTAAAAAATTTAATAATTACACATACTCAACAAATATCTATATATATAAACATATAAATATTACTATAAAAATACCATACTTAATTCCAACAAATATATTTATATATATATATATATAAATATATATATAAATATAATATCTGAATTATATATTACCTTTTTAAATAATATTATGAAATTTTAATTAAAAAGTAACAAAGTTTCTTTTTAAGACTAACACACAGTCTGTACTCGGCCGCGACAGGGTTTTATCGGGCGACGGACATAGCCGAGCCGCTCTGTGCAAGGGTGGAGGGGGTGGGAATTACTCCCACCGTCGCCTCCCTTAGGGGCAGTGGCTATGGGAGTGGCCGCAGCCACCTCCCACTGTCACCTCCCTTAGGGGCGGCGGCTGTGGGAGCGGCCGCAACCACTTCCCACCGTCGCCTCCCTTAGGGCGGCGACTGTGGGGAAAATAAAACCCCACGGCCCCCAAAACAATTTCTACATTTCAATACAGTTTACGTAAAATAAAATCAAAATTTTCTTTTGTATAAGGGAAATTAAACCCTACGAATTTGACAACAATTACCCTCATTTTTTAAAAAATAAAAATTAAACTTCAATCTGACGGATTCGTCCGTACGGCGGCAATTTCTAAAAAAAAAATATTAAAATAACTCACATTCACATAATTCATTAAAACAACAAATAATTACAGAAATTGGGCATTAACCTTCAACAAAATTTTTGAAATGAAATACAAACCCCTTCAAATATTTAACAATTTTGCTTCTATAAAATAGAATTTTGATTTGCCCCTTTTATTTCTTTATAGTTTCCTTGTTTTCACAATTTCACAGAGTTTTGAAATAAGATAACAAAAAGATTCTTTACTATCACAACTAAAATTCTTCACAGATCCATTCCACTGATTGAATAAAAATTTACCAAATTTTCAAGATGAACACAGGAAAATACAAAGCATATCTTTTCTCTTTTTTTTTAAAGAAAGAACAAACACAACAAGAAAAATACCTGTAGTATAAAAGCTTCCTGTAGGAAAATTGCTCTTGCATGTAGCACAGAATCCCAAAATCTTCTTTAAAGAAATCCCCAACTTCAAGAAAGAGCTTTTCCAACCACCAAGAATCCTCCAAGGGATCTCCCACAAATATACAACCAGAGAGATAACAATTTCTAAGAAGTAAGGATTTTACACAGAGAAATTTATTTTGTAAAAGCTTCTCAATATTTTCCCGTGAGGAAATTGAACATCCTCTATGAAATTTCCCCAATCCAATATTACCTCCGTGAAATTTCTCAACAACCTCATTAAAGCACTGGCACACTTGTCGAGAAGTGGTTACCAAAATATCTTCTCCACTTCTCAGCAATTTTCCAATTCAAATTTTGCATGCAAATTTTATTTAATTTAAATTTTACAACCACTATACAAAACTCATGCATATATTTTAATTTTAATTTACAATTTTGCATAATTTATTTAATTTTCAAATATAACTATTTACTCACTTAATATTTTAATTTAACTAATTTATTTATTTAATTAAATAAGTTTGATCTTTTATAATCAAACCATTTAACCAAATAAGCTAATTAATTAATTAAATAATCAAGCAAGTAATTTCTTTAATATTTAAAATTAATTTAAATAACAATAATTTAAAACACAATATTCCAACATTAAAAATTAACCAAATTTACTTTTCAACAATTTATACAAACAGAAAAAATAACAATACAACCTATGACTCAAAACTGAAAAACAGACAATGTACTAAGACCAGGGTTATAAACTAGGCTAGGGTAAACCAAACTACTATCTCCCAATCAACGTTTCCGTTGAGTCTTGACATGCTCAGACCTGAGTACCCAGGTGGAGTCGGTGTCATGTACCTACAAATTCCTGCAACCAAGCAAATAACATGCATACATATACATATATAAAATAAAGCATTAAACAAACACACCGTGCGGAGAAAATCACAGATATCGCAGGGCACTCGCAAGCGAGTGATGCAATTCCATTCTCCACACCAATACACTTCATAGCAAACTGACGAAATAAATGTTGTTAGTCCATCATAAACATGTACATATCAATAAACATCTATGCTAAATCATATCATGTCTGAAATCAATAATCATCAAACAAGTATCATCATGTCACAGAATAATCCACTATCACTCAAAACCAGCGATCACAATATCCAAACAAGGTATCACAGTCTAACAGTATGAAAACATAGCAATAGAAAGGATAAGCATAAACGGAGGGGTACTACAGAGAATAAAATTGGTTCAAGAATACAAACCTAGATTATTTACAAAATCTACTTGAAGAACAAAATCTGAAAATGAATGAATATAGGCCAGAGATTTCAGGAAATGTCAAAAGTTGTGATATTAAGTGGAAAGAAGCTGAAAAAAAGCCTTTTATTAAAATCAAGATTTCCAATAAATATAATAATTCTCTCAGTTATGAAGGCCCTCTATTAAAATCAAGATTTCCAATAAATATAATAATTCTCTCAGTTATGAAGGTGCTCTCTGGGAATTCAGACACACTTTGGCAATTCATCCCATTCACAATTAGACACTTTACTTGGATGAAAAGCATAAAAGAAAAATTAAAGAAAGAATTTCAGGGCATGCCATTTATATGATTTTTGGAATTTCATTTGTGGAAACGTCAAGTATACAAAAGTATGTTTTATTGAGTATTGGGTCTCTACCACACAGACATGAGGAAGAGAAAATGAACATAAAGAAAAATATCCAGAATGCTATGAAGGTCACGGCCATTAGAACATAGAAAGCCCTCAAAATAATGAAAATAGTAAGTTGAGAGTGCAAATTTTTACATTTTCTATAGAAGGAAATTAATCCATCAAGAGTTGTGTAGGGAGATACAAGGGTTTTTATTATATTTCCTCTACTGAGCTCAAATCGAGCCTATTCTTATAGAAATTTAAGAGATAAGAATAATGAAAGTTAGACAAGATTGTTGTAAAGGAGATGCCCTCCAAAGTCTTTAGAAATGAGCCTCAAAGATACTCTAATGACAGTCAAACAAAGAGGAGAGATATCAACAAATGGTAAGCAAAGGAATACAATAGAAAAATACTCAGTCGCGACCAAGTGAGCTCGATAAAATGCTTCAAAATGGAGAATACTTTTTAGTTTCAAAACCAAAGACTTACTTCTGCAAGATACAGAATGAGTCACCATTCCACTCTCAAACCCTACCTAGGCATGGCGGTGTTGAGTTTTCTCCAAAAATACAAGTGAAAAATGAAATGAGATTAGGGCTTGGTTTCTTTTTGATTTAGGGCTTTTTCATTACCCTAGGCCCAATGGTTTATTTTTCACATTGTATTAAAGAAAATAGGTACCTTTTTATGATTTTTATTAGAAAAATCAAATACCATCACAACTTTCCCACTTCTTTACTTCATTTGATTTTGATTTCAAAATTAAATCTCCCATTTTTAAATATATTATAATATTATATTTATATTATAATATAACAATTATATTATATTATTATATAATATATAATATATTATATAATAATATAATATAATATTATTATATAATATTAGTATTTAATATAATATTATATAATAATATATATTATATAATATCATATTATATGATAATTTATTATTATAATATATTGTATTGTAATATAATATATTATTATTATTATTATTATTGTATTATATTATAATACAATACACTTCCTCAATTCATTTTTTTTTAATTAACCACTTTAATATCGTATTGTCTAATTTTTATGTGTGACTAATTATCTAGTCATCTTTATTTGTGTTTCGAAATGAAAGATAGCCCTCAAAATGCAATTGGATTGTTTAAATCATATTTTATTAGTGAAATTTACCACAATTTCTCTATGATACATTTGACATGCTAACACAATAGGAAAATCAAACTGGCTTCAAATCATAGTTAAAAATATTAATGATTCATTAACATAATGAGTAATAAAAGTTAAAGAATGTAAATGTTAATTTTTTTTATAAAATATGTGAAGGCCTTAAGACTTCACCAAGAGCCAATGCCTTCTACGCAATAGGTATTTTTGGTGCATCAAGCAACCTAGGCGGCCAAATGGCCCGCTTAGGTAGGGGTCCCATAAGGGGGGCTTAAGCTCTATGGATTATGATCAAATTTAAATTCAAAAGAATAGAGTAATAGTCATTTATTTAGTCATTAATTTAGTTAATTATTTAGTCATTTTTATTTGTCTGATATTAGTCATTTATTTAGTAATTTAATTGTGATTTTACCTGATGACCAAATTAGTCATTTATTTGCCAAGTTCTACTAGTGTTAGTCATGTGACTAAAATTTTTAGTCACGTAGTCATTTATTTGCCAAATTATACTAGTGAAATAATTATGCACTTACCAATGATGACCTTAAAGGCAATGTCCATAGCTCTTTGGAAGGTTGCTCCAGCATTGATCATCCCAAAGGGCATCCTCCTATAAGCAAAAGTTCCCCATTTTGTAATAAAGGAAATTTTATTCCTATCTTCATACTGGAACATAACCTAGTTGTATCCAAAGTACCCATCTAGGAAGTACATCATTTGAGATCCATTGAAAATCTGAAGCACTTCATCCAATGAAGGAACTGGATAATTATCCTTTTCCAATGCCCGGTTAAGGTTCCTAAAGTCGACACATAGTCTGATATCTCCATTTTTCTTTCTCACTGGATCCAAATTTGCAACCCAGGTTGAATGTATTACTAGGAATATCATACGTGTTGAGAGCAACTTCTATACCTCCTTTTGAATGATGGGCTCCAATGAGGCATTAATTGGTCTTTGCCTTTTCCTAAAAGGTCTTGCTCCTGGCTTAAGAGGAATGGTGTGTGTAATAATTGAAGTTTCATATGTCTTCAAATCTCCATAACTCCAAGCTATCACATCTTGATATGTATGTAATGCATCAATGATTCATTTCCTCTCCTCTAGTGTACATACCTTGCCAATGAAGACATTTTTCACATTATCTAAAGTTCCATGTTATATGTATCACATTGGCTACTGATAGATTCCTTCATAGCTTCTTGCTCCTAATCCTTTACTATATCAAGATAAAAAATCCTCTCTAGTTGTACCATTCCCCTTGGAATCATATTAGTCTTCAAATTGATGACCCCTTCCAGGTCCATTTCTACTTCTTAAGGTTTAGCTTCATCAATAATGTGTGAAGTAAACGCATTAGAGCTTGTGATAAAGTATAAGATATGATTGTAATCTTCAAATACTTGAAATTTGGTCACATTTTTAGGTACTAGGTACCAAAGTTAGCTCCACAGTGAATTTCTTCAATCTAGAAAGTGACAATGTTTGCAAAGTACTAGCTGCCTGGGCTAGAGAATCTGCAGTCTGGTTCCTGGTGCAAGGTATTAACTATATGTTGAAGGCATCAAACCCTTTGATGAGATCCCATACTCTGTGCCTATAATTGGTCATCCTTCTATCATGACATGAGTATTAACTCCCAACTTGCTTAATCACTAACTCAGAATCTCCAAATACTTGCAGAATCTCAACCTTCTTTCTTAGTGCCATGAGAAATCCATGAATCAAAGCCTCATACTCAGCTACATTATTGGTATGATGAAATTGAAGTATGTGAGAAACAAAGAAGGTTTTACCTTTAGGGATGATTAACTCAAAACCTGCTCCAACTCCTTGCTTTGACTTGGATCCATCAAACTTTAGCGTCCAATAGCCAGTTGTTCCAAATCTTTTCATTTTATCTTTTGTGCTACTACTACTAGAGGGTTCTGCAAAAGGCACCACCCTCTTTCCCTATGCATCATCCTAAGTACTTTGTATCTTGATTCTTACAGCAAGGGTTGGGTTGATGCACTTTTGTACATATTCTATTGTTGTTTGGCACATGCAACATTCTAGTTCTGAATGAGTGAACTCTACACCAACTTGGAAGTAATAGATCTTCAAAATTCATGCCTCTACCCAAGTGAATCTAATCTTCTATACACTTCTGGATGAATTCTTCAAATTTTTCCAGTAAGCTAAGTTGGTTATCTTCAGGTTCATCATCCTCTTCAACCGGTTCCCCCAAGGCTCCAATACTAGTATATTCTACTATAAAATCAATGGGTGTGGTATGCAGCATAAAGATTTCTTCTACATCTGAGTCGTCAACAGGGGTTACAAAGACATAATTTCCCATGCTTACTTATCATATCAGTATTTCATTTGAAGTATTCTGATATTCTATAATCACATACTTCATCCTAGGCTCTCTTTCTATCCTGATTTGATTTGGCACCCCTTTCCAAGGAACCCACATATGGGACTAATTAGTTGATACATATCCATTTAAGGCCTTAGTAAATTCTCTTCCCAGAATCAATGTAACGCCCCACCATGCGAACCCCAAAGGACAATTAAACAATAATTACTGCACAATTTTTTTTTTAAGTTAACAAAACATACATGTAATACACATTAAGTCATGACATGAGTTTCATTTAAGTAGATTCATTAGCACATACATCCCTTGGGGTACACGAGGAGTCATTACACAACTGATATAATCCATAACAAAGTAAACATTAACAAATGTAACACATTCATGATATATCACTGATAAGAACCATTTGTGTACATAAATACAACATATGCATGATTAACTTAACACATTGAATAACAACTGCCATGGCCAATATTCACATCAAGTTTAACTTTTCATTATAGTACAATGTTCTAGAGGTACAATTATACAAAAGTGTTTCCAAACATAAATGGAAACCATACACAAGATAACATGATACAAATAAATAGATGAATACAAAGTATCATAACTGGCTCCAAGACAAATACAACTCTGGAATCGCTGCAACAACACCAATCCACACCTCTCGATCCTTGACTGGGGACCCAATGGGGTGCTTAGCATGTTCCACCCGACCATGTAGGTCTGAAGACCCACCCCCCATGCTAAGGAGCTAACAAGAAAGAGACCTCAACCAAGAACATCCAAACAGGAATCCACAAGACTCAACATCATACAAAAGTATCATAAAACTCAAGGATTACATTGACATAATCAACAACATTCAAGAGTCAACATAATAACTTAAAGTCATAAATCTAAGTAACCAAAGGATGATCATGAAAAACTTCCAAATCAAACCGAATTAATAAACATAATACAATTTCCAAATTGCAATTACACAATACAATAACATCATATCATAGTACTATAAGAGTACAACGTCATAAGTCAAATATCAATGAGATCATACAAGACCACAAAGTACACCAAAGATGCATCAAGGCAATACTCCATAAATCAATATAAGTGCATTCAACAACAATCTAAACCAGCTCCCATAACATACTTCCAAACATAGACATATGACCAACTCAAGAGAAAAATATAAACACATAAGATCACTCAAACTTAAACAATAATAAATCATCAATTCAAGACAAAGGACCACTTCCAGAGGATTTCCAAAGAAGCAACATAAGAAGGAGTGTTAGAGGAGAGTGTCATCGCATGGCTTAACATGGATTCTCCAGACTACCTATTGCAAGGTACCACCTCCATCTACTGATGGATTATCCAAACAACCAAGCGCTAGGAGCCACCTCCATCTATGGTTATCTAAGCTACCTATCTCAAGGAACTGCCCCATAGGGTTGCTCATGCGGAACCGTTACCTTTCACGAAGACAAGGCAACGATCATGCCAACCACGGCCTTCTCAATCCCCTTTAGTCTGTGGTAGCACTAAAAGGCGGATGAGGCAACAATTATCTTTTTAGTGTGATTCTACCCACCCCCTAGTTAATTACTTAGGTTTTCACTTATTAATCACACTCTAACGAGGGCTATCCTAGCGCCCCTTTGTGCACCGACCACCCACTTAGAGCCACTCTCTCTCTAGACACTCAAAACATAAAAATCAAAATCCAAGGGTTGTACAACATAACAAGAACATTAGATCACAATAGAGAAACATGTGAGGCATTACCCATCTCGCTATAAATACATAATCAAAATCTCAATGATTCCCATACAACCCTTTCAAAATCATGAAACCAAAACACTTGCCACCTCAAGGACACATAAAAGGAGAGACATTGACCAATAATAACACAAACAAGCCTCTGGAAGACTCTCAAAAAGTTTACACTAGGGTTTCCCCATCAAAGAACTGACAACAAAAATTTGCAAGGCCACAAGAACTATTTTTAGTTTAAATGTAATAAGTGAATACACCAAAATAAGATCAACAACTCCATTCAAACAACATAATCAACTTCGATACGAACTAAAATGGAAATCCAAGGAAAACCTTTATTTTCTCCTCTTGGAATACTCATAACTCAAAGAAATTTTCAATTTGACTCATTAACAACTCAAGTAGAATCATTAATAATGACAACATTAACCGATTTACCTCTTAGGGTAAAGAACCAAAAGAAAACATATGGGTTTCCAACGAATAGCAACATACATTAATTGAGATAAAATCCCCAACTCAAAATCAACTCACGAAAAGTCACATTGAAAGGATCTATCAAAACAATCCATAAAACCACACATTCAAATATATCCATTCCTTCAATAAGAAGTAACTTGAAACAATCTAAAAAG
This sequence comes from Sequoia sempervirens, assembly GCA_007258455.2. NCBI lineage: Eukaryota > Viridiplantae > Streptophyta > Pinopsida > Cupressales > Cupressaceae > Sequoia > Sequoia sempervirens. The sequence goes on from VDFB02271358.1 coordinate 265,349,408, forward strand.
AACATTATTTTAAAGATCAATCATTTCCAACAGTTAAGGATATCACAATATTGCGAAGTGAAAATATAATCTAATGTTTTAAGCCATAAGACACTAATCACAAGTATACTCTTCCAAACACAAATTAAAACAAATATATTCCAATTTACATATTATACTGTTACTCTTAAATAACAACAATCTCCATTCCTAATTCTATCACTTTCTTATTTGTCAAGATTACTTAATTCCTTTATATAAAACAAGTTAATAACTTTATGACGATATAATTCAAGAACTTCTTTAATATTACTCAATTAATCATCTAATCCATTTAATCATTCTCTTTCTTCTAACCTACAAAAAGTGATAACATTAAACTAGCATTTAAGGCTTCCTTTATATCCTATCTCTTCAATTATTGAGACATCATTTAAGTCAATTTAAAGAAAACGAAGAGACATATTTTAATATCTATCTCACTACACATTTATCACAATAGTGACTCCATTCCCCTATAGCTATATGCATAAAACATTCAACCTCTAATTCTACGAACACACAACTTCCACATATTTCACCTAAAGCCACGAGACACCATGATTCCAAGAACTACCAAAGTGACATTTAAACCAAAATAATTCACATTAAGATTTACCAAAGTAACCTTAACCTCCTTATTTAATCAATTTTAAAACAAAGTGAGAACACAATAACCTAACCCACTAAATACATCAATTATCACAAAAGAATGACTTACATTCGTTAAATGGCTTAAAGGATTTCAACAATAATGGAAATTATCTAATTGAAGAAAGAGTCCTCCAACTACCTAACGAAATAGAATCAACTCGTAACTGAATCTACTTGTCTAAAATAAAATAAAATAAACCATTTGAACTCTAAATAATATAAATTAGTAAGACTATCCTTCATTTAAATTTTAAAACAAATAAGTGAATACATTTCTTTCTCAATTATTTCTATGCTTTAAATATTTATTTATAAAGGATAATAAAACAAAGGTTTATTTTAGATAATGGAGTATTATCATAAACTTATCTATTCAAGAAAATTGCCTTACAACCTAGATACTTCACCTATCAGACATTACTTCCATTTATGTTCAGCCGCCACAGCTCAGACAGGTTGACAATGAAATCAGAGAGGCTATTTAATTTACTACAACTTTGTAAATTTAAAATTTGCAGCTGTGAAAGGTGGTCAATGGTTTCAGGGAGGCTATTTAATTCTGTATAGTGCCTCAACTCTAACTGTTGTAACTAAGGCAGGTTGTTGAGCATATCAGAAAGTGAATATTAGAATTTGGAAATATCGCCATCTACTTGCATTATTACCAAATCTCACATGATATCCACAAGACAAAGGAGAAGGAGAAAGGTGAGGTGCAATTACGTGACTTAAGAGCAGGATAAATAATATTTTCAAGTGCAACAATTGTGATAGATTGATAGCAGAACCAAGCAAGTTATTTAAATCTATAAACTTCCTATTAAGTTTGGGTGCCAAATTTGATATATAACTTAACTCAAGGTCTAAATTACAACGACTGGAATTGATAACCTTTCCTTGATTTCAAGGTTAAATCTTAACCATAAGATATATGTATACATAAAAATGCTTATTCGATATTAAGGGTCTTGAATAAGAGATCATAGTCTTTTAGTTTACAGAGATGAGGAAAAAGATCAATCGGTTCAACCAAACATTTCTCTCAAGGAATCATAAGCTATTATTTTTTTATAAAAATAAGGAAGAACTCTTATTCTATTCACCATACAAGTTTTCTCAAATGATATATCCTTTGAAACTCAGGAAAATGCAATAATACAGGTTAGAATGGTTTCCAAGTAAGGTTTGCAAGTTTAAGAAAATATGAAGAGGAATAATGAAGTCGGGTCCTCTCAGGTTGTCGAAAGACAATTTGAAAGAAGAGGGCAAAAGTTCATAGACTTGGTAGAGAGGATATAGAGTTGAGCAACAAAAGAAATTAGATTGATAAGATTCTCAGCCAAGGAATGCTAAAGGCTTAGGCTTTACATAGAACCCAATAAAATTAAATCTCACCAGAAATTGAAACTATCTCCATATCTACAGGTTCGGATTTTCATTATATCAAATCATATGCATATAAATTTCATTTCGTTTTTTAAAAGAAAAAGTTATGCAACAGGATAATGCTTAAGACTCATACGTGCCTGAGTTAATTATTCGACTTGAAGACTTCAAAACTATTTCCTTTGGAGAATTCGTTTGCAAGCTGCCACCCAAAGAGATGCAGTTCCTAGAACTTGATTCTGCCATCTCCCAAAAGATTGAGATGCACATTTTTTCCCAGACTCCAACGCGTACAATATCCACAAAGATTCTTCAAGAATGAAATCTAAAGTAAATGCTAGCAATAATGGAAATGAGGCACAAGAATGGAGCAAGCTCGAGTTGAGAAGAAATAAACGATTACAGAGAGGGCTTTCCAATTATGGGAAACTTGAAATCATGAGCAAGATGGATGGAAATTCAAAGAACATAGCTAAACTATAATAAGGTTTGTGAAACTCCTTGATGTCAATACAGAGAATTCCTCAAATGAGTAACTTAGGAAAACGTGAGAATCCCCAGAATAGCAAAAGAATAGAGAAACGAATTAGGAGGTTGAGACTTAATGATATTTTCCTAAAATAATCATCTATGAACCACCATGGATGTTTATGGTGTTTGCAGATATTATGAGCCCCAAACAGAGAGCCCCTGTGTCCAAAACAACTCCCCTCAAAAGCTAAATATAGCTATTTTTTTTTTTTTCATATTCTATAGTTCTCTTCGACTTCCAATTGCTCTATAGGTGTAGTTTCTTTCCAGCTTTTCTTGCTTTAAAACACTTCAACTTCCTATCCCCTTAACCATTTAAATTCCTTATTAAAATAATTATCTTTTCAAGATTATTTTGTTCATAATTATTATTAACTTCAATTTAACACAACAATTTAAACTAATTTATCTAATAATATCACTTTTACGTTTAACGAATTAGTTTAATTTGATCATTTGTTCTAAATCATTTGATTTAATTTAATTGATTATTATTTTAATTTCTAATTAAATTTTAAATAACTTTGCAAATCACTTATGGTTTAATTAATTATTTAAACATGATTACTAACATATTATATTTTTTCACATAATCAAATAACACAGTAAACAATGAAGCACACACAATTACTCACACAAAAGTCCAGAACAATCGACCCGGAGGAGCACTACATCCTCCCCCCCTTAGGCATCGACTTACTCCTGGAAGTCAAGCTCAAGCATAAACATGGTAACATAACAATATCAATGATCATAAGCACATCAACACCACAAATTAAAACATCAATTAAATGTCATCAAGTAAGCAATGAAAATTAAACAAACCAAAAATAAGGAAATGATACCAAAACAAAAGTGGTGACGAGGTTGCAACCAGACCAATTTGTCAAATACTAGGACGAATGATGAACTAGGTTGGGGAAACTTTCTTGTCATTTCCTATTTTTCCACATCAATCCCATTGGGTGTTTATGATGCTCGCCCTATCCTGACAATGCAGGTGGAATCAAGACTTAGTTCCTGCAATCCTGCATGCAAACAAACGTTGTGTACAATACATATATATCACAAATACATCGCGAGAGGAACTCCCAGCATAGTAGGGAACTCGTGAGCGAGTGATACCACACTATCCCTCCCACCAAACCACACTTAATAGTCAAAACAATTCTAGTAACTCGTAAACAGTTTGCTTCTTATTAGTTAGGCAATATTCGCATAAGGATGCTAACCATAAACCTAATTCATCTACTATATCAAAATAAATTACTACTTGAAATTATAAGTATCTATACGTACATATTACAATTGCATTACCTTCATCACTATGCTTTCTGAAGCCAACTTCCTATAAATCAAAAGCTATGATAGAACATCACACATTAGTACCCATAATTCAAGTTGCAATCTTAACCTCAAGATACTATATTCTACTAAAAATCATAGAATAATTATCCACAAAACCTCACATCTTCGTTAAAACTCATAATTTTCACACAAGAACTCCACTTTAACCATTATTCAACACCAAATCTCACATCAATTTCAATAAAAAGGGTAAAATTTTACACCTTCACAGATTCAAGAAAACATAATTCATCACTCAAGGACAACAAAATTGTAGATTCCATGCACACTTGACATATTCACACGCATAAAACACATCACCAAGAAACACATCACACTAAAACACAAGGGTCCATAGAGCATCCCCGACAGGAAGGATATTGGTGCATTGCGCACTACACCGCGGGTCCTATCCTTTCCATTAGTTTCCTGCACCATCAACCCGACACCGGTTATTAGAAGAAACTTAGTTTCACAACAATGACAATAGAAAAGTGAAACTCAAGACTCACGGGTCTAAGCACAAGGTTACATAGTGAGCACACATAGTGCCCGGTGTATGAACCTATGCTCTGATACCATGATGTAACGCCCCACCGTGCGAACCCCAAAGGACAATTAAACAATAATTACTGCACAATTTTTTTTTAAGTTAACAAAACATACATGTAATACACATTAAGTCATGACATGAGTTTCATTTAAGTAGATTCATTAGCACATACATCCCTTGGGGTACACGAGGAGTCATTACGCAACTGATATAATCCATAACAAAGTAAACATTAACAAATGTAACACATTCATGATATATCATTGATAAGAACCATTTGTGTACCTAAATACAACATATGCATGATTAACTTAACACATTGAATAACAACTGCCATGGCCAATATCCACATCAAGTTTAAATTTTCATTATAGTACAATGTTCTAGAGGTACAATGATACAAAAGTGTTTCCAAACATAAATGGAAACCATACACAAGATAACATGATACAAATAAACAGATGAATACAAAGTATCATAACTGGCTCCAAGACAAATACAACTCTGGAATCACTGCAACAGCACCAATCCGCACCTCTCGATCCTTGACTGGGGACCCAATGGGGTGCTTAGCACGTTCCACCCAACCATGTAGGTCTGAAGACCCACCCCCCGTGCTAAGGAGCTAACAAGAAAGAGACCTCAACCAAGAACATCCAAATAGGAATCCACAAGACTCAACATCATACAAAAGTATCATAAAACTCAAGGATTACATTGACATAATCAACAACATTCAAGAGTCAACATAATAACTTAAAGTCATAAATCTAAGTAACCAAAGGATGATCATGAAACACTTCCAAATCAAACTGAATTAATAAACATAATACAATTTCCAAATTGCAATTACACAATACAATAACTGTCACTACTGAATTTGACTCCATTTTCTAACAAACGTTTTTCAGTCGTTTGACAAACATTTGTCAAACAATCAACGAATTCCCGAAAAAAATTTCATCGCCATTTTTTATCAAAATTTTGATGACGAATTAAACATCAAAATAATGTCGCAGATTCATCAGTCGTGGGCATCATAAAATGACTTAGATGTTCATCGGAATATTGACAAAAACTTCATGTATCCACCAACGAATTATAACTAAAATGCAATTGCAATGGCTCCTCCGAAGCGTTGAAACAACACCAAAACTTTGACGCCATTTCAACGAAATGTCCAAGGAGTTACGACGAAGCCTTCATTGTAGCTATAGCAACTTCATCAGACCTTTTCAGTGATTCGTCGATGGCCTTCATCGAAATTGTGATGAAACAATGCAATTTTTTAAAAAAAATCGTTAATGTACCGTCACGGAGACTCTTGGCGATGACCACCAAAGCCAACCCATCAGTGAGAGATCAATCATCAGCACAAGATAGAAAAATCACTCTGATAGTCCATGTCTTGCTAATGACTTCTGTAGGCAAGACAAATCCAATGTCACACCGATCTAACCTCTTCAGGAGTTTTGAACACTATTGGTTATCAGGAAGACATTATGAGGGTCTCATCGATTAAACAAGTGTCTAAGAGCAAGTAAACATATGGAACCTATTAATTTTCTTATTTTGGGTTTCTTTAAATCATAGAATAGATACCATCTTCTTGTGTATAATGTACTTATATTCATATTTGAATTTGATACCAATTGTCATTGCACATTCCATTTTAGTTGCACAGAGAATTCTATTAAGAAATATATTGATAATTCCAAATGATTTATGGTGTTGTACAACTCTACCTATCATCACAGTTTTGTTGTTCCCCCCTAGAGAATCCTACAAAGACAAGTTTATAATACCAAGTCAAATAATATGAAAAAGACTTACTTCCATACAAATTAAATGATTATTCTCACAATGGAAATTGTCTAATCACAACAACAATTCCATGAAAGGTTATCCATGCTTCATAAGAGATGACTAATCATACATACAAACTACAAGATGCATAGAAAAAGTATTACACTTGAGAACAACCTAGGGCTAACAAGGGAAGGAGTTAAGAAACGTCTGGATTGAAGAGAAAATGTGTATAGGGAAAATGCTAAGCAGTGTCAAGAGAACAAAGCTTGTAGAACATATTCTTGACCTAATCAAGCTCTTGAACAACTTAAACAAAATTAAAATACTAACACATGCATGAGACATGTAATGAACTTCCAATATCTACTATCTTTTTCATTAATGCAGAGGTAGGTAAAGGAGAAATAATTATAATTGTAACACTATTCATAGTCCAATAAATTGTGTTCATAATTTGTGTTCAATGGACTTCACTTTTATCATTATACTACCCATCTAATACCATATTTTAATCTAGGGTTCAACTATCTCAGATCTAAAGAATTACCTTCAATTAACCATTTAAAGTACTATAAAATAAGGTAAGACTTTTACTTGAGAAAGATTGGGTACACTTGTAGGATTAAAGTTCTCACAATCATTAGGATTTATTGGCACACAGACACAACCTGCAACATATGAAGTAATGGATGACTACAAGTTAGTGAAATGGTCCTTAATATGTGATTGGTTTGCAAATTGTTTGGTAGAATATAAGGTTACAAACAAATCTACATGTTGCAAAAAATTATGAGGACAATCTACTGTAATCATCAAAATATATGAAAAGTGCAAAGGAAAGAGCCGAGCTACATCTCTAGAGCCTAAAAAAAACACATGCAAGAAACATAAAAAAAAGAACAAACCAGTTTTTGGATGAATACAAAATGGTGCCTTTAGCAAGTGATTCATATGCTTTCAAACCTGACAGGACATTAAGAAGATTTTAGTCTTCCTCTGTGAAATTAACTACTTACAGAAAAACCTAGAATCTAATATTATATACCTCCATGTCAAGCCGAGGGTAGGTATAAGAGAAAAAAAATTCCTCAATGCAATGCCAAAAAATATCAATGTGTGTAGGTTTGTATTACTCAAAATATCAATTCACTATCTAAGGAAAAATACCAAAGTGATGTTTTAAATTTCAATATTCACATAGGCTCCCTTATTGCTACACATGCATTTACAAGCATTATTTGAGCTCTAAACTATTCAAATATTAAGGATTTAATTAGCTATAAGATGGAAATTTGTTGTTTAGACATAATCCATCATCTTTTACATATCTTTAAATTCACTCCTAGCGCTTCAGATAATTTTTTCTAAATGAGACAGAAATGTGAATCTTTTATGACAAAGAAAATTCTTAAAAGGAGGGGGGAGAGAGCAAAGGGTAGGGGGAAAGAGAATGCTTGAATGTATAGCAAAGTATAACATTTTGATCATTATAAAAATGAAACAGGTCTTAAGTTTGAAGCATTAATATCATTTAGAACATTTATGATCAAGAATGAAAGTAAGTAGAGAAACTTTTGCATACCTACAGATAGTACAAAATTTCATGGTTAAGTGGAAGCCTCCCATCAACAAAAAGATCCAAATATTCGTGTATCTATCTCAATCGAGCCTCTAAACCCTTCAAAGCTCTCAATTTTTTCACAAACCTGTTATGCACAAAGGTCAAATTTTAGAGTTATGTCACCACTAAAAACAGAAGAAACAAAGCTTTGAAACCAAATCCACACACAACACAATGTGGTATTCATACAAATCCATACAAACAAACTAAACTCAGAACATTGGAATGTAAACAACTTCAAATTATGATGTAGAGCATGGATTCAAGGTCTAAAGAATCATTTTTCTACCACCATAGTGAAAAGTTAGCACTTTATTTCATCTTTGCATATTGGTTTGATGCTTCAAATGATGCATTTCTTATATTGAGAAGTGCATTACCTTATTGAGCTTCTCTTTGTTTCAAGAATAGTTTAATATTCTCTACTTAACAGGGCCAACCACGTGATGGTGGAAGCTCATTTGGCCCCTCCCCCCCCCCTCACATCACTCTCAATTCCCCATACCCAATCATATAACATTAATCATTCATTCATCCATTAATAACATATAACATTCATTCATTAACATATAACATTCATTAATTAACATATTAACATATTCACATTCATTCATTAACATATAATATTCATTCTTTCAGTTTTTACATATTATCAAAAATATGGTTGTTATGATATGATTACAATCACTTTTTTTTGTTTCTTTTTAAAAGCTAAAAAAAATTGAATTGGAGTATCATTTTCTAAATCATTTGTCCCCCCTTTAGTTGTTCTACCCTATGCTCATGATCTTAATGTACGCCTAGTCATCTGCTCACGACATGGATGCCACTGCAAGGGGGGTTTGTTGCAATAACAAATAAATGTTAAATTGATATGTTTTATTATTGTCGTTACAAGTATTTCATTAATTAAAAGAACATTAGAGTGGTTCTCTTTACCTAATGGGTCCACATCATGTTCCTGAACTTTTGTTATAGACTCATGCTCAAATATTGAACACCCTCTAAATCTTGATCTGCAATTGAAACATGAAAGGTTACATTAATTAATACACCAATTGAAATTAAATATGTTTAAAAGAACATTAGAGTGGTCCTCTTTAACTGGTGGGGACACATCATGTTCCTAATCTTCTCTAGCCTGATCATGCTCAACATGTTGATCACACTCTACATGGTCTAAAGCTGAAACATGAAAGGTTGCATTAATTAATACACCAATTGCAATTAAATATGTTTAAAAGAAATTTAGAGTGGTCCTCTTTACCTAATGGGGCTACATCATGTTCCTGATCTTCTTTGGCCTAATCATGCTCAACATGTTGATCACACTCTACATGCTCTAAAGTATCGGGATGCACACCATGACCTTCATCTGCAGGTTGTGCTCCAACCTCACTAGGTTGCATTCCAATGTCATGTGTAGTATTAACATTGCTTGAATGTTTAAAACAAATAGCACATAATTACTTTATGATGGAAATTAATATTGAATGGATTGCACAAGTATTTAATTTTAAATAAACTTTATTGAGTTTATTTACCTACGTGTCGGATGTAGTGGAAGATTGTGTTTTCCCAATCAAGACTCTTAGGTGTTCAGCCACCGCTCCATAGCCTTGTTGGAAGGCAATCTTTAGGTCCTCTTCTGTGGGAACTCTATTGAATTTATAGCCCCACATTTTTGCATAAGATCATGAATTTTGCTTCTATGGTGTGATAAAACCAAAAAAAAAATCAATTTATTATTTGGATACAATATTTCATTTATTGATACTTACAATTCGTGTGGCTAATTTCATATATCCACTAGAGCCAAGTTTGTGTTGCTTGTGTTTTTATAGTCTTTCCTTTGTTACCCTAGATGGTTCAGGCAGCCTATGAAAAGTTTGAAATACGTTAGATTATGTAAAAACAAAGAGTAATTAGTATATAATTACATTGTTGATAGTATCGCATACCTTCCTTGGCCTAGTGGTGTCTTTCCTTTTTTCTTTTCAGCCTTCTCCTTTCCATCCGACACCAGGTCCTTCCACTCCCTCTCCAGAATTATGGGGGGACACAAATACTTTTTTTTCTTCTCTAAATTTGACCTATATTGGTCCCTCACATACTTTAGATGGGTACCAGCTTTCTTAGGGACCTTGGTTTGGTTGAATGTTTTATCAGCGAAGAGTACAACTAAATGGTTAATGAGCTCATCTTTTAAATATTAATTTTAGGCATTCCACTGTATACGTATGGTGGGCCCGAAGAGCTCCAATGTAATATCACTTAGATGGTTATAAAAAACATCATTTCCTACAAAATGATCATGGGATCAATAGTCTAAAAAGAGTGATGAATAAGTAAATTTCAATTGGATTATATATAATAATAATTAAAACATTTAAAAGTACCTGGGACCTTCTCTATCTTTATGGCAACAAAATCCTCGGTCACCACAAATGTGACTGGTAATGTTCTCGTACTAGTAATACGAGAAGATCCAGGAAATGCTGCTAAAATATCACTAGTACTAGTGGCCTTTGCATCCCTAAGTACATGTCCTGACGTATGTGTTGGCATGTGTTCACTGCCAGAGGGTACACTAATGGATGCCTGCATGGTATGTGTTACCGACATTTCAGACGATAATATTGGAATGGATGATGGGGTCAGATGATGTGATGTATGCGCGAGAAGATCAGGATGGACACTTGTACCAACCCCTACTTCTCGAGTAGCACTTGCAATACCCTAATCATGGCCAGGAGCATCATGAGGATGCAAAAAATCCTATAAAAACAACACATATTTTATTTCATGACATAAAAGAGTACAAAATATAAAACCATGAATGAACTTATATTGTAATTAAAGACCTCATGACAACTTACTTGTAAGTTTTTTGATCACTCAGTCAATATTTTAACCCTCTGTCTTATCTCATTTGTTTGAGGCACTATGAATAACAACTTTAGGATTTCTTCATTGCATTTTTTTTTGGTCTTCCTTATCATATGGAGAGGGTTTGTTGAATAAGTGATGTCATCATCACATAATATTGACTGCACCTCCCTATGGATGCTCTTGTCTACTGCTGGTGCCTTTCCCCATTCAGTTGACTACAACAAGAATATTAAAAATATTATCGAAATTAACCCAATAAACTTATGAAAAAAACAACATAATAAAATATTTCGCTCGTATCTTACTTGTACAATTACAATGAGGTGAACCTATCAGGTAGAAGTGCCTGAAGATACATCATGATTTGTGCTCTAGGTCAGAGCCTTCTCCATACAATCAATGTCCCGCAGTGACAAAAATTAAATATAAAAAAATATTACCGAAATGAAACCAATAGACTTATGAAAAAAATATAAGAATAAAATGGTATATTGGAGTCATTAATTGGAGGTTGGGGAAAATAATACATAGTACGTACCACCCCCATAGTAACTGTGTTTGTAACTAAGCGATTCAAATTGTAATGGATTATAAACTCTTCCCCTATAGTTATTGATTTTATCGCACATATGAATACATGGTTTCCCTCACGTGCCTCGAATATGCAATAGGGTTACTTATTTGTTGACCCAAGTCATGTACTATTTATAAACCCTACAATATTCCCTAATGCTTTTGGCCTTCTGTCAATGTACATAGCCACTCCTTTATTTTGATCCTTATCTTTTAGCTATATATAATTTGCTAATAGTGCATACCTACACATACTTTGTGTATATCGAACCAATTGCATCCAATCTGTGTAAATATAACAAGGTTTGACATACTCCATCAATTCAATAACTTTTTCATAACAAACCTTTATGTCATTCATGTAAAATAGGCCCAAACCATGTAATGACGATGGTGCTATGCGATATATCCTCTTGTTGACACCAAAATTAGTGTTTATTGGAGGAAGTTCCTTGGGTACCCATTGTTTTCGTAGATGTTTGTACCTCAAGGGAACCTCGACATTGGCTATTCTCTCATCATCATAAGAACATGACCCCCCTTCAGCAAGAAAAAATTCTGTGTTTATAGAATTTTTTTCTAATCTTTTGACCTCTAGTTGATTTCTCTCTTTTAGACATACTACATGTCTTGCTTTCCTCTTCTCTTCCTAAATTTTCCTCGCTTGAGGAAGACAGATCTGAAAAATACCTATTTGGTGGTACCTACACTCATAAGGATGTTGGATGAAGTTCTTTCATGGTGATGTGATCCTAAGGTGACATTAAATGATTAATCTATCATTTCATCACTAGAATTTCACAGGTTATAAGGTAATCAAGTATTGATAGATTGCAAGTTATTGTTACTACCTTCCAAATGTATCCATCACAAATAAAATCTATTTAATGTTTTAACTCCCAAAATTTGTAAGTGTTAAAAGTGACTATGGTCCACCAGTTACACAACCAAGGCCTCAAATGTATTCTCAAATTGTAATCAAAGGACTTTTTCTCTTCATTCAAGTAAATAAAATTGAAGGGAAACACCACCAAGTGGTTTATTGGACACCCACATGACTAAAAATAATAGAAAATTTACATTTAATTTCCATATGTCTAAGTGGTTAATGGGGAGGGAGTGTGTACTAGGCTTGGTTAAGTCATCATAAGTTTATGCTTTGGCAATAAAATTTTTTTAAGTCATCTTAAATCTTCCTATGTCTATTTTCTAGGAGACTTTTGGTATGTTTTAAGGTAGGATGATTGATGAAATATCCCAAAGATCCTTTCTCCATGGTATCTAGGTACACATAGCAGCGGTCTTCTCTTATACAGTTGGACATGATTTAAAGAACTTAGCTAGGAATTATTCATTTAACCTAAGGTTTTCTCATAATGCTATCATTGGAAAAGTATGATCAAATTCTTCTATTATAAAGAATTAGCCTATGTGCCTCTAGTAATCGCTATAAATATTTGTAAGGACAAAATGACTAATTGCATCAAGTAGGAGAGAATCAACTTTGAGTTCTTTAAAGATTATATTACTCTATTCATAATTTTTAAGATTTGTGTATGGAGGAGGTTGTCACTACCAAGAAGGGAGGAGACCTTTCCTCGTGATGGAACTTCAAAAAATTTCTCTTTGTGTTCCATTTTTATCTTGCCTTATGTCTCTGGTCATCTGTGGTGTTTGGGAAAATCCTAAGGTTGGGGTTTTAACTTTGTCTTCATGTATAACCCTAGTGTTTATCTTACACCTTGGGTGAGATCTTTTGGGCCGTTAATTTTTAGGGAGGGTTTTAAAACAACTTAAGCCCCATCACTTCATCTAGGTTGGGCCCCTTTTGATTTATCATTTTATTTCCTTTGCCTGACTTTATTATTTCTTAAGTCCTGGATGGTCCCATGCTCCCTCATTTAAAAAACAACTTATGCCATTATTTATCATCGGCCTAGTGATGTCCCCTCATTCTTTTAATAAATGTTTTATATTTTGCAGAGGGACAAGTTTGTGTGACCGTAGATCAATTATCATTTGATCTCAGTCGTTCCCCACCATCCTGTGATGACCCCACCACACTGTTTTGGTTGATCACAATATCACAGGTGAGCACCACGTGTCTCATTTAATGAACTCAAAGAGATGATAGAAATAATTTGATACATTTATCTAGTTTTAATACATTATGTAGCGGGTTACTAAAGCATTTATGAGATGCATGTGTTTCAAATCAATGGAGATGTTATAATATTAGTAGGAAAGGTGCTTATTGACATGATGGAGATCATGTTAGTTTGTTTTGAAGGTAGTCGTTTGATCATCTGACCAAAGTGAAGGATTGATGGCTAGTATTTGAATTTGCATCAAATTTGATTACAAGGTTCTATTCTATAATTTCATATTTTTGTTTAGCCCTCCTAGAGAACTAAAAACTCAAGATTATAGCTGTCAAGATTATAGCTGCCCTCCTAGAGAACTAAGTGTTGAAGAGAGCCAAGATACAGACACTGGATAGATGGCATATAGGTCATTTGTAGTAGACAATGAATTTTGATATATAGAGACTTAGATGCATGTATTTTGATGGAGTAAATGAAGATATATAAGTTGCAGATTAAGATTTTGGTATCAGTTGTTTGTTAAATTTATGCAGTTATTTGATTCTCTATTCTGATGCTTCTCTATTGTTTAAATTGATATAACAAGTTTATACTCAGTTTATCATTGTACATTTGCTATATATGTGTGATCTGGTTATTCGGTTCTCTAAATTAGGGATTAAAATATTTTAATCAATCACAGCAATTGGGAAGTGTTATTTGAATTAATAAGAAGAATCACATAACTAGAATTGCCATTCTATCTCAAGAAGAGTTTGTCAATTATTCACTTGCACATTTACACAAGTTGTAAACAATTTCTATGACTAATAGTTTGAATTATTGTCATTATTGAAATCCACATTTGCATATATTCATTAGACTCCATATACCCAATATGGCACTAGTCTCCCCTTTGTATTCTTTTATAATTTTCATTATTCTTATTTATTTTACACTTACATTTACAAATACACATACATATGCATTTACTTTTTTCATTTTTTTCTCATGTAGTTTAACATTTTGATCGATTTCATATTATATGTGTTGAAGACTTTAGAATTTCAATTACATTAATTTATGGATATGTTGTATCTATAACACTACAAAACCATATGCTCTTTGCATTTACACTTGCATTTAGAAATACACATGTATATGCATAGATATAGATTTCTTTCATGATATGTTGCATTTATTGTTCTAGGAGAGAATCCAATAATTGCATTTACATTTACATTTAAAAATACATAAACATACATATATACATACATACATACATATATGTGTGTGTGTGTGTATGTATGTCATTTATACTCAGTGTTCAGAAACAACCCATTAGGTCTGCACATGGATAAAAATTCATAAAATCAGATCTCCCATACATATTTTGTTGAAACCTAGTCTTGAACCTCTCATTTCACATGCTTTTCTTCACAAAAATCTTGAGGACAATAGCTATACCTTTTTTTATTTCTCATCCTATTCCCTATTCATGCATCCTACAATTACAACATTATCCATGGAGCCTCTTACACAAGCTACAGTAATCAAAAAAAGTATAAGAGCCCCTTTATATCATGTTTGGACTACAAAACCCTAAAAAAATAGGGTAACTCATATTATGATTTGTTGGTGAGTTGTATGGAAAAAATCATTAGCACCAGCTCATTCTTGGAGTCTTTTGAAAGAGAAGAAAATTAGGTGGCAGTTAAGTACAAACCTTATAGTGTCAAGGTGAATGAGGTGATCAATTTTAATTGGTCAACTGATGAAGAGTACTAGAATTGGGTAAATGTATATTTAACTAAGGAAGAGTGAAAAGGAGTAGGCTGCTAACAGTTGAAAAATCAGTTGTTGCAGTTGCAACAGATTCCAATTTTGTTTTTTGGTGAAAGTCTAGGCACAAAATTCTTGAATTTTTTTGTTGTTGCATCAACCATTCTCAATGGGCACAATGAACAAGAAGATTCTCTAGGGAGATTGTTGTTGTAAAAAAAAAATTGAATATCACAAGGTGATCCAATTGGCTGGTGACACATGTGCTTTCTGGCTTGATGCTTGTTTGCTCCTTTTTCTATAAGAAGGATTTCAAGGCCAGAAGTATGAGTTAGCAAGTTAGATATTTTTGGTCAAGTCTAGATGAAGTTGCAGAGCAAATTGTAAAGTCTGATGGTTTTAGGGAAAATGCAATTTAGGTTTTGAGTCATTCTATAGTAGGTTTTGAATTCACGGGGATTTGATGTTTTATGACAAGATTGGAATTTGAATTGATATGATTAATTAGAACTCATGTCTCTCCATTGTACAAGCATATCTAAATTTTGAATAAAATTATCAAGGGTTGTTTCGTTCATCTCACTGTTGTGGTGTGTATGAATCTTGTTTTAGCTTTAATTCAAGGAATTAATTAAAATTCTTGAATGGGATTGTAGGTGGATATGTTCTGTATAAGGATTTGATAAGTAGTATTAGGTTAGAATACATATTGATGAGATTGTAAAGCAATGTTATCAACGATCTTATATGTTATGTGTTAAATATGTCATAAACCCTTAGATGCTTATAAATTTGACTCCTCCAATGGATATATGGCACTGATCTAAGTTGTACTTATTCGTATGGTTCAGTATTTGTTTTCATTTACCTAGAGCTTTCTAGAAATTGCAAATCAATGACTATCTTATACTGTGAAATGTTGTAGTTATCTCATGCTCCAAATAGTTGATATTATTGATAAACAACCAATTCTATTCAATATTATCCTATTATGTTGAGCTATTAAATGAGATTATCTGTTGTTAATGGTTTTTATGATGATGGTGCAGAGGTTGTAAGCACATTAAGGGATCACCATCCTGGGTCTTGCAGAGCCCAAAGTGTAGGAGGTCTTCAAAATCCTCATCAGTTGGTCCAGGTTCTTCAAGCTGCCCTTTATTGGAATTGGAAATTCCATATGTAGATTAGAAGATCAACTTACTTATCGTAAAAACAACCAACACCTTGCATATGTTTGTGGTGGAGGTATTAAAGAATAATTGTATGCCTCTATTTCCATTCATTATATCTACCTTAGCCTAGCATATGCTTGGGATAAGTCTACAATTACTTCAGACTCATGTGATGAAGGCTATGTGTGATGAAATCCTAGACCTCAACCAAGATGTGGGTAGATTATGGAAGTTTTTCCAAGACTTGAGGCTGGTTGATAAAAATGTGAAAGACTAAGCTATTTTATTTTTTGTCTTATCTTATACCCTTTTATGAGAATCGGGGTGCTCATGTATGAGAAGATCTTTGGAAACTAGGCATGAAAATTATAGGTTAAAGAGAATGGGGGTGCCAAACTTATAGTACTCATTGCCGCTTGGTCGTTGATTTTCCCTGAGTGCCCTCAACCTCCTCCTCGGCACTTATATTGACCTTGTTTTCACTCCTCCAAACTCTTCCTTAGCATTGAAATTGACCTTGTTTTCACTCCTCCAAACTCTTCATCAGCGCTTGTATTGACCTTCTTTTAACTCCAAACTCTTCCTCAGTGTTGGTATTGACCTTTTTTTCACTACTCCAAACTCTTCCTTAGTGCTAGTATTGACCTTTCACTTCTCCAATTTGACGAGCTACAACCTAGTTTCGTTAGGTTTTACAGTATGTTAATTAAATTGAAAATTTTGGCACCATTTAGCTAGGTTTTAATATTTACAATATAGTTAAGTATATATTAGCTATATTTTACATAATAAATAATATAATTATTCAACTTATTATAATTATATATTATATTCTTTAACAAAATTATTAAATATGTATAAAACTATTATAATTAATAATTAATAATAAGTATATTTTTATATAATACAAAATATAATTAATATAATATATATTTAATATAATAGTAATATATATTAATATGAGAGAGAGAGAGAGAGAAACTAAATTTTGATTGGTTGGTTCATGTCAACAATCCAAGGATTGCATGTGTCCTTGGGGATTATGCTCAAGGTAGCATGCCATTTGATTAAAGATATGATAATTCTCCTTTAAGACCTCTTCAATGTACCCATTGCACACTTAAGGAGACAAAGATAAATATAGGGAAGAAAATATAGAGAGAGAGGGAGATAATGACAAACATACAAATAGAAAGGGAGACAAAGAGATAGAGGGTAGAGAGATAATAAGATGAATAGATAGAGATATAGGAGGGTGATTGATATATCTCTCCCTATCGCTCTCTATATCTCTATATCTCCACTATCTATGTCACTCCCTCTTACCCCTCTATCTATTGAGCTATCTCTCCCTCTCCCCCTTTTCTCTCTCATTCACTCCATATCTCCTACTCTATATCTCTATCTCTATTTCTCTTTTATCTCCTCTCACTCCTCTCTATATCTCTTTCTATCTATATCCCTTTTCTCTCCCCCTCTCTATCTCTCACTATCTCTCCCTCCCTATCCCCCTATCCATCGACCTCTCTATCTCCACCTCTCTTCCTTTCTCTTCCCATATATCTCCATCTATCTTTCTCTTCCCATATATCTATATCTCTCTCTCTTTCTCTCCCCGTCTATCTCTATTAAACTAAGAAGCCCTGCAAGCATACAATAGTATATGTTGGTAAAACTATAATAGTGTTTTATTAAACTATAAGTAACACTTATCTTTCTAATGTCAAGCCTTCTTATAAAAATAGTGTTTTATTAAAATATAAGTAGATTATTGTCACCACTCTTCATTCAACATGAAATGCCAAATGTAGCAATTATTTTGTTGCTTTTGTCAAGTTTCATTAACCAAGCTATTTACTAGGTTGAATAAAGTTGTGTTATGACCCTTCATCTCTTTAAAATAATTAGACAATATTAGCGAGATCAAGAAGGGGAGAAAACTAAACTCCTTCAAAATAGGGGTAGTTGTGGGTTTGTTGGTTTTCTTTGTATACTATATAATTAGTTCCTCTAGGATAAATAAGTCACTTTAGACCATTTTCTTAGTTGTGTATCCTAACTAATTTAGAGTAAGCTTTTTCATTTTAATTGACTACTACATAATAGTTATGTGTTGAAAGAATTGTTTCCATTCTTTGTAGTTTTTACATTGGAATACAAATCATATTTAATTTCATGCCAATATACTTCTTTCATAAAGATATTTTTTTGAAATAAGTGCTTCATAACCCATCTAATCAAATGATAATTAACCTATCAAAAAGGCAATAGGAATTTTCTAAAGAAAACAACACTTGGCCCAATCATAAGTGTATGGCCTTTGAAGAAAGGAGTGATCCACCATAGCAATAACAATTGGATTGATTTAGAACTAGGTATGTGAAGGATCATGATGGGCCAAAAAGTGGCAACATGTAAAAAGTAGCTTTTTGAACTCGCCAAAAAATACCAAAATCCTGAGTTGACTTTTTTTTGGGGTTGGGTGTTAGTACGTTGCTCCATAGCAATGCCCAAGCCAAAGTACTACAAATTGGATATCCAATTTGTTTTGGATATCCAATTCATGTCTAATATCTAATTTGAAAAAAAATTTAAAATTTAATATTTTGGTGCTATAAATTTGATATCCAATCTAAATTAGATATCTGATTTTTACACACATATATCCAAGAGTAATTAGGAGGTGGAGGGTGGACGAGAGAGAGAGAGAGAGAGAGAGAGAGAGAGAGAGAGAGAGAGAGAGAGAGAGAGAGAGAGAGAGAGAGAGAGAGAGAGAGAGAGAGAGAGAAGAGGAAGGAGAGAGAGAGATAGAGAGAGAGGAGGAAAGGGAGAGGGAAAATGAGAGAGAGAGAGGGGGGAAAGGGAGAGAGAGAGATATAGAGAAATAATTAGGAAGGGTAAGGGAGAGGGCAAGAGGGAAAGAAGGGGAGAGGTAGAGAGTGAGAGAGAATTATGAGGGGGAAAGGAGAGGGGAAGATTGTTGAGGGTAGAGGATAGAAGGTTTAAGGGCTTTATGGTTGAGGCTTTTAGGATGAGGGTAGGAGGAGAGACTTGAGAGAGAGAGAGGAGGAATGAGAGAGAGATAAAGGAAGGGAGGGCAAGGGTAGAGGGTAGAGGATTTAAGGGTTTAGGGTTAAGGGAGAGAGATAGAGGGAGTGAGTGAGTGAGAGAGAGACCTAAGAGAGGGAGAGGGGGTAGGATATTTAAGATACTTGAGAGAGAGAGAGGGAGGGAGTGGGAGAGAGATGAGGGAGGGAGGGTTAAGGGTAGAGGGTAGATTGTTTAAGGGTTTAGGGTTAAGGGTGTAGGGGAGAGAGATAGAGGGAGTGAGTGAGTGAGAGAAAGACCTAAGAGAGGGAGAAGGGGTAGGAGGGAGAGACTTGAGATAGAGTGAGTGAGAGAGAGAGAGAGAGAGGAGAGAGGGAGGGTGCTAAGAGGGAGAGACTTGAGAGAGAGAGAGAGAAAAGGAAGGAGAGTTAAGGGTAGAGGGCTTGAGGGCTAAGGGAGAGAGATAGAGGAGCAAGGAGTGAGAGAGAGACATAAGAGAGGGAGAGGGGTAGGAGAAGATACTTGACACACACAGAGAGGGGAGGGATGGTTGGGTAGAGAGCAGATGGTTTAAGGGCCTATGGTTAAGGGTGGAGGGAGAGAGATAGAGGAGTGAGGAGTGAGAGAAAGACCTGGAGAGGGAGAAGGGTAAGAGGGAGAGACTTGGAGATAGAGTGAGTGAGTGAGAGAGAGAGAGAGAGACCTCGAGAGAGGGAGTGGTGCTAGGAGGGAGAGACTTGAGAGAGAGAGAGATAAATGAAGGGAGGTTTAGGGTAGAGGGTAAAGGGTTTAAGGGTTAAGGGTTTAGGGTTAAGGGAAGAGAGATAGAGGGAGTGAGTGAGTGAGAGAGAGACCTAAGAGAGGGAGATGGGGTAGGATATTGAAGATACTTGAGAGAGAGAGAGAGGGAGGGAGTGGGAGAGAGATAGAGGGAGGGAGGTGTTAACTCTCAAAAACGTAGGCAAAATGCCTCAAGAGGTTGCCAATCTCTTGGTACGTTTTAGGGTAACAAACAAGGCCAAAATGGTATAGGCCTTCTTCTCTTCAGGTGCTGCTAGACTAAGGTGGGTATACCTATATGAATGAGGTAGACTTGGTTTGTGTTTATTTCCTAAGATAATTCATCCACAATGGAAAATGTGAGTGGATCAATGAATTTTATTTTGGTATAGATTGTATAGCAATATCAAGGCTAAAACTTAATATGTTCAATTTAACAGATGTAAAAATGAGTGAAAACTAAATGGAGAAAATGTATAGACTAGTGCCTTATTGGGTATGCGGAGTCAAATGAGAAATATAAAATGTGTAACTTCTCTATGGCAGATACTCTAATTGTTTGGAAAATAAATTTGAGTTTATAACTTGTATAAAAATGCATGAATATGATTACCAAGTTCTTCTTAATGATCCAAATGAGATTCCCTAATTACTATGATCGACTAAAAGGATTTAATCTTTTCTTGAAAGAACCAATTAATCAACCATACAAATACAACAAGTGTGCACCAATAAACTAAATATAAGCTTGTTATATCAATTTAAATAACTAGAAAACATCAAACTTGGAGACAACTTGAGTAATACTTTCAATTAACACAACAAACAACTAATACCAGAAATACGCCACCGCATTAAACCATTTTCATTGATATCTCCATAGTTTCAAGCATGCATCATAGTCTCATAATTGTAAAACATTGTAATCTATTATATCTTTCTCCTAATCGATATTCACTATTTTCTACCAAAAATAGATATTTATACATCAACTACTCGAAAGGACGCATCCTTTCATAAATGTCTTATGTTAAAACAATAAATAATTAAAAAGAAGTAATTAGGCTCTATTAAGCCACAAATTAATCTTCGACAAGTGGTCCAAGAGTAGGAGTTGAACAAGGAGAAGTAGATAGCTTATGATAAGCTATTGGCTATTGTCCACAAAATGGATCCAAAGTATGATCCATTGTTGGAATTCAATCCATACCATAAGAAAATTGACTTCCTAATGGAGAAATTCAAAGAAACCATGGGCACTTTGAGGACTAAGAAGATAAACTTGGAGTTGAGTTTGGGCATATAGGAGCAAGGTGTCAGGCCAATTGAAACAAGACCAACATACCAACCTATGAGAAAGAGGCCTATTTATAGGAGGAAAAGAGATGATAGCAGTGATGAGGAAGAAGAGGACAAAAAAGGGAAACAAATAATGAAATTTCCTACACAACCAGGTCCAAAATTAAAAACACTTGGGGCAATTAAGATCATTGATTTGGAATCATCGCCTAAGGATAGTCCCTCACCACCACCATCTGATACAAGCCCTAAGAGGAAAAATACTGATCAACCACATGAGGATTTGGTTGATGAAATCGTTATCACTGATCAGGACATCTAGATTGGTATGCCTTCCCCTCCTAGGTTAGCTAAGTAAGTTTTATCCAATTTGGATATGAAATGTAAAAGTGTGCAAGATGCAAGAATGGAGGCATGTAAGGAGTTTCTAGATGATAATGCATTTGTAAAAACTCATGTCTTCTTGTAATTGGTATGGAGAATGAAATTGGAAGAATACCTAGATAAGTGTAAGAGAAGATAATTGAGACCTAACAAGTCAGACCAGGAGAATGATGATGAAGTGAAAGTTGAATTAATGGATGAATTCAAGAACATCACTCCTAAGGAAGGGAGAAAGCTGGTAAGTCAGGTTGGTGATTTGATTTTTCTTGAATGGCACATTTTAGATGCCATAGCTTTTAATGCTATTCTAAAGTCCAAGCATCCCTTGCAAGATTCTAAAGAAGAGGTCAAGGCAGCATTGCAAGATTTTGCTTTTAGTGAAGAATATGAGACCTTGGAAATTTGGGCATTGGCCCCTCAAGGGAGAAAACCAAATGTTATTGATATTAGCTCAAATTTAAGAGGAGGGTTAATAATAAAGAGGGATTTAGAGATCTCAACCACTGAGGCCACTAATTTGACTGTAAATGTGGCCAAATTGGCCCAAAAGACTGCTGAAAGAGATGAGGATAAAAAGAAAATCCTAATGGAGAAATATAATCTCCTGATTGAGGAATATAGCAAGATGCAGCAAAGGAATGTTGAGATACAGACTGAGGTGGATAAGTTAAGGTACAAACAGATTGGGGAGACACCAAGTGCTCCAAGGATCAATACATTTCCTTCCACATCAGGTTTAGTGCCTCCTACTTCTCCTTATTTTTTCGCACAAGGGTCTCCCAGTCAAACTCCTTCCCTCAACCCTTCTTTGGAATAAATTGATGAAGAAATGGAATACTCTATTGATCCTTCAAAGAAGCAGGTAGTGTATAAAACTGAAGAATTATAGGCATCTTTGAAGGTAAGTGAGGAAGGATCCCTTCTAAAACAAAAGGAGGTTGTTACTACTATATTAAGGAATCTAAATGAGAAGGTAGATAATAGATTTTCATCTATATATTCTTTATATTCTTTATTATTAGATGCAATAAAGAATATTGATAGGGATCAGGAAATAGTGATACCATTAATTGAAAATTAGATCCCTAGGGCCAATGATTTAGACATAGTGTATAGGCCTCAAGGTTTGATATAAATAATAGGCCCCAATCATTAAGGCCTACTCAGGCATTAGTTAAATCATTGCAAGGTTTTCAAACCTTACCAAATGACTTGAGTAGGAAGATCAGGGAGTTGGTGAAGAATTTTGATGATTGGGGCAATACATTGTTACCTGAAATAATTGATGAGCAAGGGAATATCAGGTCACTCCAATAGTGGTAGGATCAAGCAAATGAGGTCATTAATGATCAAATTAGAGTAATTTGTGACGACTCGGATTATGATTTATTGGTGATTTGTATGGAAAAAATCATTAGTACAAGCTCGTTCTTAGAATCTTTTGAAAGGGAAGCAAATCAAGTAGCAGTTAAATACACACCTTATAATGTCAAGGTGAATGAGTAAATTAATTTTGATTAGCCAACTGATGAAGAATACCATAAATGGGTAAATAAATATTTAACTGAGGAAGAGAAAAAGGAGTGGACTGCTAACGGTTGGAAAATCAACCATTGCAGTTACAATGGATTCTAGTTTTGTTTTTGGTGGTATTTTGGGCACAGGATTCTTGAGGTTTTTTGTTGTTGCATCAACCATTCTCAACGGGCACTATGAACAAGAAGATTCTCTAAGGTGATTTATTTGTAACTATTGTTGGAATATCACCAGGAGTTTTAATTGGTTGGTAACACATGTACTTTCTAGCCTGATGCTTGTTTGCTCCTTCATTTTCTATAAGAAGGATTTCAAGGCCAGAAGTACAAGTTAGTAGGATAGATATTTTTGGTCGATTCTAGGTAGAGTTGCATAGTAAAATTGTAAAGTTTGATGGTTTTAAGGAAAATGCAGTTTAGGTTTTGATTCATTCTGTAGTAGGTTTTGAATTCATGAGGATTTGGTGTTTTATAACAATAATGGCATTTGGGTTGAAATGATTAATTAAAATTCATGTCTCTCCATTGTACATGCATGTCTTGATTTTGAATAAGATAATCAAGGGTTGTCTCGTTCATCTCACTGTTGTGGTGTGCATAATTTCTATTTTGGCTTTAATTCAAGGAATTAATTAAAATGCTTGAATGAGATTGTAGGTGGATATGTTTTGTATAGGGATTTGATAAGTATTATTAGGTTAGAATACATGTTCATGAAATTGTAAAGCAATGTTCTCAAGGATTTTATATGTTATGTGTTAAATCTATCATAAACCATTAGATGTTTATGAATTTGACTTCTCTAATGTATATATGGCACTGATCTAAGTTGTACTAATCTGTATGGTTTATTATTTGTTTTTTTTACCTAGAGCTTGCTAAAAATTGCAAATCAATGAATATTTTATATTGTGGAATGTGTTGTAGTTATCTCATGCTCCAAATATTTGATATTACTGATAAACATCCAATTCTATTCGGTATTATCCTATTATGTTGAGCTATTAAATGAGATTATCTACTGTTGTTAATGTTGTTTATGATAATTGTGCAAAGGTTGTAAACACATTAAGGGAGCATCCTCCCAGGTCTTGCAGAGCCCAAAGTGTAGGAGGTCTTTTTAAAATCCTCATCAGTTGGTCTAGATCCTTTGAGCTGCCCTTGATTAGAATTGGCAATTCTATAGGTAGATTAGAAGACCAACCTGGTTACAGTAAAATCAACCAATAGGAACTTCAAATTTTTGTTCTTTGTGTTCTATTTTATCCTAACTTGTGTCTCTGGTCATCTATGGTGTTTGGTAAAATACTAAGGTTGGGGTTTTGCCTCTGTCTTCTTGTAAAACCCTAGTGTCCATCTTACACCTTGGATGGGATCTATTTGGCTGTTACTTTTTGGGAAGGTTTTAAAAAAATTTAAGCCCCATCACTTCGTCTAGGTTGGGCCCCCTTTTTTTTATCATTTTATTTCCTTCACCTAACTTTATTTTTTGTCTTTTGTTGGTCCCGTGTTCCCTTGTTAAAACAACTTATGTCATTATTTCTCATCGGCCTAGTGATGTCCCCTTATTCCTTTAATAAATATTTTTATTTTGCAGAGGGACAAGTTCACATGGCCATAGATCAATCATCGTGCGACCTCAATTGTTCCCTGCCATCCCACGATGACCCCACCACACTGTCTTTGTTGATCGTGATATCATGGTCAAGTTCCACATGTCTCATCCGATGAAGCCCAAGGAATGATAAATACTTTGATGTGTCTTTAATACATTATGCCACGGGTTACTAAACTAGTTATAAGATGCATGTGTTTTAAATCAATGGAGATGTTATAATCTTGGTAGCAAGGTGCTCGATGGTTAATAACAAGGATGGCAATTGTGTTGAACGAACATGATTGTCGATGGTTGAGATCCATGGTTTCCCATCATTGTTTGATCAAAAGTTGTGAGGTCTTTATTGATTGAGATATCACGAGCGAGCGCTACATGGATCTCCTTGGAAACGAGTAGTATGGTGTGCCCCTTATTACCATGATGGAGACTATGTCAATTTTCTTTCAAGGAAACCATCTGATGATCTGACCAAGGTGAAGGATCGATGGCTAATATTTGAATCCGCATCAAATGCAATTAGAGTTGTTCATGTAGCACGCAAGTAAGCTTTAATAGCGTACATGACATCTAATGCCATGGTTTGATCGAAATAAAGCAACTATTCTTCTGCTTTAGTATCACAAAGCATTCAAAACATCTTAAATGGGGATTGTAGGTCAATATGTTTTGTATGAAGATTTGATAAGTAGTATTGGGTTAGGATACATGTTGAGGAGATTGTAAAGCAATGTTCTCAAGGATCTTATATGTTATGTGTTAAATTTTTCATAAACCCTTAAATGCTTATGAATTTGACTCCCCCAATAGATATATGGCATTGATCTAAGTTGTACCAATTCTTATGGTTTAGTATTTGTTTGTCTTTACCTAGAGCTTGCTACAAATTGCAAATCAATGACTATCTTATACTGTGAAAATGTGTTGTAGTTATCTCATGCTCCAAATAGTTGATATTATTGATGAATAACCAATTTTATTCGGTATTATTCTATTATGTTGAGATATTTAAATGATATTATATGTTTTTTTTAATGTCGTTTATGATAATGGTGCAAAGGTTGTAAACGCATTAAGGGATCAACCTCCTGGGTCTTAGAGATCCCAAAGTGTAGGAGGTCTTTAAAATCCTCGTCAATTGGTCTAGGACCTTTGAGCTTCCCTTGATTGGAATTGGCAATTCCATAGGTTAATTAGAAGACCAACCTGGTTACAGTAAAAATAATCCATAGGTAGAGGGGAGAGAGATAGAGGGATTTAGTGAGAGAGAGAGAGAGGGAGTGGGAGAGAGATAGAGGGTAGAGAGTTAAGGGTAGAGGGGAGGGAGATAAGAGTGAGAGAGATATTTGAGAGAGGGAGAGGGGGTAGGAGGGTGAGACTTGAGAGAGAGAGGGAGGGAGGGAGTGGGAGAGAGATAAAGGCTAGAGGGTTGCATAGATAAAGATTTAAGGGTTTAGATTTTAAGGGTTAATGGTTTAGGGTTTATGGAAGGTAGAGGGGAGAGAGATAGAGGGAGGGAGTGAGAGAGACAGACCTAAGAGAGGGAGAGGTGGAGGGAGAGGAGAGGGAGAGTGGGAGAGGAGATAGAGGATTTAAGGGTTTAGTTAACAGCTAAGGTTTTAAGGTTAAAGGGAGAGAGAGACTGAGAGGGGAGAGGATAGAGGGAGATTCTGAGAGAGAGAGAGAGAGGAGGGAGAGAGATAGAGGTAGAGGATTTAAGGGTTAAGGGTAGAGGAGAGACTCTGGAGAGAGAAAGAGAGAGAAAGAGAGAAAGTAGGAGGGGAAGGAGAGGGGAAGAGGGAGGAAGGAGAGAGAGACCTGCTAGAGGGAGAGATGGAGAGAGAGAGAGGGGGGAGTGGGAGAAAGAGAGAAAGAAGGGTAGAGGGAAGGAAAGGGTTTAAGGGTTAAGGTTTAGAAAGGAGAGGGGAGTGAGTGGGAGACACAGGAGGAGAGAGAGAGAGAGAGAGGAGAGAAGGGTTTAGGGTTTGGTGGTAGAGGCAGAGAGAGGAGGAGTGGGAGAGATAGAGGGTAGAGGCTTAAGGGCAGAGGGACAAAGAGAGGTGAGAGAGATATAGAGAAGGAGAGGTGGTAGGTGGCAGACTTGTGAGAGGAGAGAGGGAGGGAGTGGGAGAGAGAGAGGTAGAGGGTCGCATGGCCTAGATCCATGTGGTTAAGGGTTTAAGGTTTAGGGTTAAGGGTAGAGGGGAGAGAGATAGAGAGAGTGAGAGAGAGAGACCTAAGAGAGGGAGAGGGGGTAGGAGGGAGCGTCTTGAGAGAGAGAGAGGGTAGAGGGTAGAGGGTTTAAGGGTTAAGAGTTTAGGGTTTAGGGTTATGGGTAGAGGGGAGAGAGATAGAGGGATTCAGTGAGAGAGCATGGCAATGGGAGAGAGATAGAGGGTTAAAGGTTAAGGGTAGTGTTGGTTGTTTTTACTGTAACAAGGTTGGTCTTTGAATCTACCTATGGAATTTGCCAATTTCAATCAAGGGCAGCTCGAAGGACCTAGACCAACTGATGATGATTTTAAAGAACTCCTGCATTTTGGGCTCTGTAAGACCCGGGAGGGTGATCCCTTAATGCGTTTACAACCTCTGCACCATTATCATAAACAACATTAACAACAATAGATAATCTCATTTAATAGCTCAAAATAATAGGATAATACTGAATAGAATTGGTTGTTCATCAGTAATATCAACTATTTGGAGCATGAGATAACTACAACACATTACATAATGTAAAATAGTCATTGATTTGTAGTTTGTAGCAAGCACTAGGTAAAGACAAATAAAATACTAAACCATACAAATTAGTACAACTTAGATCAGTGCCATATATAAATTGAGGGAGTCAAATTCATAAACATCTAAGGGTTTATGATAGATTTAACACAACATATAAGACTCTTGAGAACATTGCTTTACAATTTCATCAACATGTATTCTAACCCAATACTACTTATCAAATCCTTATACAGAACATATCCACCTACAATCCCATTAAAGAATTTTAATTAATTCATTGAATTAAAGTCAAAATAGAAATCATACACACCACAATAGTGAGATGAATGAGAGAACCCTTGATTATCTTATTCAAAATTAAGATATGCATGTGCAATGGAGAGACATGATTTTGAATTAATCATTTCAATTCAAATGCCAGTACTATCATAAAACATCAAATCCCCATGAATTCAAAACCTACTACAGAATGACTCAAAACCTAAATTGAATTTTCCTTAAAACCATCGAACTTTACAATTTTCTCTTCAACTCTACCTATACTCGACCAAAAAATATCTAACTTGCTAACCCATAATTTTGGCCTTAAAATCATTTTTATAGAAAATGAAGGAGCAAACAAGCATCGGGTCAGAAAGTACCTCTCATTTCACATGTTTTTCTTCACAAAACTCTTGAGGACAGTAGCTATACCTTTTTTATTTTTCATACTACGCCCTATTCATGCATCCTACAATTACAACAGTATCCATGGGACCTCTTACACAAGCTACAATAATCACAAAAAGTGTAAGAGCCCCTTTATATCATGTTTGGACTACAAAACCCTCAAAAATAGGGTAACCAGGTTGTATGCAAAGAAATGAAAATTTCTAACTCAAATCAATGCCTTAAGCCCTCAAATAAGATTCAAATCAAAGATAACACATATCTTCATGACCTGGAATTGATTTCACATCAAAATATGGCTGCATGTGACCGTACAGTGCTGCATAATAGGAAAAATACAGAAATTTTGAAGAAAAACATAGATTTTCAAATGTCAAGAGCTTGTATTTTAAATCCTGAACCATCAACAACCATTACAATGATCAATTTATGCCTTTTAAAGGCCTTTACACATCAACCACTAAACAACCACCTCTACAACTGAATTTTTAATCTTTTATGATCACATGAAACATAAAACACACTAATTTCAAGGTTGTTAACATCACTATTGAAATGTTTTAATTTTTTAACCTTTCAAACATTAAAAAGTACATCATTAAATTAATTATGTAATCACATAAAAATTAAAAACATCATGAATTAATTATGTAACCACATAAGTCAAATATAATTTTATCAATAAATTAATATCAAATAGATAATATAATCGCATAACTCATACATTTCAATGTTGTTGATCTTCTTCTTTATCCAACTCTTTGTTTGTATCATTTGATCCAAATTTGAAATTGTAAGGATTGGTCATATCATCATCATGTTCATCAATATCAATTTTGATAATGTCATCATCCACATGAATATCATCTTTATGAAAATTAACTCCTACATCATCATGATCTAGTTCCTCCTCTTTGACATCTTCATTAGGGACATCATCAACTAACTGTTGATCCTGATCATCATCTACATCATGTTCTAGTTCTTCAGTATCTTCTCCTTCCATCACATTATACTTTATCGGCCTTCCTCTTGGATCATGTCTAACAAAAAATGACCAACCTGGTTTACCTGGAACCTCTGAGTAAAATACCTGCTCACATTGGTTTGGAAGAACATAAGGC
Source organism: Sequoia sempervirens (assembly GCA_007258455.2). Lineage (NCBI taxonomy): Eukaryota > Viridiplantae > Streptophyta > Pinopsida > Cupressales > Cupressaceae > Sequoia > Sequoia sempervirens. The sequence continues at coordinate 265,379,026 of VDFB02271358.1, forward strand.
TCATTTCCAGCTCAATCGATTGAACTTGTATTAACCATGGTATATCCATTATCATGTTCAATAACAGTTCTCTTAGGATCATTTTCATTCAATTGTATCCTGTACCATAGGAAAATGAACATAATTAATCTGAAGGACTTAAAGTCACAATCAAATATATCATCCAAAATCCCATAGTATCAATTTTTTGAGACTTTTGGATGTATATCGCTTCTAGATGAAACATTAGTCACCTAAAAGACTGTAGTTATACCAGAATCACAAGTTTTCTTCATGTCATCCAACATTTTGATTCAAAATTTATGACCATTGCACCACATAGCCTTGTGGTGTTTCACCTGCAATATGTCAAACATGTAAAAATTATTGCAATATTATCAGTTGATAAACATATTTATTATTGGCCGAATGTACGCAAAGAAAATAATCTCAACATATATATATACATCAATATAATTGAAAATAATTAAATAATATGTGTGATTAATATATTTATATGTACTTTAGCTCTTAAACCATATGTTAAATCAATTTCCCTTTGTGTAACATTGGAATCTCCATTACGATGAGCTTCTTTAACCAATGAAGCCACACCTTCCCATGTTAATGCGCAACCATATTGTTGACATCATTCAATCCATACCGTCATTCAATCAAAATTGTTTGTGACGTAAAAATGTAGTGCATCTCACTCTCGACCAACTATATCAAAAAAAATTGAAATTCACAAACGACATATAATTAGTTAAATACCATAATATACGACCTTAATTTATAATTGATGTATATTGAAGATTAAAATTAAATAAGTACAATATACATAAAAACCATATGTAAAATGTATTCCAATTAATCTCCATGACCATCTTATAATTACCTCTCACTTTCTTCAATCTACCTTTTCCCATTAGGTACCCCCCTTCTAATTTGTTAATGGAGTTGGGATCCCAAATGTGATCTGCATGGATCTTTAATGCAAACTTAAGAATATATTCACTAATGTACACCATGGTTTGGTATACCATATATCCCTCCACCATAGAACCCTCAGGATGTGCTCTTTTTCTAACCAAGTCCTTCAAAAATTTCAAGTGTCTCAACCATCCACATTGACCTTGTGTGTACAGATCCACACAATTCAATCTCCGCAACTTGGTGTATGAGGTAGTGTTCTTGTGCATTGAAAAATGTCGACGGTAGACACTTTTGCATTTCACACATTAGACGAGGAATTTTTCTTTTCCAATAATTTTATATCTTCTTTATGGATTTCTTTAGATGACAACTATCTATAAGTGATTCAAGGTACAAATATATTAACGAGATTTAACAAAAATATAAAGTATATTACATAACAAGTAAAAGAAATGGAAATTATAAGATGTATACAATGAATTGAACAAATATTGCTACTTACCTCATGTATTTTCCAAGATCATATATAACTTTCTTGACATTGTTGTCAAAGTTGTTTAGGGGAGATAAAGGTAGAATGTACTGCAACAATTATAAAATGATCTTTTATTATTTTTCCAAAAGTAGTAAACATAATACACTGGAAAGTACATGCATTATACAAGTGTATATATATACCAAAATAATTACCTTAATGAAGGTATGCTAATCATACGTTTTCATCTTTGACCCAAATTCACCTTTCTTTGTTATTATATTATTTATGTTTGCAGCAAATCCTGTGGGAAATCAAATTTTTCGTATGACTTCTTTTATAGCATTGCTTTGCTGCTCCATTAATAACCAAGGAAGGGCACTTATATTAATTTGGTCTCCATTTCTATTTAATTAAGTGACATTTTTCATTTCATGATTGGTTTCCTGAATGTCACTACAAATTTTGACATTTTTTTCTTTGTCGTGTCTTCCATCCAATATTTTTCATAACATTTCTATTATATTCTTTCCAATATGCATTGTATCAAAAAAATGCACAATTTTCACCTGCTCATAGTAGGGCAACCTACTAATTTTTTTGGGATAACTTTTCATTCCTTGTGGAAGCCGACCATTAATTCCTTGATGACGTTCATGAAGCATATAAGTTAAACAAATAAACAATGACAATCATTGTCAATTACAGCATGATTAAACACAACACAATATAAAAATATAAATTTAAAACATATGATATATGATAAATAAACAATTTGATCTGATGTCTAACCTTGATGATTAATTCTATTATATTCCAACTTCCATAGGCGAGGTTTCATTCTTCATGGTTTCAATGTAGTCTCTTATTTCCCATTGAAAAGATGTTTTTTAGTAGTTCGATACTTATGATTTCTATGGAGGAAGTGCCTATACTCATCAAACACCTACTTTCCTAAACTTGTTGAATGGCGAGATTTCATCTTTGGACCACTAATTGGACATACAAATTTTCCCTTTGTTTGAAGACCTACAAGATCATATATAATTGGATTAAATATGTCAATTTTTATAATTATATATAATGAATAGATTATTTTTAAAACATGCATGATATCTACTTCATAAAATTAAATATTTTTAAAGTGTAGTCGAACGTTATAACATACCACAAAAATGTGTTAGCCCTGGGGCATCATGAATTGTTCATACAAGCATTGCATGTAATTGAAATTTTCTTTGTCCTATTGGTCTAGAGACGTCATACATAGTGACGCCATTCCATAACTTTAGTAACTCGTCGATAAGAGGCTCAATATGTACATTCATATATTTAACTTGGTACTTACCTAGTTGAATGAACATAAACATTACATAATTATTATAACTATTTTACTGCAATATATATAAATTAATGTACATGACTATTGAATGAAAAAAATATAAGTCATTATGCAACAAAGAAGAAAAATGAGATGCTACTATGTTAAAGAAAATTGATGTAAACAAATACCTGGAATAATCATTGACAACATTATGTGCTCCCTTTTTATTGACATCCATGGAGGAGTGTTATTGTTGATAACAAAAATAGACCACACTGAGTAAATAGATCTCAGCTCTCCAAATGGATTGACACCATCTGCTCCCAATGAAAGCCTGATATTACAAGTTTCTTTAAAGTGTGGCCATTTCTCTTCCATGTCCCTAAATGTAGAACCATCCACAAGCATTTGAAGAATGTCATCTCCACTTCTATTCCATGCATGGTAATCCATAAATTATGCTAAGCTTTCACACCTAAATATTCGTTGCATATGTGGAATAATGGGAATATAACAAAGAACCTTGCAAGGCACCTTTTTTTTTAGTTGATCTATTTGATATCTACTGATATGACATTCTAGGAATTCGGTTGCAAATTCATGGTGTTTATGATATATAATATGATCATTGGGACTTGCATCTATTGCTTGATACTCCATTCTGATATCTTTCATAATGCCATATATATCTCAGTATGAGCAAGGTAAAATATTTGATGGTGGTAACAAAGATTCACCAATCAATCTACAATGAAAAATAATTTGTTAATATAAGGGTATGTGTAGGATCATCATGGAAAAAACAAGTCCTTAAGTAGCAATGAAAATTCAAAAAAATCAGAGTTAGGCAACTTGACATAAAAATTGGAATAAGTTATCTATATTATTTCAAAAATATGTAAGAATATAATCTATGGAAAATTGAATGTAGTTTCTAAACTACTAAGTTTTTTTTTTTTTTTTTAAGTCTATTTGGTGAAAAATTGAAATTTCAATGTAGTAGTACTTAAATTTCAGGGGAAAAATAAGACGTAGGTGTCTGTCTGACCACCTAACCACAATAAAATGATAAAAAAAAATTATAATATTTTTAGATATAAGTAGATGACTCGTAATACGAGATGTGGCGCTATATTTTTTTTGTAATTTTTTCCAAATAAATAATTAATTATGATTTTTTATTTATTGCAAATTTTAAAGAATATAAAGCTTCATTATGTCTATCCACCTTAACTTGGTCAAAACTTCATAAATTCAATTTATTTATTTTTTAATCCTATAGTATGAAAAGAAGCATAGAATGTGACACATGTTTGGATTCAAAAATATGATACCGTTTGAATTATAGATGTTTTCAATTAGCCTATCAATCGAGGACTTTAGTCATAATTCTAATAGAAAATGAATAATAATTATTTATTAAATTCAAAGTAAAAGAATAATTTATATTGGTGGGAAAGCTAGAGTCTCCTCTGAAGCCTTTTCATTTCATCAATTTTGGCTAAAAATAAAGGAGTAAAATGGGGCACATGGGCCAGTCTAGAAAAACAAAGGTGAGTTATCGAACCGTTTTTGCATTGTCTTAGGATTGGCATGTCCAAGCCAAATACAAAAGCACAAGCACAGGCTAATCCAAGGCAATAAATTCTTTGTGAAATATTAGATATCTGTTCAAATCAGATATCCATTTTTTCCAAAGGAGATTGGATATAGATTTGGTTTTATATATGATTTAAAAAAATGTTTTACCTTTATAATACATGATTTAGAAAATGCAATAAATATTTTATAGTTTATTTTAATATATCTAGTTTAGAATGTACAATATAGTTTATAATTTAATATATAATATATTATATTATTATGTATAATATTTAAATATTATTTCTATATTTTAGTTAATGTATATATATATTACTAATATATAAAATATTATATAACTAATTAATATTACTAGCATATAAAATATTTAAATATTATCTATTTCCCTCTCTCTCTCTCTCA
>VDFB02271358.1:265383843-265401169 GCA_007258455.2 Sequoia sempervirens
ATCACCTATTTCTTCCTTGCTATTTCTTTTTCTAACCAGTCCGGGGCTACGGGGTCTGTCCGGATTCCTTCTGTGTCAGTTTTCCCCGAGTCCTCTATGGCTTTCTCCTCTTCTGCTACTGTCACCTCGACTTCTTCTTCAGTTGTTGCCTTGTCATCTTCTTTCTCCAGAGGAGTCTTCTCGCTCTGAACAGCCTCTTCAATTCCTAACTCTGGAAACACTGGTGATGGAGTCCGAGCAGGCAGGCTTTCCTCCGGTTCTGGCGATCCGCAGCCCTTCTCACTCTCCGGAGAGTCCTCGTACTGTACCAAGGGAGAAGTGTGCCTCTCTTCTGTCTCTACCTCGAGCTCGGCAGCCTCACTGAATAATGCTCCTTCTTTAAACGGTTCTGCCTCTCCGCTGATTTCCTGCTCATCTGGATTCTCCGGTTCTGTTACACTCTGTAGAGGAGAGACAGGCTTGTCCTGTTCAGTGGCTGGCAATATTGGAGAAGAATCCGTTGGCTGTGCGGCATCCTTTGGGGAAGGAGTTCTAGATTTTCTGGTGTATACTTTGGTCTTCTCCCCTCCGGAGCTTTCCACATCCACAATTGGGGTTCATCCTCCGAAGTCGTTTGCCCTTTCTTCTTCGCCACCCTTGCAGTTCTGGCTTTCTTGGGCGGTGGAGGAACATCCTCCTCTTCAACTTTCTCTGCCTCCTCCTCGTCCGAGGACTTGCTGATAGTCAGGGTTTTCCACCTGCGTTTGCCGATAGGTTTCCTTTTTGCTGCAGGTTGAGTCCCCTTAGGACTTCCAACCTTGATTTTGAAGGGAGAGGCCTTGGCTGTTTTCCCTTTGGGGTCCTCTTCCCCGGATTCTTCAGAGGTGGACATGGGGTTGAGATTCCCCATCAAGTCGAAAGTGAAGGGTACATTGGCATTTTCCAACACCCATACCTCATGTTTGATCCAAGCAAAGGTAAATTTTAGCACCGGAGCCATTAAGTCCTCCAACTCTGTCACCTCAGGCTCATTCCAATCAATATCCGCCACTGACCTATCCTTGATGGGCTCATAGACATGGTCCTGGACCAGTTTTCCATCATCTTCCAGCTGATCCGGAATCAGCTTCACATTGTACTGCCTAATTGCCTCTACTGGCAGCTGGGAATACCTTTTCCTCCATGCATCAAGGTCATCCTTGATGTTGACCCCAGACTTCCAAGTCCTCTTTTGTGTTCTGCAAAATTCTTTTATGTGCCCCCTAGATGTCGTAAAATTCATTTCTTTGAATGGAAAGAGAATCCATACGGCCAATTCTCACCTCAGGCAGAGCTGATTGAATGAAGGGCAATATCACGACCACGCCAATCCCAAGAGGGAAGTCACCTAAAACCAGCTATAAGCCCTCACCATCGATTAACTCACAACGGTCTTACGCCCGTGAGTACACTATGTGGGTCAAGGATACCGGCACCAGAGTAGCAACGGGATCCATCAACCGAGATAAGAAAGTGGGAACCGATGAACCAGCCCGTGACTCTTAATCACCTTGCCCCACAACTGAGCAACAAAGGCCTTGGCGGTCCGTACGTATGTAGAAGGCATCATTGGCCCTCCTATAATCTCCGTGTCCGAGGTGCAATTCCGGATAGACTTCATAGATAATATCTTGTCCAATGGTTCCCGCCGGAGTTAGTCCCTTGTAGGGGTAGGAGATGGCCAGTATATACACGATGTAAGAGGACATGGTAAACTTCTTTCCCTCCAAAACATTCCTCAGTTGCTTATCTATTTCTGCACTGATTAGCCCGGCCCAGTGATAATTCGTTCCTTGGCCTATCTTGGTGATCACATGGACCATCCAATTTTCCAATACCCCGGCAGTTTTAAGTCCGACCACCCTGCTCAACAGTGTGATGGCATCATAGATATCCGGCCTGAACTTCACCCTGTGCAACTGTTTGGGCAATTTGGAGTGGTGAGACTGGGCTTCAAGTCAAGAGTTGATAACCTACGAGCCTTAACTGGCCTGCTCTCATAACAAGTAAGCAGCAAACACAATGCTTTCAGGCGCACTAGGAGATCTCGCATGTCAAGGTCCCTGCAATGGAGGCTTGACTTAGTTTCACAACACTGGGTCCCTCAAAGCAGCATAATCACCATCTATATGTCGCTTTGATCGCCCAGTACACTCCAAATCGTCGAAAGTACCGGATCACGAGGAAACCTCACATGTACCAACCCTGAGTTCATCATCCCCTGCCTCAATGCTGACTGGTCTTTCTCAGCAGTTCTCTGTTTGAATTCTTCATAACGCCAGGCACCAACATTGGTATCGGACACATCTGCCCACACAGAGGATATCTTACTCTCTGGGACCTGACTCTTCATGTCTAATCTCAATCTTTCTGTCTCGGAAACTGCAGATGCCCCTGCACCACCTTTGGACTTCCCAGCAGCAGCTTTGCTTGATTCAGCCTGCACATCCAAGAATTGTCATTAAAATTCAACTATTAAGTTCATGTCAATCCAAAAGGTTAGCACACATCATATAAATCCATTAAAACCAAATGCCAATTGCCAATCTTTCGAGATCCGGAGAAATCAGATAATCCGGGAAATCATGTAAACCGGGAAAATACTGTCAGGACGGAATTTCAGAGAAATCCGACCCAGACGGACTCCTGCTGCCAAAGCACTATTAGCCATATAAATCATTAATACGCTCGGAAAATCGAAGGATAACCATTAGTTTTACTCATTGGCAATCAAGAAATAGGTATAAACAATCATTCCATCAATCCTATCATCGAAATATACAAAAGAATGCAATCAGACAGGAAATCCAGAAAAATCCGGGTGGAACGGATTTTCGCGGACAGTATAAAATGTACCGGAAATTAACCCTGTCCGCGGAATAAAAGGAAACCGGGAAAATCTGGGAACCAGGAAATTCCGCGACGGCCTCGGAAACCCGAAAAATGGCAAATCGTACAGCAAAACCGGAGCGACCACAAGATCTCCAATACCTAAGCTCAAATGATCCAAAAACTGATGACAATCACTAGACTTGAATATACAAAGGGTTCCAACTCTCAAAAGTGCTCAAAGGAAGGATCCTCACGCTAAAAGACGATGCCCTAAATCGAATAACCAGAATTCCGCCATTAAAACCAAAGCAAGCTCAGGGTTAAAAATATCAGTTCATGATTTACCTTAAAGGCCTCTAATCCTCACAGGATGGGGAAGCCAACACAACGCAGGGCGAAAATCACTCAAGCACAAGAAACAATCATCATTCTAGCCGAAACACTAGGGAAACCCTAAATTCGCATGGTAACACATCCCGCGCCCGAAACAAGTAAGCAATACGACCCAGAATTCCGTCTAACGTGTAAATATGCAATCAAACGAACAAACGGAACCTATAGGGCACGAGAGATGGGCCTCAATAAAAAATGGATCAACCTGACTAAATAAATATGAAACCCAAAGTCAAAACACGAGCTGACCCCAAAATTCAACAATGCCCAGTACAAGAAAACCTCAAATCACCATGCAAGCAAATGGAAGGGCGACGAATACATACCATGGATCAAGACGGGCAGAAATCGAGCTCAGAAAATCAATCCACGTGACGACACATCCAAGCAACGAGATACTGGGAGCAACACTCAAGCAATTCACGCGCAAACAAACCAAGATCAATCCTCAAAGCTCAAACAAAAGTTCTGAATCGCCAGAGCAGAAAACAAGGAAGCAATCGAAGTTGGAATGAATCAGAAAATGCCCTAAATTCGCCCTTATACCCGTCTGAACCAAGGTACCTCAGCCATTAATGTGTGAAAAGACGTTTCTGACAAGTCCAGAAACCTGAGCCCCAAGTGGAATTTCGGAGAGTCCCAGAATGCGCAGAGTCACGGATTTCACGAAAATGCAGAAACCGGGGAAATCAGGAAGATCGGGACTTTGACAAAATCTGGGAAAATTCGACTGGACCGGAAAATCCTGAAGTTAGGCAAAAACCCAGAATCGGAGAATCCGGCAAGAGACGGACAAGGAACCAGGGCCGAAAAAATCCGCCAGAGGCGGAAAATCCCGGATCTAGGTGAAAACCCGGACTTGGCCAAAACCTCAATTTCAATCAATTGCAACCCCAAGGCAAGAGCAAAGCCAGCAAAACCAACATGTCAAGACCCTAAAATGATAAATCCAATAAAATCAAAGGTCAAAGACACCAAAAAAAAGGGGGTCCCCACTCCAAGTGGGGCGTGTGTGCAAAAACTGCACAACAAATGGCGACTCTGCTGGGGAAAATGCTCCTGAGCATTTCGATAACAAACTGGAATCAAGAACCCAGAACTCTGGTTTCAACTCAAGTACCTAGCCGTCACCCTAAGTTAAAGCAAAGAAACTCCCAGCCATTCAGACATTCCTATACTAGGGTCCAAGTGTGTGCATGTGCATATCTTACCCACCTTCAGTTACAAAGAACCAGACTTGGTATGAACAGGCTACGTAAAGATTCTGACCCTAAAAGTAACCTGGATAGAGCCTCGCTGCCAGCCAGACGTCCATAGCCCCGACGAGGTTATCGTTGTGATCCTCCTGAACATAGCTCTACTGCCAGCCAGACGTCTATAGCCCGGGTAGAGATATTCAGATCCCCCTGATGAGTTGAATATACATTTCTTTTCTTTTCTTTTCTCTTTTTTTTTTGTTTTACGAATATTTCTTTTTACTCAACTTATTCAACCTTTGAACAGTGAAGTTCACACTCAGGGCTGAGAACCACAGTGGCACTAGAGCAGAAAAAGATTTTTCACCTGTCCAGACCTTATAAGGACCTTTTACAACTTTAGGTATATTTAAAGATTAAAGGTATAAGACCCCAATACATTCCTGTTTAGACTGACCAGAAAATCTTCGCCTTACCACAAGGACAAGTGACATAGGCAACAGAATTTATACCACAACATTCTGGAAAAAGGATTAAAGTTTGTAAGGGAAATATCAGGAACATTGGACCTGCTTTTCCACCATTATCATACAGATACACCCACAATCCCACAAGGAGACAAGACCAAAAACAAGAGCAACGCAAAACAAAACAAACAAACCAAAGCAAACCTAGTCTAACCAAACAAAACCAGCAAAGCGAAAGAGAAACCTACCCTAACCTAAACAAGCAAAACAAGCAAAGAAAGCAACCTAACTAACTATTTACAGGGCAAAGAGCTGAGAACAGCTCAAGACTGGAAATAATGTTTAAGATACTGCCCATTAACAGGCAGTGGTATGTCTTCTCCCGTGAGAGTCCTCAAACGGAAGGCATTATCTCCCAGAATTTCAGCAATCTGGTAAGGACCAAGCCATAATCTATCAAACTTACCATGACTACCTTTCTGATCATGTGGCTTATCCCAATACAGGACAAGGTCAGAAATCCTAAAGGCCTTGACCTTAGCTCTCCTGTCGAACCATCGCTTGACTACCCCCTGATGTTTGGCAAATCTTTCAAGGGCATTATCCCGTTTCTCTTCGAGATGCAACAATTCAGCTAATCTCGCTTCCCTTCTATCCCCCTCATCATAAAACTGATTGATAAACTGCAGAGTTAGGATTTTAAGCTGGATAGGGAAAACTGGTTCCAGACCGTACACTAAATGATAAGGAGAGGTACCAATGGAGGACTTAACCCGAGTACGATCTGCCCAAAGAGCAAACCTAAGCTGGGTATGCCAGTCCTTTGGATTCCTCTCTAACAGTTTTCAGATAACAGTCAACAGGTTCTTATTAGAGGATTCAGCTAGACCATGATCAAAAGCCCAGTTTGAGAATTTCAAAGATGCAAAGGCGGGACCATTATCACACACAACAGCAATGGGACATCCAAACCGATTGAGAATGGCAGATTCTAAGAAATCGATTACTACCTCTGATGTACACTGCCTACAAGCAAATGCTTCAGTCCACCTTGTAAAGTAATCAGTAATTGTGAGGATATACCTGTGTCCAGCAGAAGATGGTGGATTGATGGGGCCGATGAAATCCATACCCCATTGAGCAAAAGGTTTTACCTCAATAACAGACTGGAGCGGAAGTGCTGCACACCTTTCCCGTGTCGCTGCAGTCTGACAAGTGTGACAGGTCCGGACATGATGGTGAACATCCTTGAATAGTGTAGGCCAGTAGTATCCTGCCCTCAAAATCTGGTTTGCAGTAGCAATGGCAGAACCATGACCTGTGCCATATTTCTCATGAAACTCATTTATTACTCTTTCAGCTTCCTTTTTTCCAAGGCACCTCAAGTAAATACCTTCGTGATTCTTCTTGTATAGGACGGCCCCTTTCAGCATGAAACCATCACTTTTCAATCTCAAAGCTCGCCTACGGTTGCATTTTAAGTGACCGAGGCCGTTGACAAATAATAAACTATATCATCATACATGCAGGGGAAACGGCCAACATCGCAGATTCTGAGAGAAGAACGAATTCAAGGCTATCGCCATGAATTACCGGGTGAGTCCACGTCTCTTACTAGCCTCATAGGCTGGATCACCATAAATGGCAAATTACTCGAGAGCATGGATTTACCCATTTAATGCTGCGGCTCTCCTAACTCATTACATCAGCAATAGCAAGCTGGAGTTCGCAGACAATTACAAAACACCTTGTTTAGGATGGGTGCCTAAATTTCTTTACCGGATAAGGGCATGCGCTTTACCACACATGATTATTTCAACTCGCGTATCGCCAATGCGTGCTCGCGGCGATGGGATGCTCATTCCCTCATCGGACTTTTTTGTGTTAACCGGCGTTCGGCCCTTAGGTGAATTGAAGCAAAGGAATAGATATAGGAAGCGGTTTTCGCAAATGCGGGTGACCTTGAGCATGTCAATGATAAGCTCTTTTGGTCTGCAAAGGACTCGCCCAGCCACGTAGTCCACTCAATCTTAGCATCTTAATTTTAACATGGCATTTAGTGAAGCGACAATCGGCCAAATCGATTGGGCGGGTAAAGATTCAATCTTGCAGAAGGGTTTTAAATATAGCAGCGGGTTGAATTCTTAGGGATGGTACCACCCTCTACGGATCTATAAGCGATTCCCTTCATTCACATGTCCTAACAAATTGCAGCCACGTAACCCCAAAATACACTTCGCTGGGATTCAAAGATGCGAATTCGCATACGGAACGCTTTACTGTGGTCGAGGATATGATTCCCTCTCTATTTTGGAAAGCGATCGAGATCATCCATATTATGAAATGATAATGCGCTTTCCTATGATGATGTCTTTGAAGATGTCCTTAGCTCACCGTTGAAGCGTGAAGCTCCTGCATTGATAAGCCCAAATGGCATCCTCCTGTAGGCGAAGGTTCCCCACTTAGTTGTAAAAGCAGTCTTATGTCTGTCCTCATACTGGACCATCACTTGATTATACCCTGAATATCCGTCTAAAAAGGACATCATCTGCGATCCATTAACCGCGCGAAACACTTCATCCAGGCTGGATCAGTATCTTTTTTAGATGACTGTTCAGTTAAGTCAACAGGGCTAATTTCCTTCTTTTTTTGTGGCACTAGATTTGCCACCCATGTTGAATGCCTGACAGGGAATATAATCTTGGCAGACAGCAATTTCTGAACTTCCTTCTGTATGAGGGGTTCCAGCAGCGCATTAATAGGTCTCTGCCTCTGTCTAAAAGGCTTAGCACCTGACTTGAGAGGTATAGTGTGAGTTATGATGGATGTATCATAAGTCTTCAAGTCTTCATAACCCCAGGCCACTATGTCTGGAAAGTCGTATAGGGCTCTGATTATTCCCTATCTTTCTTCAGGAGTACAAACCTTACCAATGAAAACATTCTTCGCATCATCTTCAGTGCCCACATTGTGAGTGTCACACTGCCCACTGATAGACTCTTTCTTAGATTCCTGTTCCTGATCTTTGATTTTGTCCATATCAAAAATCCTCTCCAGCTGTACCATTCCCCTCGGAATAGTATTGGACTTCAAATTTAGCACACCTTCTAGATCCAATTCTGCTCCCTGAGGTTTTGTTTCGTCAATGATCTGTGAAGCAAAAACATCCGTGTTCGTGATAAAGTCAAGGATATGCTTATCATCCTCAAACAACTGAAAATTAGTCACATTGTCAGGGACTGACGGGACAGGAGTTAATTCAACAGTAAACTTCTTCAATCCTGATAGGGACAGGGGCTGCAAAGTACTGGCCGCTTGAGCTAGAGAATCAGCAGTTTGATTCTTCTTCCTTGGGATCAATTGGATATTAAAAGCGTCGAACCCCTCGATGAGGTCCCACACTCTATGCCTATAGTTGGTCATCCTCCTGTCGTGATAGGCATACTGCTTTCTTACTTGTTTGATCACTAATTCTGAGTCACCAAAAACTTGCAGGACCTTGACCTTTTTCTTGAGTGCCATAAGGAGTCCGTGAATTAAAGCTTCATATTCAGCCACATTATTCGTACAATGAAATTGGAGCCTATGGGCTGCGAAGAAAGTCTTACCTTTGGGACTTATCAATTCAAATCCAGCTCCAGCCCCTTGCTTGGACTTAGATCCATCAAACTTGAGAGTCCAGTATTCCGCAGTGGTGCTCTTCTTCATTTTGTCTTTTGGCTTATCAGTGATAGAGGCTTCCTCAGCTACAACATGTTTCTGACTTTCACACTTTGCTTGCAGATTCTGCTCATCTGTGCTAGCCACCTGAGATGGATTCATGCTTTTGTACACTTCTTTCACTGCTGTCTGACACAAGCAACACTCCAATTCTGAGTGAGAAGCATTGTGGACTCTGCACCAATTCGGCAAGAGTAACTCCTTGAAACTTATCTTCCTTCCCAAGTGAGTTTGATTTTCGACACATTGCTTAATGAAATCCTGGAAATTGTCCAGTAAGCTAATCTGTCTATCCTCAGGTTCTTCTTCTTCCTCAACTGATTCTGTTAGGACTTCAACAAGACTGGACCCTGTTTCAGTGTCCACTAGCATCGTATGCAACATCAGCACTTCTTCTACATCTGATTCTTCATATGGGGTGGATAGCAAGTAGTTTCCCATTCCAGCTTCTGATATGAGAACCTCAGTCGAAGTCTTTTGGTATTCTGTTATCATGTACTTCATTCTAGGCTCCCTCTCAATCCTTATCTGATTAGGCACTCCCTTCCAGGGAAGCCACATGTGAGAGTGATCAGTGGACACATACCCATTCAGGGCTTTCGTAAAATCTCTTCCTAAAATTAGACCGTACGCATCAGGAATGTCAGCTACCTGAATGTTGATGACCTGTTGGATCCTAGGATCAGAAGCTATCTGCATATGAATCATGTTCAATTCCCCTACCACACTTACTTCGGTCCTGTCCAACTGAGTAACCTTCTTCTGGGAGTCAGCAGGTGTAATTCCCAGAGCCCTACAAACTCCAAGGGGCATGAAATTAGTGGAAGCACCAGAATCTAACAGACAATTGTGGAGGTTCTTACCAAAGATTCTGACAGAAATCAAAAATGGAGGAGTCTCCATTTTTCCTTGAAACAAAGTGGGCTGAGTATCCATCTGGGCCACTTGAGTTCTGTCCCTTTCTTTTCCTCTATCTCCAGGGGGTGGATTAGTCCTATTTTGTGTCTGACTTTGTGTGTTCACAGGCTGAAAACTGGAGGTCTGGCTGACATGCTCACCAGAAGATTTGTCCAATGTCTTTGGATTCGCATCGTAAGTACCCAAGACAGCCTTTCTAATTGCAGGAAACCTCAACAATTCAAAAGCAGAAAGGTTTACCTTTAATTTCTTGAATTCCTCCGTGACGTACGAATCCATCTGTTCTTCACTCATATCAGTAGAAACCTTTTTAGATGGTTCCTCTACCTTATCCTTACTTACTTGAACAGTCCTTTCCTTCTGTGGTTCTGCTTGAACTTGTCTATCTTTCGAAAGGTATTGCTTAGAGACCTGTGGATAAGACGGATTGTTACTTGCATTAGGATCTGGAGGAGTACTGAAGTTGTTGGGAGGAATGGAGGTAGTGAAAGGTCCCCCGGGTTGTGGGCGCTTGTGAGGCATATCCCTCAATCCCTGTCTCTGGAACATCTGTACTTCTTCAACTGCGGGACTATCCACAGTCGAGGGTGAGTGTCATTTCATCTATGGATTAAGCCGGTGAGCTGCTTCATCGCCGTTACCGATCAGTCGGTTTCGTAACAGAATTGGAACCAGAGTGCATTTTCGTTGCCGTGGGAAAGAGGCCAGTTAACTACTAGCGCGATCCTTGGTTGGAGAACAATCGATGCCGTTCACTGTTCTCTACCTCATCTTGAAGATAGAAGCGGTCTGGAATTTCAGGACATTCGATTCTGAATCATTTCGTTTTATGGAGCCACCATCCTGACAGGGCTGCTTCTGCGAGATACACCCCGGTGGGAGGTTTATCCTGGCTAACTAGCTGATTGGCAGATTGATTAACAATCTGATTGGCTGGCTGATCCAATGGAGTAGGAACTCCTCCATTATTAGGCCCCGTATTCCAAGTTCTATTCTGTCCCTGTGTTGGCCTTTTGTCAAATCCTGACCCACTCCCTTGGCCTCTATCAAATTTTTGCCTCCTATCGTTGTTGAAACCTCTTTCCTGATTATACCCCCTGTCATTGTAGAATCCTCTGTCGTTGCGTTGTCCCCTGTCAAAATTCTGCCCCTGTGAGAATTCTCTGTTCTGATTAGATTGCATTCCCTTTTAGGCGGCTTAGCAATTGGCTGATACGGTTTCTCTCAAATAGAGTGCCTCTAGATTTAAAGCACCTTTATTTGTTCGACCATTTCATCAATCCAACTCTATTAGAGGTCGATTAGGAATTTGGTTTGGGTTAACTCAATTGGGATAGATCTTTGGGGAAGTGATCAGTGATCCATACAACACTAGTCTGAGATAAGGCTATTTGAAATGTACATAGGTTGGTTAACCTGCTGTTGAGGGAAGTTCATCATAGGAGAAACCTGATTCATAGGATGACCAGGGTGTGGTACCATTGATAATTGAGGAACCGGATTCATAATAGGGGTGTGATTGGTGAGGGCCTGATTTACTACCTAAATCTGGTTAGGATGTGCGACGGGTCCCAGAGAGGGCAATGGCCCCGTCAAGTGCTGTCTCAAGTCTGTGCTAAGCTTGACAGCCTCCGTATAAGCATCTGTCAAGGTAGCTGGAGGGTTAGGTCTCCATTTCAGAAAGGTTGCTGTTAGACTATCCAGAGCTTCATAATATACTCCCAAGGCAGTACCATCATCTAGGACATATGGGTCTTGCAATCTGGTGAACGCACGATGGAATCTATTATTGAAACTGGCTATGGGTTCGTTGACTTCTCTCTTGACTTTGATAAATTGCAGGTATAGCTCATTAGCACTGATGGGTATTCGGAACTTTTGCAGAAAGGTCTTTTCAAGGTCACTCCAATTCTGAATTGAGCCAGCAGGGAGATGGTTGTACCAATAAAAGGCTTCTTCACCCAGGGAGTAAGGAAATAACCTACAAGCAACATCTTCATGGACAATTCCTCTGTCTTTAAGGCAAGTTTGGAAAATCCTTATGTGTTCTTCTGCAGTTCTATTCGGGTCATTTACATGGAATTTCGAGCAGAAATGCTCAGGATTTTTAGGCATTACATTATAATCCCCAAAGGACAAAGGTGATGGATTATTGGAAAGGAAATCCATTGGTAAGAGCGGGGGTGGAGGTTGTGGTTGGTTAATGGTAGGTTGAGGCTGTTGAAGGGGAACCTCTTTAGGAACGGGTATTGCTTCAACCTCAGGATGTGAAGATATGGATGATGTTGGTGAAGGGATAGGTAATGATGATACTCCCCTACATGAGGATGTGGATGATGTTGGTGATGGAGCGGGCGATGATGATTCTCCTCTCCCTCTAGTCCTTCTTGACCTATTGGGAAATTGAAGTTCCTCTAAATCTTCCTCTTTGGTGGTGGATCTGGTATTTCTCCTAAATCTCTCTGGAGAGATGGCATTCAAGAAGCGATCCAGTGTGCTCATTCAGGCCCTCCTTCTAGCGCCAATCTGTTGATGGTGTTTTCTGCACAGCAACAACTCAGACAGAAAATGATATTCTATCTCTCTTGAAAGATAATCTCCAACAATAAATTGTTGAAAATCACCCCAAGGTCTCTCGGGTGTCAGGTCCTTAACAATGCAAAGCAGCTGAGATGAAGCCATACCAAATTCTTGGTATCCTATTCCGGACCCATACCTAAATACTTAAAGGCGGAACTCTTTCAATTTGCTCCGGATCGACAATATGATGATGATCTCTTGAATCTCGTCAAGCAGACCAATAAAGAAATTGCAAAGATAGGGATGCAAAGGAAGTAACTAAAATATAAACTATTATTGAGCGGACAAGCAATGCAAATGACATATATGGAATGGACCTATCTCCGAAGCCCAGGCAATTCACAGTACAGGCTACAAAGGAATGCTACAAGAGCGATTACAATCTTAAGAATACAAATTTTTCAAATCCTTAAGACTTGCATCTACAACGAACTTAAGCACATTTGAATATATGAGTCGGAGTTGACTTCACCGACCCTACTACAATCGGATAGTTTGGAATTATAGACCAAAGATAGCTACCGACATTCCAAAATATGGAAATCCGCATACACACCATTTATCAACTAAACTAATTTTATTTCCGACGGTAAACCCTAGATCTTTAAAGCAGTAGCAAGGGTAGAACAAAAAAAAGCCATACAAGATGAGATAACACAAAGAAGTTTCACGAAGGAAACCACGTACCTTCAATTGTATTAATCATCAAATGCTACAACAGATTCAAAACTGATGCAGATATGATATACGCTAGAGAGTTGGCTCTACAACTGTGCTCTTCAATCTCTACTTATCAAAATCTTAAGACTACACTTACAATGAGGCAAGAATGCCTACTTGTAAAATTTTCCCCAGAAACATGTATTACGACCAAACATTTTACAAAATAATAAAACCGCCAAAGCGAATTGACCAAACAAACTGAGCACATTTCCCCAATGCGCCATCAAAATTCAAATTCGGTAAGACACGGTGATCCCAAAGGAAGTTCGGTTGTGCATGCCCTATGATAATAGGGAAGCACAAATCTCGAGATAAACCTTAATTGCCACTTCCTTTGTCTTTCCTCCGCGCTGGTGACCCTTGGACCCTCAAGAAAACTCCTTCCAACTCAGCAACAGGTGGCAATGGCAAAACTTTGAGCCGGCATTTAATTGACTCAATCCCTTCATTGGACCGCTCAATGGTCCCCTTCCAATCCTTTCTGTTGGTCAGGTATCTATCTATCACTGCCAAATATGTAGCCGCATCATCAAGCATATGGCCAGTGACAACCTCATCAGAATCCGGGGCATAAACCTCATGCCACCATTCCTTCAATTGATCCAAACTCAGGTACTTAGGAGCCATCTTATTCCTCCCTGTCATCACCTCAAAAAATGCAATGCAACCATCATAGATTGTAGTAAGGTCGGCATCAATGGTTTTTCTTCGTTTCTGTATCTTTTTCAGGCCTCCCTGCCTGATCTGTAATGCCTCGAACCATTCCCATGGTTCATCCAACCTGGTAGAGGGAAGAATTCCATCCTTGCCCAATTGTTCCTTGCCATGCCCAAGAATAATTTTTGTCTTCTGCAGCAGGGAATCGACATCATTCTTATCCTGAGAAAGGATGCTTTCCATCAGCTCTTTTCCTCGGACTGCATCCTGGCCAACAGACAGGATTTCCTTAATAGCTTCATCTCCTTGTGTCCGAACACTCATCAACCAGTCTGTGGCAGCTTGTGTGGAGGCCTTCATCTTCTCTATGCCAGAAATTGTCTCCTTCGGCAGAAATCCGGGAGTAGAAGAGGAGGACGGATGGAGGGACTGTAGAGGTTTCATGACCTCTTCTAAGCTTTTCCTTAACCTCTCATTTTCCCTTTTCAATTCTCGCTTTGTCTGGGTCTCCTTCTTCAATCTGTCTACAATTACAGCACTTGACCCCTCGAATTCCTCAATGTCTTGTTCTAGGGAGGCCGGCCCAAGTTTAATGGTTTGGACACTATAATCCTGGCCTGCTACCTCATCTCTTGTTTTATCTGCAACAGCGGTGGCAATGTGGACTACACGGTTATGCACTTCATCCCTTTCCACCCGGGAAATTATCCTGGCAGCCTTCTTCTTCTTCCCCTTACCAATCTGAGATAACATAGCATCCCAGTCAAGAGGAGTGTCCTCTACTATCACCTGTTTCTTCCTTGCTATTTCTTTTTCTAACCAGTCTGGGGCTACGGGGTCTGTCCGGATTCCTTCTGTGTCAGTTTTTCCCGGGTCCTCTGTGGCTTTCTCCTCTTCTGCTACTGTCACCTCGACTTCTTCTTCAGTTGTTGCCTTGTCATCTTCTTTCTCTGGAGGAATCCTCTCGCTCCCAACAGCCTCTTCAATTCCTAACTCTAGAAACACTGGTGATGGAGTCCGAGCAGGCAGGCTTTCCTCTGGTTCTGGCGATCTGCGGCCCTTCTCACTCTCCGGAGAGTCCTCATACTGTACCAAGGGATAAGTGTGCCTCTCTTCTGTCTCTACCTCGAGCTCGGCAGCCTCACTGAATAATGCTCCTTCTTTAAATGGCTCTGCCTCTCTGCTGATTTCCTACTCATCTGGATTCTCCGGTTCTATTACACTCTGTGGAGGAGAGACAGGCTTGTCCTGTTCAGTGGCTGGCAATATTGGAGAAGAATCTGTTGGCTGTGCGGCATCCTTTGGGGAAGGAGTTCTAGATTTTCTGGTGTATACTTTGGTCTTCTCCCCTCCGGAGCTTTCCACATCCACAATTGGGGGTTCATCCTCCGAAGTCGTTCGGCCTTTCTTCTCGCCACCCTTACAGTTCTGGCTTTCTTGGGCGGTGGAGGAACATCCTCCTCTTCAACTTTCTCCGCCTCCTCCTCATCCGAGGACTTGCTGATAGTCAGGGTTTTCCACCTGCGTTTGCCGATAGGTTTCCTTTTTGCTGCAAGTTGAGTCCCCTTTGGACTTCTAACCTTGATTTTGAAGGGAGAGGCCTTGGCTGTTTTCCCTTTGGGGTCCTCTTCCCCGGATTCTTCAGAGGTGGACATGGGGTTGAGATTCCCCATCAAGTCGAAAGTGAAGGGTACATTGGCATTTTCCAACACCCATACCTCATGTTTGATCCAAGCAAAGGTAAATTTTAGCACTGGAGCCACTAAGTCCTCCAACTCTGTCACCTCAGGCTCATTCCAATCAATATCCGCCACTGACCTATCCTTGATGGGCTCATAGACATGGTCCTGGACCAGTTTTCCATCATCCTCCAGCTGATCTGGAATCAGCTTCACATTGTACTACCTAATTGCCTCTACTGGCAGCCGGGAATACCTTTTCCTTCGTGCATCAAGGTCATCCTTGATGTTGACCCAGTAGTCCTCCAAGTCCTCTTTGTGCCTGTATTCCCGGGTAGCCCTTTTCTGTGCCCCACGGTGATGTCAAAATTCATTCTCTTTGAATGGAAGAGAATCCATAAGCCAATTCCTCCCTGCGTTGAGCTATTGATTAAATGGAAGGGCATCATCCATGAAAATCCCAAGGAGAGTCACTCCAGAAGCCAGTTTATGTTTCTGCCTCTTGACGTATCGAACCACAAATTTGTCTGCTTCGCGACCGCCTCCAGTAGCACTATGTGGTCAGTGGGATACCTGGGCAACCTGTAGGGAGCAACGGGGCATCCATCAATCTGGAGATAAGTGAAAGTGGGGAACTGGATGAACCAGGCCCCGTAATTCTTAATCAGTCCTTTTGCCCTATCGGACAATCTGATGTGCTCCGCATTCTGAAGGGTCCGGGTAATGTGCATGGTGAAGGCATCATTGGCCCTCCTATAATCTCCGTGTCCGAGGTGCAATTCCGGATAGACTTCATAGATAATATCTTGTCCAATGGTTCCCGCCGGAGTCAGTCCCTTGTAGGGGTAGGAGATGGCCAGTATATACACGATGTAAGAGGACATGGTAAACTTCTTTCCTTCCAAAACATTCCTCAGTTGCCTATCTATTTCTGCACTGATAAGTCCTGCCTAGTGGTAATTCGTTCCTTGGCCTATCTTGGTGATCACATGGACCATCCAATTTTCCAATACCCCGGCGGTTTTAAGTCTGGCCACCCTGCTCAACAGTGTGATGGTGTCATAGATATCCGGCCTGAACTTCACCCTGTGCAACTGTTTGGGCAATTTGGAGTGGTGAGACTTGGGCTTCTCAAGCCATGAGTTGATAAGCTGTTGAGCCTTAACTGGCTCGTTCTCATAATACGTGTGAGCAGTGTCAATGTTTAGGGCGCAGACCGAGGGGAGATCCGGCATGCTGAAGGCCCGGGCAATGGAGGCTGAACTGAAGTTTGCCAACACTCCTCCCTCAGTGTTAACTACCATCTGTGTGTCAAAAGCGTACTGCCTAGCACACTCCAAAATCAGCTCATAGCACTGGACTGCTGGAGGGAACTCTGCCACATGTACCAACCCTGAGTTCATCATCCCCTGCCTCAATGCCGACTGGTCTTTCTCAGCAGTTCTCTGTTTGAATTCTTCATAACGCCAGGCACCAACATTGGTATCGGACACATCTGCCCACACAGAGGATATCTTATTCTCTGGGACCTGACTCTTCATGTCTAATATCAATCTTTCTGTCTTGGAAACTGCAGATGCCCCTGCACCACCTTTGGACTTCCCAGCAGCAGCTTTGCTTGATTCAGCCTGCACATCCAAGAATTGTCATTAAAATTAAACTATTAATTTCATGTCAATCCAAAAGGTTAGCACACATCATATAAATTCATTAAAACCAAATGCCAATTGCCAATCTTCCGAGATCCAGAGAAATCAGATAATCTAGGAAATCATGTAAACCGGGAAAATACCGTCGGGACAGAATTTCGGAGAAATCCGACCCAGACGGACTCCTGCTGCCAAAGCACTATTAGCCATATAAATCATTAATACGCTCGGAAAATTGAAGGATAACCATTAGTTTTACTCATTGGCAATCAAGAAATAGGTATAAATAATCATTCCATCAATCCTATCATCGAAATATACAAAAGAATGCAATCAGACAGGAAATCCAGAAAAATCCGGGCGGAATGGATTTTCGCGGACAGTATAAAATGTACCAGAAATTAACCCTGTCCGCAGAATAAAAGGAAACCGGGAAAATCTGGGAACCAGGAAATTTCGCGACGGCCTCGGAAACCCAAAAAATGGCAAATCGT
>VDFB02271358.1:265401269-265471121 GCA_007258455.2 Sequoia sempervirens
GAGTCCTCTACTTATATCTAAAATATAATAAAAAAATATTATCATGTTATTGTGGTTAGGGTGGTCAGACAGGCACCTATTTCTTATTTTTTCCATGAAAATTAAGTACTATTGCATTGAAATTTCAAATTTTCACCAAATAGACTTTTAAGAAAATAAAATAAACTTAGTAGTTTAGAAACTACATTCAATTTTTTAGAGATTCTATTCTTACATATTGTTGAAATAATATAGATAACTTATTCAAAATTTTATGTCAAGTTGCCTAACTTTGATTTTTCTGAATTTTTATTGCCACTTAAGGGCCTGTTTTTTCCATGAAGATCCTACACATACCCTTATATATATTCATTCTTTTAGTGGTAGAGGCTTCATCATGGTTTCTAATTACATCTTCAACTGAGAATACATGCTCATATCCTGATAACACCTATGATAACCTTGCTTTGTGAATAAAGCATTCTGCATCAAAAAATTTCCTTTTGTTACCTAAGAGGTTATATTGTGCTAATTTAGCATCAATTTACTCATATACCTCATTTGCAACCACTATAAAGTATCCAAAACATAAGGTATTGGGCATGATTGGTTATTTATTTTGTCCTTTGAGGTTTTTGGAATTAGATTTTTCCATTTTCCTCACAATTTCTAAGTAGGCAATTCTATCAGGAACAACTTGTGGCAACAAGTGTGGAGTTCCTTCAAACCCATAAACCCTAATCACTGTGTAGTCAGGAAAAGCATACCAGTCTCCCTAGTTATGATCCAAATTTTTCCTTGGGTCATTTTCCTTTGGTCTTAGAAACTTTTGCACTTCTAGGGATAAGTTATAATCATGTGGATATCCCAGCCACTCCATTAATGGTTTCACAAAAAACTCAAAATAAAGATAATGAGATCTACCAAATCGACTATCCCATAGTGAAGTCCACATCTGTACAAGTTTGAGGTTCCCATTTTCATCTGTATCTTTTATTCTTAATTCTTGACTCTAGACCCTTCTAAAATGTCCCTCATGCATGAGCAAATGCATGAACAAAGAATAATTTTTGAAATGAATATATTCACTATTGTTTTTAATCTTTTCAAGCTCTCGATTTAGGTCATTGGCCAAGTATCTAACATAATTGAATGACCTAGCATCATTGCTTTGTATGTCTACAGCGAAGACCATTGGGGCAATAGACATGAGGGGTGGACCTCTACCCCCAAGACCTGACCAACTGAATAATAAGTGTATCTGAAATATTCTTCAAACAAGTCCTCATGAAAAGGAGGGTTTTCATTACTCGAAAACCTCCTAAGTTGGCCTCCTTCATTCTTAGGCCTATGCAAGGGTAGTTTCCATTGTTTGTAGTTGGTATCCATATGGTGATAATTTGTCAAGAGATCTCTAATCATGAATGGAAAGTTCATAGGACACTCCAATTGAAACACATTAGAAATAACAAGCATGTCAGCCCCATTCTGTTCTTGGATAGTTCTCCTCTTGGGGTCATATTTGCTAGCCAGAGATTTAATTAATTCTACATTTATGAACACATTGGGCACCATGAGTCTTCCCAAGTTCAACCTCCACGGGTTGCAGATTGGCTGAAACCTAAATTGTTTCCTGTAATGATACATGAAAAGCTCATACTTGTGTCGTGGTGTGCAAATATCCCCCAAGACTTTATGTTTATCTAATAATCTATCCATTGAAGTATTCATTTTAGCACCCTCCTGGGTTTTGGCCTTAACGCAGGGCATTGATCTATTAGGTCTTGATTCAAGATTCTCTTCTCTATTTTCTGTTTTTTAGCTTTGGGTTTTTCTGCATTTTCCTCCATTGTTCGAATTCTTAATCCTTTAAAAAATACAACTTCTCAGCTAGGATTGGTGTACTTACTTGGGTCATGCCTCCACTGGTTTCTGCTATGTGAGAACTCCTAGCTTTTCCTTTCTACTTCTGTCCTCAACGAAATCTTCAAGATTGTGCAACAATTATGCGATCAACTTGTGATATAATTCACTTCAACTTTGGCTCATAAATACACCACCTGTTTCAGTCTTGTCATTAGGGGGAAGCACATATTTTTAAATATCTAGATGATTCCTTGAGATGTCACATCAGTTAGCAATCAATCATCATCGCTGTATTGGTGAGACTACAATCCTTATTCCACTGATAGCCACCCTCTCCACTGATGAACAATTTTCCTTTGGTCTATTGGCGGGATGCGAAAATATATTACCCCAATACACATTAATTCCCCCAATATATAATAATTCTTGATAATTTATGATCATATCAGGCCATTAGGGGAATGTAGACATTTTTTCCATCGATGTTCATGTGTTACAATGATGTGCTTACTTTTTTTGACTCTATCAGTCTATCGGGGGGAACACCTTAGGAGTTAGCCCAATAGGGCGTTGTTACACCGATACTGGGTAATGAACTGTTTTCATCGGGCCATCGGTGAGGCTATGATGGGGGGTCCGCCAATGATGCATTGTTAGGTTGATAGTGCTAATTTTTACTTAGGAAAAATTATGGAGTCTCAAACTTATTTATAGGTGTGACAATTTGGCAATGTGGGCTACAAAATGGATCTTGTCACACAAATTTCAACAATTTGTGTTGATCATAAAATTTAAATTTGACGAATTTATGTGGAATGTGGAGGATTGGTGGGTGGAGACTAGTGAAAAATGTGAAATTTTTCAATTGTAACAACTAGCACAATGAAAAATAAAATGCATAGATCATACAAAAAAAAGAGAGAATAAGAATCAGTAATGGATAATTGAATAAAGCTTGTTGTCTCCAAGAAGACAAATACCACATATATATGGTGTGCATTACCTAGCTTGACCAGACCAATGTTAATCCTTTAATTTATAATATTCTTTACAGTATCCCCATGTTACTACAGTTCTTCCAAAGAATTATGACAAGACAAATGCTAGTTCTCCAATAATATAGATATCGTTTCAAGCTAGTTGCAAATTTGCAATGGTTGAAAAAACTCTTTGTTACAGAGACAAATGAATCTCCTAACATTGCCCATGATTGAATAGGCTCTGCTAGACTTGAAACTACTAATGCATGCATATCTAGTTAGTCGAATTTTCCAAAGTGCTTATGCAGGAACCAACTCAGTTCTTTTTTGGACATCATATACATCACATTCATTGAGCACACCTCCCACACCCTCCTATAACCATAGTTTTCAGGGAATTTCTCATGGTAATTTGGAATTAAATTTTGGAGACACTCTTATAACGAAAGCATGACTTCTTAATAGAGTTGTGTAAACATTTAAAATCCTTATCCCCAAAGCCACCCTACCAAATAGAATAAAATTATAGAAAATAAGGATATATTTTCCAATTAAAGAATTACTCCAAAATATTACCTAATGAGCCTCAACCAAACACAACCTCTCTGGAATCCATTTGACTGTAGGCCTAAAATGGATGCACATGAAAAGAGACAAACCCACATTAATTATAAAGATGTTCCTTATGAACAAAAAGGAACACAACTAACTCACCAAGGAAAAAACATAGTAGCATCTGGCATGTAATTCTAAGTTAGGTGAACCTAGAGATAAGCTTGTCAAGAAATACTTGCGACATGCTGAAATACTTGTAGAAGATATATATCATGTACTTCTAAGAGATGATTTTGAACACAAACACTTGTGATCCAAAATCAATTATGAGTGTATGGCTATGTTAAGTTTGTCCTCTTTGACAATCAGACAAAACACTCTTGGCCTTCAACTCACTTATATATAATAAATCCTTATGTCACATTTATATTAACTGATTAACACCATATGATTGTTACTGGTATATTTAAATATTTTGTATCACCTCCACTCATTCATGACCCACAATGAACATTACATTCTAGCACTCGCCATAATGTTATCAGTGGATCAATCCACTTTCAAGGCTTAATCATTTGTTTTGGCTTTAAACATCTGAAATTTGCAAGGTCCACATCAATCTAGATAAACATATGGACTTATATATTAAGACTCAAAAGTCAAATATCACAAAAAAAAGTAAACAACTAAAGACTCAAATCTTATTAGTAGGGTCACTTTCAAGTTTTACCTTGATAACACAACCAATGCAGAAGAAATAAATACAGAAAGCAGCTCAAAGGGATATGAAAGTACAAGTTACACAAGTAACAACCATGAAGAAAAACCAAAAAAAATAGCTGTATTAGCTAAACTCAAAAACAGATTAGAAGTCAGAGCTGACAAACCTTTAAATGCTATTTATCTAGTGGTTTACATAACTTGTCTATATTTATAAGTTAGACAACTTGTAAAATGAATAATTGTTGGCATGGGAATGAGATTGGATTGTTGTTGATGTTTTTTATTCTCATGGACATGTATTGAAGCACTTGCATGGGTGATAAAGCTTGTTTGGATAGAACTTGGAGACTTTTGAAGAGGCGGGAAAGGAATTCAGAGTTTGTTGCAACGAATTTGAAGTCAACGAGGCCCTCTGCAGCGAATTTCAAGGTAATTCAAAACCCTCATTGCCAAAAGTAAGCTGATAGGAAACATAGGCATATTCCATTCTCAGTAGGTAAACTTCAAATGAATGTAAGATAGATCTTAGAAAAATGACTCATTATATCCTCTTCTTTCTGTTATGGTTTGTACTAAAAGTAACTACTTTCAACAATGTTTTGGCATCTCTATTTTCAGATTTATGTTTTTTTCTTTAAATAAAAAACCAAATTAATATGGGAATGCACAATATTATAGGTGGATGAGCATCAAAGGTTGACTACAGATCAATATCATGCATATGATGAGAGAGTAGCTGATGAGAGGGACATTGAAAAATATCCATGTCTATGTAAAAATTATCTTGGTGGAAAGGTAAAAAAAAGAAATATGATTTATCGACAAATGATAAGATATGGGGATAGTGGTATAAGCCCTTGGGCTTACAATTATTATGAAGATATGATAGAATTTCAGATTGTGAGAGATGAAGAGGCAACAAACATAGATGAAGTGGCACCAAACATAGATGAAGAGGAAAAAATGTTGACAAAGGGTTTGAAGTTGATAGAATATTGAATGAGGGTCTAAACGATGATTGGGCCAAGTCAATGGATGATGCTTTAAAGCTTGTGTATGCTAATTGCAAGTTAAGTCATTTGAAAACAATCCTTTAAATTCTTAACTTGCAAGTGGTGCATAGTTGGAAAAATGAGAGTGTAGATCAGTTATTGGCATTATTAATTTCATTGTTACCAGTTGACTCCACATTGCCAACAAAATGAAGTCAATGTAAAAAGAAGATCAGTAAGCTCAGCTTGGTGTATGAAAACATCCACACATGTGTGAATGGTTGTGCATTATTTGGCAAAAATCTTGCAAATGAGAGTGAATTTCTAAAATGTCATGAACTGAGGTATAGACAAGGGTTGAAATCAGTTTTGGTTCCTAGAAAGGTTCTTCGCCACTTTCTGATAATCCCACGATTACTCCAAATGTATAGGTGTAGAGACATTGCTGAACTTATGCAGTGGCATGCCCAAAATAAGAGCACTGATGTAAAACAACATGTGCTTGATTCTAAGACGTGGAAGGAATTTGATAATAGATGGCCCAATTTTTCTCAATATCCTCGTAATATCAGGTTGGGTTTGGCTGTAACGCACGTCGTGCAAACCCCAGAGAACAAACATTGCATACAATTTTTTTAATTTATTTTTAAATACAAAGTAAACATGCCACTAAATATTAAAACATATTTACATTGCACATTAACATTATAACGTCTAGTCCTTTGGGGCACGCGAGGTCACATCACATAAAAAATTATAACAAAAAGGTGAAAGATGAAACTAAATAGCTTATCTAAAATTACATCCATCATAACATTACAATAACCATTTATAGAAGTACATCCATCAACCATAAGAAAAAATATTATTACATCACATATTACAACCGTAATGAATCTCATACAATAATGTTTACAAAGGTTCCTAAATGATACATCATCATTTAAACATTACATTACATGTTCCCAATAAATGAATTACAATAAATCTCCCATACATGTGGGATAAATACATAGTACAATAATTATTTGAATTATAAACGAACATCAAGTACAAGCTACAATTGACGAATGCTGAGAAGAATGGATGTCGATGGGGAACCCAATGGGTGCAGAGCACATTCCACCCAACCACGTGGGTTATGAATAACCCACCCCCTATGCTCAAAGGTGACAAGGAAGTAGTCACGACCATGAATGCCACATGACCAACTCAAATAAAGAATAACATGGTACAATAATTCCAAATACAACATCATGGATTACAAAGAACATAAACGACAACATCCATGAATCAACATAATAAACATAAAGCCATAAATCTCATCACGACAAAGCAAGGAAATAACCATCAACCAAGTAACCAAAGAGCAATCATAAATCATTTCCAAAAGAATCTGAAACAACAATCAGAATACAATTCCAAAGGCAACCAAGAAACAAGGCATATGGGTATCTAGTGGAGAGTGTCATCGCATAGCTTACATGGGTTATCCTAGCCCTTCCTCCAACCTGAGGTGCCGGCCCCCATCTATGGTTATCCTGGCCCTTCCTCCTACTTGAGGCACCAGACCCATAGGGTAGCTCATGCTGAGCCATTAACCTCTCATGAGAATGAGGTTACGACTTTGCCGACCACAACCTTCTCAGTCTATCATTAGTCTGTGATAGCCCTAATGCATAGACGAGGTATCCAATATTATCTTATGTGTTTTTACTACCCATGCCCCTAAATTCTATTATTAGGTTTTCACTTGTTAAACTACTCCTACATGGGTTATCCTGAGCCCTTCCTTCTTTTGAGGCACCGACCCCCACGAAGAGCCACTCTCCCTGAGACCCCCCAAACATAACAAAATCAAGCATGGGTTGCACCTTAAGGAATAAAGCATATATCTCAAACAAAGGCATGCGAGGCATTACCCATCCTACCAAAACACATACTCAAGGTTTCGACAAAAAAAACATGTACGACCCAGTTACAATGATGATACCAAATAACATACTATAACAAAAGTACAAACGACGAGGACAAATATCCAACAATAAAACACACCTCTAGAATACTAAGAACCACAACATCCCAAAATATGTTTTCTAAACAAACTGGGTTCCCACATCGATAACCCTAAAATAATAACAATAAAGGAAAATTATCAAATCGATTTTATTAGTTTCCATGATTAGGTATATATCTCACTTACAATTAACCAACGAGATTGATTTTTTTCCAATTCACTAATCATCACAGCCATGAAATTTTAAATTTTAGAACATGAAACAATATATCTTCATGCTTATCTATTTTCTCTATATAAATATATCATCTTTACATATATATACATATATATTAAAATACATATATAAATATATATATATATATAAAATTCAAGTCAAAAATATAATTTATTTAATTATTATATTATTTGAAAAAAATAATGTAAATAATATTATATATATAAATATAATTATGATTTAATACATACCATAAAAATAAAACAAAAAAAATAATAAAAAATAAAATGAAAACGTTGAGGTAGCCGCCGCGGACTGTACAACAGTCCTTACGACTGTTGTACGTAGCAGTCCTATGGACTACTGCGTACAACAGTCCATATGGACTACTGTGGGTAGTCCACAGTCTGTGGTCCCACAGGGAGAGGGGTGGGTATGGCCTAGACGTATACGATTTAAAAAAATTAAATCTATATATATATTATTACAAATATATATACATAATTTCAAAAACCATTTATTTCAGAGGGAAAAACAAACTTCCATATCAAAATCGTGAAAAGACAACCATTTTCACAAATCACAATCATTTTTCCCTTACTGATTTGCTATATAATAACTATTAAATTTCAAGCACATATTTTCTTTTCTTCTATTGACCAAACATCCTTATTTATTTATTTATTTTCCTTTTTGAAACAAAAAACTTAATAATAAGCAATTGGAACCTAGAGTCCTGTGCTATTGAGAATATGATGAAGCTTTCTTGATCCCAATGGCCTTTTCGAAGCGCTCTCGTTCATGCCTTCAAGACTTCTCCAGTTTTCCTTGCTCAAATTTCTAATCTAAAATTCTATTCAGAAGAACCTCCCCAGTATGATGCAAGAAAATGAAACAATTCCCAAAAAACTTCAGAAGATCCAATATTTCAGAATTAATATTTTTGTGCAACTTCTGTCAACATTTTCCTATGAATCAAAATCTCTCAAATTTTGCAATTAAATAAAAGATATATCTTCTCTTTTTTGAAAGCTCTAAAAATCCAACTAAAAGGAAATTTTCTAATTTAATTCCAGCTTTTCAGCCAACTCTTAATTCTTATTCGTCCTTTTTATCTTTTCTTTTCTTTTGTTGATTTTTTTCTATTTAACAATACTTTCTGCTTTAATTTTGATTGTGCAAGCTTTACTTGCAATTCACAAAATTTAATTTATTTATTTCTTAATTATCCTCAACAATCTAATTTAATTAAATTAACAAGATACAAATTTAATATTTAATTAACATTTAAATAAAACACATGACTTTTAAAATAAAACTTTAAATGTTTTAATACAAATTAATCCAACACTAATATAAACATTTTAGTAACATCGTTTAATTAAATAAATCACATCATACAAAATACCAATGCCAAATGCATACTAAAATACACTCACACAAATTACTACCATAAATTGCAAAAATGACAAAAACAAAGACGTACAATACCACTCAATCAGGATGGTTTGATAGACATGGGACAGGGTGACTTCCTTGTTATCTTTGTTTCAACATTATGCTCATTGGGTTATTGGTGTTCGCCCTATCCTGCCGAAGCAGGTGAAATCGAGACTCTATACCTGCAATCCCTGCATACAAACAAGATCGTGTACATGTACATATATATATAATCAAAGCATTACATTGTGAGAAGGAATTGCAGCGTAGTAGGGCACTTGTAAACGAGTGCTACTACACTGTCCTCTCATCAAAACTATACTAACAATTATAATATCAATGATGAAATAACATTTCTAACTAACTGATGACATCATAGAATAAATTATTAAATCAATGCATCAAAATATATTACTGAAATCATCACCAAACCATAATGTCATATCAAATAACCATGTCCTCAAATGAAGTAGCATGATTCACAAACAGTCTAACTATCTAATCCGCCAAACCACAGAATAAATAGTACTATCACAGTCACGAAGTATCAAGGAAAAAGCATAGAAAGAAAACAAGTTTAAACAGTAACAGGAGGGGTATTACATCCTCCCCCCCATAAACTCGGCTTACTCCTAGAAGCCAGTAAATAAGAGAAAATAAGATTCCCTAATACAGGAGGCATCCTCCCATGCTGCCAAAAACTCAACATTAGGACACTGTCGAACCCTTTCGAGCTCACCTACGAGCTCCTAAGTCAGTACCTCATTCTCTACGGGGAGCCTCTACAACTGTACCCTGGTACCCAGCCTAGCGGTCGTGAACTATGGAAAATGCTCGATGAGACCTACTCGCATCTCCCACTGTCGGCTCAGAAGTGGCTGGTTTCTGATTAAATCTAGAGGTGCTCTTTTGTGGACACAATCTAGCAATATGTCCTTGCTGCCCACATGAGTAGCAACCAGTACCTCATCCAAATCCTTTGCCCTCAAATGGAGCATTGGACTATTGAAAGCTTCCTCAACTCGGCGCTAACTGAAAACTAGGTGCAAGTTGCTCAAAACACTCCTGACGAGCTCGGTTTCAGTTCCGATCCCTACGGAACTGAGAATTGCCACCTTGTTGAGAATGAGAGTTCTCATGCTTTGGTTGCGACTGCTGCTATTGATGCTGTTGATGTTGTTGACCCCCCTTAGACTGTGTAAACTTGTTCCTAGAAGATCCTACAGCCTGTGACTGACCTCCATGAGTGCTAAATCCAAGTGTAGGTGCACTACCAATCTGTACTCCAATATGATCACCCAAGGCCATGGAAAAATTCTCCTCTACCAACCGATCCTTTTCAACTACCATTTCCATCGTCTTCGATTTGAAAACATGCACGCCTCCACTAATGCGGGCATTAAAGCCCCGAACAAAATGCTGCACCAACATGCCTTCATCATGGCTGATCCCTGCATACTGCTTCAACTCATAGAAGCATCGTTCATACTGTTCCACTGACATCGGCAACTGCTTGAGATCATGAAACTCATCAGCCCTATGTTTCCTCCAATGGTCTGAGAGGAAGTGATCCCTTAACCTGTCCAAAAATAATTCCCATGTGACCATACTGATATCAAGGTGTAACTTTCGTTCTTCAAGATGCCACCAAGTAGATGTGAAACCTTGTAGATGCATAACTGTGCATCGAGCTTTGGTATTGCTACCATAGGGGTGCATCGTGAAGCAACGATCCAAGTCAATTATCCATGTTTTAGCTTCCAGTCCTCCTCCAGAACCATTGAATGTTGGTGGGTGAGCTCTCCTCAAATCTCTCACATGGCCTGCCATCACTGCATCTTGCTCTGTAGTTATTTATCTCTGCCTTGGCGACCTTTCTCTTTCTCTCTCAACCTGCGGCTCCTCCTCTGGCCTAGGTCCCAACTGATCAAGAATCTCTCAAAGAATGTGCTACAACTGACCATCTAATCCGAGTTGTCCCGGGTTCTGACCACATGATGGATTGTTGTGAAGACTCTGTTGTTCCTCATGCTCAGAACCATGGGAACTAGGAACTGAGGGACTTTTTTGGTTTGCTCTACGACCAACATCACGACCTCTTGCTCGGCCACGTCCCCTACCTCGAGGCATATTTTTGTGCAACAAGATAAAGTTACAAGTGAGCTCAAGAGTCAAATGGAAGGTTGCCTAATGGACTTAACTACCTAGAGACCCCAACATTTTCAAACCTTGGCTCTGATACCAAGTTGTAATGCCCGTCGTGCAAACCCCAGAGAACAAACATTGCATAAATTTTATTTATTTATTTTTTAAATACAAAGTAAACATGCCACTAAACATTAAAACAAATTTACATTGCACATTAACATTATAACATCTAGTCCTCTGGGGCATGCAAGGTCACATCGCATAACAACTTATAACAAAAAGGTGAAAGATGAAACTAAATAGCTTATCTGAAATTACATCCATTTTAACATTACAATAACCATTTACAGAAGTACATCCATGAACCATGAGTAAAATTATTATTACATCACATATTACAACCGTAATGAATCTCATACAATAATGTTTACAAAGGTTCCTAAATGATACATCATCGTTTAAACATTACATTACATGTTCCCAATAAATGAATTACAATAAATCTCCCATACATGTGGGATAAATACATAGTACAATAATTATTTGAATTACAAATGAACATCAGGTACAAGCTCCAACTAATGAATGCTGAGAAGAATGGATGTCGATGGGGAACCCAACAGGTGCGGAGCACGTTCCACCCAACCATGTGGGTTATGAATAACCCACCCCCCATGCTCAGAGGTGACAAGGAAGTAATCATGACCATGAATGCCACATGACCAACTCAAATAAAGAATAACATGGTACAATAATTCCAAATACAACATCATGGATTACAAAGAACATAAACGACAACATCCATGAATGAACATAATAAACATAAAGCCATAAATCTCATGATGACAAAGCAAGGAAATAACCATCAACCAAGTAACCAAAGAGAAATCATAAATCATTTCCAAAAGAATCTGAAACAACAATCAGAATACAATTCTGGAGGCAACCAAGAAACAAGGAATATGGGTATCTAGTGGAGAGTGTCATCGCATAGCTTACATGGGTTATCTTGGCCCTTCCTCCAATCTGAGGTGCCGGCCCCCATCTATGGTTATCTTGGCCCTTCCTCCTACTTGAGGCGCCAACCCCATATGGCAGCTCATGCAAAGCCGTTAACCTCTCATGAGGATGAGGTTATGACTTTTCCGACCACGACCTTCTCAGTCTATCATTAGTCTGCGATAGCCCTAATGCATAGACGAGGTATCCAATATTATCTTATGTGTTTTTACTACCCATGCCCCTAAATTCTATTATTAGGTTTTCACTTGTTAAACTACTCCTACGTGGGTTATCCTGAGCCCTTCCTCCTTTTGAGGCACCAACCCCCACGAAGAGCCACTCTCCCTGAGACCCCCCAAACATAACAAAATCAAGCATGGGTTGCACCTTAAGGAATAAAGCATATATCTCAAACAAAGACATGCGAGGCATTACCCATCCCGCTAAAACACATACTCAAGGTTTCCACAAAAAAAACACGTACAACCCATTTGTAACGATGATACCAAATAACATACTATAACAAGAGTACAAAGGACGAGGACAAATATCCAACAATAAAACACACCTCTGGAATACTAAGAACCAGAACATCCCAAAATACGTTTTCTAAATAAACTGGGTTCCCACATCGATAACCCTAAAACAATAACAATAAAGAAAAATTATCAAATCGATTTTACTAGTTTCCACGATTAGGTATATATCTCACTTACAATTAACCAACGAGATTGATTTTTTCCCAATTCACTAATCATCACAACCATGAAATTTTAAATTTTAGAAAATGAAACAGTATATCTTCATGCTTATCGATTTTCTCTATATAAATATATCATCTTTATGTATATATATATATATATATATATATATATATATATATATATTTATAAAATTCATGTCAAAAAATAGAATTTATTTAATTATTATATTATTTTAAAAAAATAATGTAATATATATATATATATAATTATGATTTAATACATACCATAAAAATAAAACAAAAAACAAAAAAATAAAATGAAAACCTTGAGGTAGCCGTCGTGGACTGTACAACAGTCCTTATGGCTGCTGTACGCAGCAGTCCGTAGTTCGCGGCCCCATAGGGAGAGGGGTGGGTACGTCCCAACCTCTCCCCCAACCCCCATTAATATATATTAACTTTAAAAATTTTCTTTTATAAATAAAAACTTTGCCATTAAAAACAAAACGCTGACTATAATTTCGATTTGGCTCAGAAATGTGAACCAGAATACTAAATTAAAAAAATAATAAATATATATATATATATATATATTTTTATATATATATATATACACTATATATACACACAAACAGATATATATATATATATATATATATATATATATATATATATATATATATATATATATATATATATATATATATATATCAATGATACACATATTTTCATAGTACATTCATAGTACCAGGTATACGATTTAAAAAAAAACATATCTATATATATATTTTATTACAAATATATATACATATTTTCAAAAACCATTTATTTCAGAGGGGAAAACAAACTTCCATATCAAAATCGTAAAAAGGCAACCATTTTCACATATCACAATAATTTTTCCCTTACTAATTTGCTATATAACAACCATTAAATTTTAAGCACATATTTTCTTTTCTTCTATTGACCAAACATCCTTATTTATTTATTTATTTTCCTTTTTGAAACAAAAAACTTAATAATAAGCCATTGGAACCTGGAGTCCTCCGCTATTGAGAATCTGATGAAGCTTTCTTGATCCCAATGGCCTTTTCGAAGCGCTCTCGTTCCTGCCTTCAAGACTTCTCCAGTTTTCCTTGCTCAAATTTCTAATGTAAAATTCTATTCAGAAGAACCTCCCCAGTATGATGCAAGAAAATGAAACAATTCCCAAAAAACTTCAGAAGATCCAATATTTCAGAATTAATATTTTTGTGCAACTTCTGTCAACATTTTCCTGTGAATCAAAATCTCTCAAATTTTGCAATTAAAGAAAATATATCTCTTTTCTTTTTCGAAAGCTCTAAAAATCCAACTAAAAGGAAATTTTCTAATTTAATTCCAGCTTTTCAGCCAACTCTTAACTCTCATTCGTCCTTTTTATCTTATCTTTTCTTTTGTTGATTTTTTTCTATTTAACAATACTTTTTGCTTTAATTTTGATTGTGCAAGCTTTACTTGCAATTCACAAAATTTAATTTATTTATTTCTTAATTATCCTCAACAATCTAATTTAATTAAATTAACAAGATACAAATTTAATATTTAATTAACATTTAAATAAAACACATGACTTTTAAAATAAAACTTTAAGTGTTTTAATACAAATTAATCCAACACTAATATAAACATTTTAGTAACATCGTTTAATTAAATAAATCACATCATACAAAATACCAACACCAAATGCATACTAAAATACACTCACACAAATTACTACCATAAATTGCAACAATGACAAAAACAAAGATGCACAATACCACTCAATCAGGATGGTTTGCCAGACATGGGACGGGGTGACTTCCTTGTTATCTCTGTTTCAACATTATGCTCGTTGGGTTATTGGTGCTCGCCCTATCTTGCCGAAGCAGGTGGAATCAATACTTTGTACCTGCAATCCCTGCATACAAACAAGATCGTGTACATGTACATATATATATATATATATATATATATATATATATATATATATATATATATATAATCAAAGCATTACATTGTGAGAAGGAATTGCAGCGTAGTAGGGCACTTGTAAACGAGTGGTGCTACACTGTCCTCTCATCAAAACTATACTAACAATTATAATATCAATGATGAAATAACATTTCTAACTAACTGATGACATCATAGAATAAATTATTAAATCAATGCATCAAAATATATTACTGAAATCATCACCAAACCATAATGTCATATCAAATAATCATGTCCTCAAATGAAGTAGCATGATCCACAAATAGTCTAACTATCCAATTCGCCAAACCACACAATAAATAGTACTATCATAGTCACAAGGTATCAAGAAAAAAGCATAGAAAGAAAACAAGTTTAAATAGTAACAGGAGGGGTATTACATTGGCTCTAGATGGGGTGAACCCATTCTCAGATTAAAGTACTAAATGGTCAACTTGGCCAGTGTTTCTAATAAATTATAACTTGCATCCATGGTTAGCAACTAAACCATTTTTGTTAATGTTATCATTGATTATACCAGGAAAGAAAAGTGTGACTTTAGATACAATAGATGCTTATCTAGAGCCATTTATGATGAGCTAATGGAATTGCGGAAATGAATTGAAGCAATTCAATCTTTAAGGGATGGTCATTCAATCAAATTCACTTTGAGAGCTTCCTTATTGTTTACGATTGATGATCTTCCTGCATATGGCGCATTGTCTAGTCTCTCTATTCATGGATACCATGCATGTCTTGCTTGCAACTTTAAGGATTTTGTGAGGAATTCAAGAAGTTTGCATAAGTGTATTTATTGTGGACATCATGCTTACCTTAAAATGGATCATCCATATCACCAAAAAAAACACGTTTCAATGGTAAAGAAGAGAATCGTGAAGCACCATTGCTAATAACAGGTGATTACATTGTTGATAATGGACAAAAGAGACTGTCATTTATTGAAAATGATGGGATTGCTGGCAGTAGATATGATCCATGTAATGAAAGCGATGTAAAAAGGTTGTACATATTGTATAAGTTTCCATACTTTAAGGATATAACCATTAGGCATACTGTTGACTTTATGCATACTGAGAAAAATATAGCTTATGCTATTATAGAAACTCTTTTTGGTGCTCTTGATACTATTTCATCATGTGAAGACTTTCAAGAAATAAAGATTCATTGAAATCTTTGGGTTGAAAAATATGATAATGAAAAATATAGAAAACCTAGTGCTCCTTATGTCTGGACAAAGGAACAACATGCACAATTCTTACAGTTGATGTCTCAGACTCGCTTTCCCACTAGATATGTAAGTAGCAGCATCAGAAGCGAAACTAACATTAATAGGTTAAGAGGCCTCAAGACCCATGACTATCATGTCATAATCGAGAATATTTTACCTATTGTGGTAAATATATCAAGTTTGGCAAAGGGGCCAAGATTGGAAATCATAAGGTTGGGCCTAATATTAAAGAGAGTGAGTTTACATGTATTAGATCCTTCAAACTTTGATAGTTTGAGGGAGGAGGTTGTTGTTCAGTCCTTTGTCTATTAGAATGAGAATTTCCACCAGCAATCTTTAACATTTCTATGTATCTTTTAATACATCTAGAATATGAACTAGAGCATTGTGGCCCTGTAACAATGAGATGGATGTATCCTATAGAATGATATATGAAGGTTTTGAAAAAAATTGTTCATACTAGGGAAAAACTAGAAGGAAACATGTCTGAGGGATATTCAATGCAAGAGGCCATGGGATTTTGTACAGAATATATGAAGGATTTTAAAAATGTCAATCGACGTGTATGGGATGATGATGAAGATGAGAGAGTTGTAGGTGAAATATTATAAGGCAATGGGATGATGATGATGATGATGAAGATGT
The DNA here is from genome assembly GCA_007258455.2 of Sequoia sempervirens. Classification (NCBI taxonomy): domain Eukaryota; kingdom Viridiplantae; phylum Streptophyta; class Pinopsida; order Cupressales; family Cupressaceae; genus Sequoia; species Sequoia sempervirens. The sequence continues at coordinate 265,417,778 of VDFB02271358.1, forward strand.
TGCTTCAAGCTATCATATCAAGAAAGAAGTGCAATACATGCCTTTATTCTTCAAAACACATCTTCATTCAATAAGTGGCATTAGTAAAAAAAATTACACAATAATTTATTTACTCAATTGAATTTACACATTTATATTATTAATCTTACTATTTGTATGTCATTATTCTATGTAAAAATATGAAGAAGAGAATTAAACTTGGATGCAACATCGACCTCAAAGGCGCATACGCCATGATTTGATTGGAGTTGGTTCTTTTCCAAAATTTGAAGAATGGATTGCTAATGCAATCAATGATGCAAAAGAATAAGTTCAAGATATAGCAACAGAGGAAAGTAACCTTTCATGACCTCCACATTTATGGGCTATGCGTTTTAGTGTAATGTGGCCCTATGGTAGTCATTTAAGAGTGGAAGAAAAAGAAAAAGGAAAGGAAAATTGTGATTGTGTTGTTAGTGCTGAATTTATTCATGAAATTGAGAAGAAATTTTATATTGGATTCATCCAAGAAATTATTCACGTGGATTTTGGTGAAAATAGTCCTATATTATTAAAATGTAAGTGGATCCGACCATCCACAATACAATTTGATGAGTATGGATTTGTACGTGCAAAAACACGATAATTTTTATCAGAGACAGATGAGTTGTATGTTTCCCTTGTTCAAATTAACCAATCATTTCTAATTGATGATGTAAGAAGCCCAGGTTGGTCATATGTCATTCAAACAAAGTCTCATTCAAGACAAAAATTCATGGAAGTTGTTGATGTAATGCCTGATGAGCAATATGTTAATTTACAAGAAACATTCGAAGAAGTGGATGAAGAAAATGAGGGACTGTTTGAAGAAGAGATTTTGATTACCAATGAAGAAATTGAGAGAGATAATGTATTGCATGTCACAAATGAGGATGAGGAATAAAATCAAATAGATGCAGACACGAGTGATCAGGATTCTGATCTTGTTGGAAATTCAGATGATTATTGATGAGCCCCATTTTATGACCTTTTATGTAAGACTTTTATGTTGTTTTAAGTCTGTTTTATGTTTTAAGGACATGAACCTTCAAACTAATACCTGTTTCAAAGATTTAATGTTGAACAAAGTTGCTTTATGAATGCAATATGAACATGTTTTCATATAAAATTGAGGATGCAATATGAATATGTTTTCATATATAAATGTTGTATGCAATATGAATGCAATATGAATATGTATACCATCATTGCTTTACTTTGACAATGATCTTTTCTTGACAGCTCCTCTGGACTATTTACTGCTTTTATATATGTTCTTTATCATTTCCATTGTTCTAGCATCCTTTATAAAAGCCATCATTGAAGCATTGTTAAACATTGTTTCTATGTTTTATTTTACACTTTTCTACTAAAATAGCATTGTCTTCCCTACATATGGCATTATCTTTAGCCCTATTTTGTAATATTATTGTATACCATTGCCTTGTGAACTACTTTGGCATTGACTGCTCACTGCCATGAAATTATTTCTCATTGTTTTCTTAATTTCTTGGATCTTTCACCCACTGTGCCACTCATTTCCTCACTGATATGGTCTTTTGTTCTCTATTCGTTCACTCTTTATAGCAGCAGTATACAATCCTTGATTATTGATCACTATTTTTTGTCAATGCTCAAGGCATCAATATAGTGATTCCCCATTGCAATAGAAGCATTTCCTCATTATATCCCCACTATTTTTGCATTACATGCTTCTCACATCCTTTGTTGTCTTCACATTCTTTTTAACAGTGATATCACTGTTATTAGCATTTCTGCTTCTGACTTTATGCACTAGAAATAACTCTCTCACATGTATCTTTATATACTGTAAGGTCACTGCTTTTTTTTCTTTGATCAAATGTTCTTCACTGTTTTGCATATATCTTGAAGTTCATTGTTGTTTGACTAATTAGTCCTCAAATCATGGCATTCCTTGCTTGTAACTCACTATCCACTCCAACATATCTATTCTTTTTCATGAAATATACCCCTTCATGAATGTATCTGGATGTTATGAACAAATTATTACGTAACAGAACAACATAAGTAAGAATCACCAAAAACCATAGAAATTTCTTAGTGATGGTGTTGTCACCTAAGAAAAGCATTGGTTTAGTTGTACAAAATGGTTGCCATGCTAAAATTTCATGTCCAGTTAAAATTTGGTAATACATATGTTTTTATTAAACCATGAATGAAAACATTATTGCTAAAGATTTGATGGATTGATTCAAATACATTGCTAAGTTTTTTATGCAACTGACATTTCTACAGGGCACCATTATTTAATATCCATTGACTGAAATACCCACAACATCTAATGACTATTGTTGTTTGTAGTGCTTTATAATTCGTACATGTTTTAATGATTTTTCATTAAAACTAAGACCTCATAAACTTGTATTTATGCAATTTCTGTTACGGTTAATTATCTCTGTATTAAGTTGCTAATTTATACATTATTATTTTTGTGGACATCAGGAAATGAAGAAAAATAATTGAAGGCACAAATTAGATGATAGTGATCACAATGTTGAAATTCTAGTGACAAATTATGAGCACTTTTGTGAAGAATGTGTGGCCAAGAATAATGAATATTTATCGTGTCTTGGTTTGATGTCAAATAGGCAAGTTGTAAATCCACTAAGTAGTAAATTATTTGTTTAATAATGTTTAATGAAATTTTATAGGTCGAAGATTTATGTATATAAGACATGATATGATATTTTTTTTTTGTTTTACAGTCAAGAAAATGAGAGCAGAGAAAATGCAGAGAAAAAACAAAAAGAAAGTAAAGATACAGTGTTGCTAGATTGTAGAAGCCAATGCTTTTGTGATTCAACAAATGAAGTTGGTGAAAAAAATAGTTGTGATGAAGTGACATCTGCAGAGACCACTACTGATCTAGCTACTCATGCCACACGTGATGTGGCCAAGGAGCATGAAGTTCTGGTTAATCAAAGTCATGAAGAGAGTTTGTTTGCATCTGATGTGCCTGCTGAGAGTGCACTTGTCACATCTACAAATTCTGAAGGAATTAGTGGATTAGCTAGAAATATTTGTAGTGGTGAAATAGAAGATGTGCCTGCTTATGTTAAAAGACAAAGATTGATTCAAGATTTATATAGATCTACATAGAGGAACACAAAAGAAAGAATATTAGAAGGGAAGAATCCATTCTTGGTTGAGGTATCAAGAGATGGTGAACCCATTGGGAAAAATGTTGCAAGGTGGGCCTCTGAGTTGGGCGTAAGATGTAGGGCCCATTTGGATATCTACAAATCAAATTTTGTAGAGAAAGATCCACGAAATGTGGAATATGTTATACAAAAAATGGAAAATTCCTTTGACACTGTTAGTGGAAAAATATATAGAAAATATTACAAGCACAAGATGAGACTTTTGATGAATAGTTTTAGATACAATTGCAGGAAAACAATCATGGAGGGAAAAGAGATGTTAGAGTCCACTCTATCTCCTAAATAGTGGGAGGCATTGAAAGAAAGTATGAGTTCTGAAGAATATTTGACAAAGAGTAACAGAGGAAAGAAAGCAAGAGATAATGTGAGGACTAAATATACATTTGGCTGAGGTGGGTTGCAGGCCAAAATGGACAAATGTGGAGTAAGTGTATGGATTTTTGGTTCAATTTACATTGTGATATTTATTTCAATTTTTCATTGAACTGACTATATGTTGAAATTGACATTGTATTTTAGGTGGAAAACAATAATAGAGAAGCAAGTGTACAAGATGTTGTCAATTATATGGTAGCACTAGACAGTACTAAATTTAATACTAGTATCAATATGAAATCTAGTTTGTGAATAGAGATTTCACAGCCATCTGTTGAATGCCCAGTAAGAGCCTCTCCAAATCATGTCAATTCAAATGAAGACTACCAACATATAATGAGTTGCTTAAACTGTCTCACTGATAAAGTTTCACAGTTGGCTGCCTCTATTAAGCCTATAGTTTCTGCATGAAATGACCATAATTCTATGGGTTTAGATTAGGTAAGAGGCTATCCCTCAATATTTTGATTCTCAACTATATCATCTTTATATTGTATTCTAAAGATGTCTACAAATTTCATAAATTTTTTCCACAACATGCCTTTATAAAATTATTCTCATGATCTCCAGGAAAAGTACTACGATCATATATAGATGAGTGAATCTATGAAATTTTTCCTTCTGTTTCATTGAAATCCATTGTGATTGTGAGTTTTATGACAAAATAACTATGAGATCAATGAATGATCTGTTAGGTCTCAAAAGTGTAGGTTTTTAAACCATAAGGGGTTGCCAATCCCTTAATACACCTTTGGACCATGAACAAGGTAAACAAGACTGAATCCCTTGATATATATTAATTCCTGATAATCCATGGTTATATCGAGCCATCAAGGGAATACAAACATTTGTTCCACTGATGTTCATGTGTTACAACGATGTGCTTACTTTTGTTAACTCTATCGGTCTATCGAGGAGGATTCCTTAGGAGTTAGTCTGATAGGGTATTGTTACACCGATTCTAGGTTATTAACTGCTTTCATTGGGGGAATGCAAACATTCATTATATCGGGCCATCAGGGGAATGCAAACATTCATTCCACTGATTTTCATGTGTTACAATGATGTGCTTTCTTTTGTTGACTCTATCAGTCTATCAGGGAGGACGCCTTAGGAGTCAGCTTGATAGGGTATTGATACACCGATACTAGGTTAGTAACTACTTTCATCGGGCCATTAGTGAGGCTATGATGGGGGTTCCGCCGATGAGACATTGTTAGGCCAATAGTGCTAATTTTATTTAGGAATGGGGAAAGATTGTGGAGTCTCAAACTCATTTATGGGTGTGACAATTTGGAAATGTGGGTCACAGAAGCAAAAATCTGTAAAAAATCCCTATTAATCCTAATTTTTAAAAAATCTATAGGCTTTTAGCCAAGCATCCATAGCTTGTTCAAAAGTACCTGTTTTAGGCTTTTAGCCATAGCAGTAATGAAATGAACTGTTTGATAAAATGCTTTGATAGACATGTATGAAAAATGTGTTAGCATAGACAAGGTAGTGAACTCTTTGAGAAAATGCCTCAAAGAAATTAGGTCTCATGGTGATGGAATACCATGACAATCAAAAGCAATTTGATTGTCATGGCATTCCATCACCATGAGACCTCATTTCTTTGAGAAATTTTTTCAAAGAGTTCATCGCTTTGTCTATGCTATTGCTTACTATTATGCTTTTGATAGATTTTTTCCTAGCATCCATAGCTTGTTTGAAAGAATTTTTTTTAGGTTTTTAGCCATAGCAACAAAGCAGTGAACTATTTGAAAAAATTCTTTGGTAGACATGTATGAAAAATGTGGTAGCATAGACAAGGTAGTGAACTGTTTGAAAAAATGCCTCAAAGAAATGTGGTCTCATAGAATGTTGGAAATATATGCCTCAATCTCAAAGGTTGAAACCTCTAAGAGAGGCAAGTCGGTGTGACATGCTTTGGGTCTAGCCAAATAGTAGCTTTGGATCTTGTGGTTTGAACGGGTCACTGAGACAATGTTTAAGTCATGCCGAAGGAGCTTATCACTGTGACTTGTGACTGTCATTGTAACCTTATGCCGCATGGAGATCTCTGGCCGACAGGCCATTCATATCGTATATCAAGGAGACCCTTGGCCGAAAGGCTTACTTCAGTGTGAAGTCCCAGAGATAGCTATTGTCTCATCGACAATGTTTTCTATTGAAGCCTTCGGGGAGAGTCTTGGGTGTTCGGTAAGAAGTCTTACCGATAGGAAAGTCTTGCCGACAGTATACACTCGGAGTAACATGCGGTGGCTCGGTAAGAAGTCTTACCAATGTGTGATGTCTTGCCAAATGGTTTTGCATTGAAGTCATCAAGATAACGAAGGAGGTCTCGGTGTGAAGTCTCAGTGACGAATGAAGTCTCACCGATAGTGTTTCATTTGAAGTCTTCAGAGAGAGTCTTAGATGTTTGGTATGATCTCTCAGTGAAGGACGATAGTCTTGCCGACTGTTGAATAGTTTGGATACTTAGTGAACATCAGTGTAATGTCTTGGCAAAAGATGATTGTCTCATTAAATGGAAAACTCACGTCTGTGTTACTTTGAAGCTTGGGTATGATGTTTCACCGATAGCGATAAGTCTTGGCGATAGCGATACATGTGATGATCGTCGGTATGAGGTCTTGGCGACATGCTAAAGTTTGAGCGATAGCTCTCTGGACTCGATGTAACATCTTGGCGATAAAGATGATTCTTGGCGACATCGATGGTTAAGTCTTGTGGGATCGGGGAGACACGATTAGTGTCTCACCGAAATGCCAACACAAGTTGATCACTTTGACCGAGAGAAGACCATCCTATGTGGTGAGTCATCAAGCAATCAGAGGAGCCGAATGGGAATCGCTAGAAGTTGGATTGTTGCGGCCATTACTGAGAGGAAGCTCGATAGACAAAGGCGTCATGGATTTACTCAGTAGTTGTAGATGATGTTTGGTTCGATGGATCGATAGATTGCTATGTGATTGGATGATCAGTGGATGAATTCTATTTTGTGAAGACTGTAACGTGAATGTTTTGTAACAAGGTTGTTCATGGTGAATGTTGTTGTAAATTGACATCAGAAAGATAATTTAGAACTCTGTTTGTAATATTTATTACTGTAATACAAAGTGACTTCTCTTGGTGTGGTGGGTTTTTCTCCTATAAGGATTTTCCCACGTATATCTGGTGTTCATATGTGTTTGTCTATTTCTTTGTTTCAGTAATCTCTTTTCTAGTGCATCTTATTTGGACTATAATTGTAAAAATTTAAAAGTTTCTCTGCATTCTTCCTTGAGGTTTTTGACGTTAGGAGAGTTGCTTCTGCATCTAGCTTTCCTTACAAGTGGTATCAGAGCCTAGCTAGTAGTGTTATCCTTGTGGGTATGTTGGGTTTTTTTGTGTCAATTTCTTTTCAATGGGAGTCTTGTAGAAGTTTTTCAAGTTCTAATTATAGATTGAGATGGCTAGCATGTCAGGAAAGATTGAAATAGACAAGTTCAATGGCAGAAATTTTGAGTTGTGGAAACTTAAGATGGAAGATCTATTGGTTGATCATGATCTTTGGATTGTTGTGTCTGGAGCGAAGCCTACAGGCATGAAGCAAGAAGATTGGGACCTTGCAGATAGAAAGATTAAGGGGCTAATAAGGCTCTATTTGGCAGACTCCATTCTTCTCAATGTGCATGAAGAGAAGACTGCATCTTCCTTGTGGAAGAGACTAGCATCTATTTATCAGGGGAAGTCTTTGGTGAATAAACTATTCCTGAGGAAGAAGTTGTACACTTTGAGAATGCAAGAAGGAGGGTCTATTGCTGATCATTTGAACGCATTCAATATGTTGATTGCACAGTTAACATCTATTGGTGTGAAGATTGATGAAGAGGATCGTTGTATGCTGATATTGTGTTCTTTGCCAGATTCATGGGATCACCTAGTGATGGCTATTGGGAGTACAACATCCAATTTCAAGATGGAGGATATTTTTGCTTCTTTGTTATCAGAAGAGATGAGAAGGAAATATTTTGAGATGGCAAAGGAGGCCCTTGCTATTAGAGGAAGGTCGAAAGAGAAAGGCAAGAAGAAGGACAAGAAGTCCAGATCAAAATCAGAGGGGAGATCAAAGTCTCCTGGAAAGAAGTTGAAGGTGAAGTGTTCGAATTGTGGGCAACCTGGTCATGTCCGAAAGGATTGTAAAGAGGAGGAGAAGAAGAAGAAGAAGTATTCTTCCAACAATGATTCTTCTCATAGTGATGCAGATGCCTTCATTGTAGCCTTGGCTACGCAGGCATCAGATGATGTCTAGTTGATTGATTCTGGAGCATCTTTCCACATGACATCTCATAGAGATTGGTTTATGAAGTATGAAGAATGCGATGGTGGAAAGGTGTACTTGGAAAGTGATTCAACTTTGGAAATTGTTGGCAATGGAAGAGTCAGAATCCAATTCCCTGATGGTAGAGTGAAGGGAATTAATGATGTAATGCATATACCAGGTCTGGCTCAAAACTTACTTTCTATTAGTGAGCTGAATTATATTGAAGTGCAAGTCACCTTCTCTTGAAATGGTTGTAAGATGACTAGAGGCTCAATGGTGCTAGCAAGGGGTGATTTTATTGGTACCCTATACAAGCTGGATGCACATGTTGTTCAATGTAACAATGTCTCTGTAAAGTCATAGAAAGCTACTCATGGAGGAAAAGAGGGAAATGTTCCTAATTGTGTAAACTCTATGGAAGTTAAACTTCCAGTAGAAAAGACTATGATCTAGCATCATAGGCTAGGCCACATTGGAGAGAAAGGTTTAAAAACCTTGAAGAATAAAAACCTGGTGGAGGGGCTTGAAGATTGTAACCTTGAATTTGAATTTTATGAACATTGTATATATGGAAAACAGCACCGTGTTTCATTTTATTCCAATCCTCATAAATCTTCTGGTTTGCTAGATTATATTCATTATGATGCATTTGGTCCAATGAATGTTCCTTCTTTTTCTAAGTCAAGGTACTGTGTATCGTTCATTGATCATTATTCAAGAAGAACATTTGTTTATTTTTTGAAAAGTAAATCAGAAGTGTTTAGTCAGTTTAAGGAATTTAAGAACCTTGTAGAAAATCAGACTAGAAGAAAAATAAAATGTTTAAGGACTGATAATGGCAGTGAATTTTATTCTGATGATTTCGAGAGGTATTGTAAAGACCATGGAATTAAAATACATAAGACTACACCTTATACTCCATAGCAAAATGGAGTTGTAGAAAGGTTCAATAGGACAGTGATGGAGAGAGCACGAAGTATGCTAATTAGTGCTGGCTTGGAGGAGAAGTTCTAGGCTGAGGCTATTGCTACTGCATGTTACTTGATTAACCGTTCTCCAAATTCTACTGTTGTTGAGAAAACACCTTTGGAAGTGTGGTCTGGTAAGAAGCCCTCTTTAAGACATTCGTGTTTTTGGCTATGAGGCATATGCTCATGTGTCGTATGAGAAAAGATCTAAGTTGGAGAACAAGGCTGTCAAATGTATTTTTATTGGCTATAGTGCTGGCATAAAAGGATACAAGCTTTGGAATACTGATATAGAGAAGGTTGTATATAGTAGAAGTGTAATCTTTCGTGAGTTGAAGCCTTCTACCTTGGATTTGCAGTCAGAGACAATGTCAGAAAACAATAAGTATGTAGTTGAAATTCCTCCAACACCAAATAAAGAGGAATTGAAAATTTAAAATGTACCTGAAACTGAGGAGAGCTCAAGTAGTTCTGAAAGTTTTGAAGAAGAAGAAGAACCTCAGCCTCAGCAAGTGAGGAGGTCAACTCGTGAAAGAAAACAACCTGATAGGTATGAGTTCTCTTTGATAGATTCTACTTGTGCCTATGCTTTGATTTCTAGCATTGATGAGCCTAGGACTATAAAAGAGGCATTTAAAATTTCTGATTCAGACTCTTGGTTAGAAGCCATGAATGAAGAAATGACATCATTAGAAAAGAATGACACTTGGAGTTTGGTGCCCTTTCCTCAAGGTAGAAAAGCTGTGGGCTGAAAATGGGTATTTAAAAAGAAGATTGGTCTGGATGGTAGTGTGGAGAAATATAAGGTGAGGTTGGTTGTGAAGGGTTATTCCTAGGTAGAGGGAATTGATTATGGGGAATTTTTTTCTCTTGTAGCTAAGCTGACATCTATCAGATTTCTTTTGTCACTTGCAGTAGCGTATGACTTAGAGGTTGAATAGATGGATGTGAAGACAACATTTCTTCATGGTGATCTTGAAGAATAGATTTACATATCCCAGCCTGAGCACTTTGTGGAGAAAGGTAAAGAGAAACTGGTTTGCAAGTTAAAGAAGTCTCTGTATGGGTTAAAGCAGTCACCTAGAATGTGGTAGCAAAATTTGATAATTTTGTATTGTCTTTGGGATTTGTAAGATCAAAATCTGATCATTGTGTCTATGACAAAGCTAAAAGTGATCAAGTTCTTATTATTGCTCTCTATGTTGATGATATGTTGTTCATAGGCAATAGTAAGTTGATGATTTCTAATCTTAAGTCTCAGTTGTCTGCTAAGTTTGAAATGAAAGATTTTGGTGCAGCAAGGTATATTCTGGGGATGGAGATAACCAGGGACAGGAATAGTAGAAATATTTGGCTCAGTCAGAGTAAGTATATCAAGACTGTTCTAGAGAGATTTTGCATGAATGATTGCAAGCAGCTAGTTGTTCCAGTCTTGCAGGGAATGAAGCTATCTGTTGAAGACTGTCCAAAATCTCCTTTTGAGATGGAGAACATGACCAGTGTACTCTATGCTAGTGCGGTTGGCAGTCTTATGTATGCAATGGTCTTTACAAGGCCAGACATTGCCCAAGCAGTGGGAGTTCTTAGTCGGTTTATGGCTAATCCTTGAAGGACACATTGGGATGCTATGAAAAGAGTTTTCAGATATTTGAAGGGCACTTCAGAGTTTGCTTTGTGTTACCATGGGAACTTGGTTGAATCACAGAGGAATCTCAGTATTCAAGGCTATGTGGATTCTAATTGGGTAGGGGACATTGAAAGCAGAAGGTCCACCAGTGGATATACTTTCATGTTGAATGGTGGTGCAGTGAGTTGGATGAGTAAGCGGTAGGCTATAGTTGCTTTGTCCACTATAGAGGCTGAATACATGGAAGCTACACATGCTTGTAAAGAAGCAGTTTGGTTAAAACGTTTATGTTCTAACATTGGTTTTGATGCAGGGAAAATAACTATTTTTTGTGACAGTCAGAGTGCAATTTGTCTGGAAAAGAATCCTACTTTCCATGCCAGGACAAAGCATATAGATGTACAGTACCAATTTTGTACGAGATATGGTGGATGGAAAGGTCAGTTTGGAAAAAGTTGATACTCTGGAGAATGTTGCAGATGCATTGATGAAGCCAGTGAGCACAGACAAGTCTAGGTGGTGTGCCAGTTCAATGGGCCTTAGTGCCCATGATTTTTAGTAGTTTTTTTGTGCTCTGGAGGTGCTTTTGTGATCTTCGTCAAGTGGGAGATTTTTGGAAATATATGCCTCAATCTCACAGGTTGAAACCTTTAAGAGAGGCAAGTCGGTGTGACATGCTTTGGGTCTGGTCAACTAGCAGCTTTGGATCTTATGGTTTGAATAGGTCGCCGAGACAATGTTTAAGTCATGCCAGAGGAGCTTATCGTTGTGACTTGTGACTATCGTTGTAACCTTATGCCACGTGGAGATCTCTAGCCGACAGGCCATTCATATCGTATATTGAGGAGACCCTTGGCCGAATGGCTTACTTCGGTGTGAAGTCCCAGCGATAGCTATTGTCTCGCTGACAACATTTTCTATTGAAGCCTTTGGGGAGAGTCTTGGGTGTTCGGTAAGAAGTCTTACCGATAGGAAAGTCTTGCCAACAGTATACACTCGGAGTAACCTGCAGTGGCTTGGTAAGAAGTCTTATCGAGGTGTGATGTCTTTCCGAACGATTTTGCATTGAAGTCATCAGGATAACGAAGGAGGTGTCGGTGTGAAGTCTCAGCAACGAATGAAGTCTCACCGATAGCGTTTCATTTGAAGTCTTCAAAGAGAGTCTTAGATGTTCAGTATGATCTCTCAGCGAAGGATGATAGTCTTGCCGACTTTTGAACACTTTGGATACTTAGTGAAAATTAGTGTGATGTCTTGGCGAAAGATGATTGTCTCATTGAATGGAAAACTCACGTCTGTGTTACTTTGAAGCTTGGGTATGATGTTTCACCAATAGCGATAAGTCTTGGCGATAGCGATACATGTGATGATAGTTGGTATGAGGTCTTGGCGACATGGAAAAGTCTAAGCGATAGCTCTCTGGACTCGATGTAACATCTTGGCGATAAGGATGACTCTTGGTGACATCGATGGCTAAGTCTTTTGGGATCGGGGAGACACGGTTAGTGTCTCATCGACATGCCAACACAAGTTGATCACTTTGACCGAGAGAAGACCATCCTACGTGGTGAGTCATCGACCAATCAGAGGAGCCGAATGGGAACCGCTAGCAGTTGGAATGTTGCGGCCATTACTGAGAGGAAGCTTAACAAACAAAGGTGTCATGGATTTACTCAGTAGTTGTAGATGATGTCTGGTTCGATGGATCAACGGATTGCTATGTGATTGGATGATTAGTGGATGAATTCTATTTTGTGAAGACTATAACGTGAATATTTTGTAACAAGGTTATTCATGGTGAATGCTATTGTAAACTGACATCAGAAAGATAAGTCAGAACTCGATTTGTAATCTTTATTACTGTAATACAAAGTGACTTCTCTTGGTGTGGTGGGTTTTTCTCCCGTAAGGGTTTTCCCACATATATCTGGTGTTCATATGTGTTTGTCTATTTCTTTGTTCCAGTAATCTCTTTTTTAGTGCATCTTATTTGAACTGTAATTGTAAAAATTTAAAAGTGTCTCTACATTCTTCCCTGAGGTTTTTGACATTAGGAGAGTTGCTTTTTTTTTAAATCTAATTTTTTCCTTATTTTTTTTAGACTTTTTCTCGATTTTTTTTAAAAATATTATACTTTTGGTTTGCCATTTTTTTTCCCAAAATATTTTTGCTGCTATGGATCATAAAGCAATAATAAAACTCCTGAAATTATGTTATTTTCTCATAAATTTCTGATTATTTGCAGTTTCGAGCTTTTGTACTTTCCCGTATAGGGTTTCCTTGTTCTCTTTTGCATTGAATTAGGTGGCTAGGTGAGTTAACTTCAATTTGTTTATGATTTGGTGGATTCTTGAAGAGTTTTGTGCATTTTGTAGTCAAGTTTTTGAAACGGGTTTGTAAAGATAGAGTTGAGGGTTTGTGAGTCTACAAAAATGGATTTTCACCCATTCCACCTATTGCGACTTTTATGCTTGGAAAGGCTCTGTTGACTATTTTTTACATGAATTACTCATCTTGATATATGTTTTTGCTTGATGGTTAAACTACATGCAGAGCAATTTTATCAAAGCAACATGAAAACAAGAATGCCTTGATGTCAATCATAGTTGTTGAAGTTGAGGTAATATAATAGTTGTTGTGGACAAAAATTTATAGCTTTTGCATTCTTTACTTGACTTATATTAATTTTTCATGATGATTAAACCACATGCATGGAAATTATATGAAAGCAGAACAAAAAGGAAAAGACCTTGTCAATAGAGCTCTTCGCAAAGCTACACAAGTTCAGGACAATGTTGACAGTGATTATGCTGAATTCGAGGAGTATATGCATGATATTGATAGTACTACTAGCGCTGAACTTGAGGTGAGTGCTATGAAACGTTACTTTTCCTTGATTTTGAAACCCTTTATGTATTAATGACTGTTACGATCCCAAATAGTGAACAAGCTTATAGAATAGTAAATAGACAACTAAAACATTGAATGTAACCCGTAGAACAATAATTGTACCTACTTTGTCACTTTTCAGTGGGGATTGCTGGCACTTCAATACTTTATGATGCTTAACTATGTCTTAGACCATTTTAATTGACCCTGTCAACATCTTGGAGTTAGCTTGCTGCTTCTTTCATTGGATGATACATGTTCTTTCCTTCACGGATCTGCTGTTAACTCTTCATTATGGCTGTTGTTATTAAAAAAAAATTCTTTTTATATTCTTGCCACTTTCTCTTAATGTCTTCTTGTTGTTTAGTAATAATATTTGTTGCTCGATCCATTAAACTCGTTGTTATAGCTATAAAACTCATTGCTCTTGCACTAAACTCACTGCTACAGCCATGAAACTCACTGCTACTGCTACTTGTTCATTGGACATCATTTTTGACTTATTTTTGCATACTCTTACACTATTTTCTAATAGTGAAAGGCTCTTTGTCTATTATTTATGTGACCTCTACATCCAACCTTATTTGTTACTCCTTTATTAATGCTATGAAAGCCACAGAGAAAGACTGCATTGTTTCCTCAATGACTGCTCTTAATGGCTATCACATGTTGCCTTGATACATTTTGTTCTTTGTTCTTCTTTTATATGTCATCATTGATAGGGTTATGTTGTCTGCATGGGGTTATGTTTTAGAGCTTTAATGCCACTGTTTTTGTACATCCCAATGTATTTCACCTTCACCTTGCAGTAGTAGTAGTAGTGCTCTCATATTGCATTCTTTTTTTTTGTGCATTATCTAAATTTTTTATGTAATAGTGTTGTCATAACCTTATGTGTCTGGTATGCATGCATGGTAATGCAATGTTTATATTTGTGGCCTTTGTATCTGATTAGCATGAAGCTAATAGTAACATTGTAAGCACTGCTATGAGTTGGTTTTTTAGTAAATTAGATCATTGCAATTGTTTTAACACACACATGCAAGTACTATTTAAGTAAGTAATGGTTGTTTTATTATGCAAACAAGGGTAATCATTACCTATCTAATATAATGTGTTATTTTTTTTTCTTTTTGTAGAAATGTATTAATGATAAACTCAAAGAAGGGGATAAAGTTAGGGTGTTGGATCCATTTGATGGTGATGCTGTGGGCATTGGGTGGATTCACTCCATATCTATTGTACATGGAGTCAGCTTGAAAGGAATAGGAGATGCAAATGTAAACATTTTAAAGGTCACAAGTAACATACCTCTTGTTTATGAAGACAAAAGAGAAAGAGGGAAACTTCGCACGGTGGCCACTAAAATATTTGCAAAAAATGACATAGTTGAACATGTTTATCATGTACAAGTTAATGTTAGACATCTTGGCTCACTGCTTTATGTAGTATTTTGAATGTGTTTTTTAGGGATCTTGATTATCATGGTGTATTTGAAAGAGTTGGAAACTCTTAGTTAGCTTTGACATTTCTCATTATATTTACATATATACTCTTAGACAGCTTTGACATCTTGTAACTTGATATATATAATATATATATTTGCATTAAATTTTTTATTGCAGATTACCTTTATTTATCATGACATGTAATCAATCTTTTAATTCTAGCATGTTGTAGCTTGTTCGTATATGTAATATTTTTATTTGCTTTTATGTTTTACTTCAATTTTAATATCATGTTAGTTTTGCATTATAAAATTTATGGTATTTAATAAATTATTCATTTCATGACTATATTTACTACCAATTAATGGAAATGAGTAAATAAAAATGACTAAATTAATGACTAAATATATGACTAAAGTAATGACTAAATTAATGACTAAAGTAATGACTAAATTAATTACTAAATATATGACTAAATATATGACTAAATTAATGACTAAAGTAATGACTAAATATGACTAAATTAATGACTAAATATGACTAAATATGACTAAATCAATAACTAAATATATGACTAAATTAATGACTAAATATACGACTAAAGTAATGACTAAATATATGACTAAATTAATGACTAAATATATGACTAAAGTAATGACTAAATTAATGACTAAATATATGACTAAATATATGATTAAAGTAATGACTACCATGACTAAATAAATGACCAGTTAACAATTATCAATGACTAAATATATGACTAAATTAATGACTAAATATATGACTAAATAAATCACTACCATGACTAAATTAATGACTAAAAATTGCATATAAATCACTAAATTAATGACTAAATCAATGACTAAATTAATGACTAAATCAATGACCAAATCAATGACCAAATTAATGACTAAAATCAATGGCTAGATAAATGATTAAAATTCTTTAGTCATAAATTTAGTGGTGTTATAAATGACTACAAATAAACCACTAATAGTCACGTGAATAAATTTAGTTATTTATATGTAATTTTTAGTAGTTTATTTAGTCATATATTGTTGTTTGTGTACTAGTGAACTAATTCCAAGTTCTATTTTCTTGTTCATCCACTAGTTAGAGGCTTCTCCTGCTAACTGATAGGCTCCCTAAACAACCTTGGTAACTTTAGAGTAGTTCCTTATCTCAAAATATTTTTCCATTTGTATTAGCCACACCTCAGGTTCCTCCTTGTTGGTACTACCTTCAAATTTGGGTGGGGTTATTTTCCTCATGTCCCTAGAAAGTTCAATTGCCAATCGCTTCCTACTAGTTCCTTCAGATTGGGAGTGTAAATTCCCATTCCCTTGTTCTTGAGTCTTGGAATGGTCATGAGAATTCTCTCCCTCATTTTGATTAGTAGGTACTTCTTCATTAAAAAGATGGGAAAGATGAATAAGAAGGTAAATAGATGAAAATGCATAAATGAAAACACAAATAATATTATACCTTCATCTTCTTCTCCTCTTCATGGATTGAGCTAACAAGATTGCACCCATATCTTGCAGATTCACTCCAATGATTGAAGGGATGTGGTTGCTCAATATTTTAGCATGATGATGGTATGATGGTGATAGATTGAGGGGATATTTTGAAAACATAAGGATGAGATGAATGTGTATTGAAAGAATGAGAGCCAATGCCTCATTATATAGATTTTTTTTGAGAGGAATCAATGGCTAAGATTGAATGGCTAATGAGGGTTGATATTGAAATAAGGATAGGGTTTGGATCAAGGAATGAAGATTTATTAGCCTTGTGACAAGTGTCACAATATGGAAATGGGTGAAATGGGGAGGTGTGCTCACACGTGTGAGAACACATTGGAAAGAGAGACATTAAATTTGTGTAAGAGATAGGGTGGCTTGTGTAAGAGGTTAGTGGGGGTATGTGAGATGGAATTTAAAATTAGGAAATAATGATAATGAGGATTAGAGATGAGGTTTAGATCAATTAATCCAAGATTAATTGATTTAATGAGGATGAGTTGAGTTAATAAACCAAGGGTTTATTAACTCAAGGGTGGAGTTAAAAGTTGGAAAATGGGATAATAGGGGCTAGGATGGGGATAAAGTTAATTAATCAAGGACTAATTGACTTAAGCAAGGTTAGGGGATTTAGAGGAATCGGGGAAAATGTTAGCTTTAATTAAATAAATATAGATTTATTTAATTAAAGGTGGTGGAATGTAAGGATAGTGGGGAAATTAATTAAATAAATAACAAATATTTATTTAGTTAATTATTAGGATAAGGGAAGTGGGTTAAATTAAATAAATAACAAGTATTTATTTAATTAAGTATTATTTTGGGTGACTACATTTTTCCCCTCTTTGAGATGATGTTGCAATTAAGAGAACTAACAACATTTCAAAGAAGAATAAAACATAGTGGGTAAGCAAGGGATAAGGACTAGAAGCATGATACCCAAGTCACTAGGAAGGATGAGGAAGGATGATGAGGAGGTAGTGGTATGCCCCCTCGAGAGGACATGCAGGTTCAAAGAACACGGGTGTGCTCTCGAAATAAATGGGAGGACTAAAGGATGAAGGATAAAAAGATGAAAGTGATGAGCTACCTAAGGATGGATGGGAGAAGATAAGGATGATGAAGATGTGGATGGAGAGGGAGGATGGATGATCATCATGCTATAATAATATGAGCAACCTAGATTTGATATAGTACTTGAAATTATTCACCAAGGTATAAGGAACCATGATGACAATATTCCAAGTACATGATTAAACTTCAAATGCAAACATATGCCTTATGACACCATGATATGGAAGACCATGATTCCTCTGTGGTAATAGAGTGCAAGAGACCATGATAAATTTGCAAACAAAGATAAAAAGACACAAGCAACAAGCAATCATGCAGAACAAACAAAAAATAGACAAGGACTATACTCCAAGTCAAGCTGAAAACCGATTGATGGGTTGATTGATGGATTGGTGGTGATGATGATTGGATTGGGAAGGATACATCCCTATGATGCTAGTTGGATTAAAGTGGATCAATGGATTTGAGCTTGATTTGGATTAATATGATGGATTTCTTAAGGATGATGTGCTAGATTGGATTGTGTGGATTAGGATTTATTGCATTGGATAGGATTGGATGGGAATGGTTGGATTGGAAGGATAGATGGATGGATAAGATATGATTGGATGGAGGATATGATGATTAGGATAGAGGAAAAGGATGGGAGGATAATGGATTACATGTATAGAAGATAAATGGATTTAGTAGATGGAAGATATGTCATGGGAGGATAAGAGGATGGTGGATGAAGGATATGAGGATGGAGGTCCAAGGACTAGTTGCAAAGGACTAAGATGCCCCACACTAGAGGTAATGCAAATGTGAGATGGAAGGATAGTAGTATGAGATGGAAGGGTAGTGCATAAAGGACATGGATGGAAGTACGAGTGATGATGGGATTGTCCAAAGCATGCATATATATTTTTCCCATAGATTTATGAAGATCAAGGGTGAAAAGAGGTGGTGAATTGGCTAAGATAGGGGGATGGAGATAGGATATGGGATGGAATATATGATCAAGATTAAGTGGATGAGATATGGATGTATGAATATTTGACCCATAGGTTGTTTATTAAGATCAAAGATAGCAAGGTAGGATGGATTTGGATAGGATGAGGGATATATGATGAATGATATGGATAGGATAAGATGCATGGTGATTGTGAAGATCCTTGGCCTTGTCAAGATCGAATGTGGAAAGGGGGATATGGATTTGGATAGGATGATGAATAGATGTTGGAGGGTAGTGGAGGATGTGGATAATATGTGGTATGGATTTTCCCCCAAGTGTAGAGTACAATCGGATGGGGAGGAAGGATTCAAGCATCTAGTTCCATAGATGGTATCCCTTTTAATTATGTGCTATTATGCTCATAAACATTGGTATAATTATGGTAAGAGGGATAAGATGGATTGAAAGATGGAGAGGGATATGGATTTATACAAAGGATTGGATAAGAGGGATGGAAGGATGGAACATGGATGTTGGATAGTGGATGGATTGATGGAATATATGTGGATGGGAATGTTGGCAAGATCAACATTGGAACACACCTTGAAGGGTGGTGGGGTTGTCGAAGAGACTTGTGGATTTTGGATTTTGAGATTTAAATGGAGTAGTGGATGAAGATTTTGGGACATAAGGACCCACAATGGATGGAGGTGATGAAGTATTATTATATAGAGTGAAAGACTTAAGATTGGATGAAGCTTTTGAATTAGCAAGTTTGGATGCCAATTTGATTTTTCTTTGGGATGCATTGATTATATAAGTATTTTTGGAATCCACATAGTTTTTGACTTTGGTTTTTGCTTCATGGGCCTTTGTGGCCTTTGGGATTTTTTATTTTGGATCATATTTTTCTTTGTTTTTGCATGTATTTTTGAGGGGGCATGTTGATCCTTTGACTTTTGTGGATTTTTGGCTTTATGCATTTGAGATTTGGCATCCAAATTGCTTCCAAGAGAAATAGGATTGGTAGATTGATATGAATGGTGTGGATGTATTATGGATGGTCTAGTGTAAGCGGTAGGATGTTGGAAGGGCTTGAAAGGTGTGTGCCTTGGTTGATCTTGATTTGGGATATGAGGTGATGGAAAGAGAGGATAATGGGATTTTGGAATAGGAATGTAAGGTCGTGGAATGTAGGGACCCAAAATGGATGGAGGGGATGGACTTTGTTTTTGGATATAGGGACCCAAAATGGATGGAAGGGATGAGGGATTGGGATTTGGAACATAAGGGCCCAAGATAGATTTGGAGGATGAGGAACATGGATATTTGGCTTTAGATGGATGGATTTTAGATTTAGGATGGGTGGAAGGAGTACCAACATCTAGGGGTTGGTATCCAAGGCTATGATATTTTGGATTTTATTTTATATTAAGGGGTTCTAATATGTCTTGCTCATGGAGGCCTAACCCTTTGCCTTGATAATTCATGGCTTGGAAAATCCTTTTACCAATGGGGTACTTGTTGTATTGTAAGAAAGATGTGAGTCCATTTTGAGGGGGATATGTTATGGAAGGAATGATAGGCTCTTAAAGTAAACCAGCTTGGATGAATGTGGAGGAATCCATTTGATAAGTATGGGGTTCATTGGTAGCTTGGATAGGGGTGATGGGATCTTGTGGATAGGATCATGAGATGGAGATAAAAGGATGCTTTGATCTTGACTTGGGATAGGATCATGGGATGGGGTGGATGGTATAATGTGCTCTTAGTTATGAGATGGAGGGGGATCATGACATGAAGTGGGAGGGGTGTTTTAATCATGAGAGAAAAGAGGATCATTAGATGGGGTGGAAGGTTTACTTTGATCTTGATTTAGAGAGGGATGATATAATGGAGTGGAGGAGATATTTGGATGTTGAGATGGAAAGGTATCATTAGATGGGATGTGAGGTATATGTTGTTCTTGATTAGAAGTGGGATCATGAGATGGAATGGGAAAATGTGATGGAGGAGATGGGGTTTCTTGATATTTATGTGGAGGGGAATCGATGTTAGCATACTTTGGATTAGGGGAATCTATGTTAGCATGCTTTAGATTAGGAGATGGACATGGTTCATTGATGTTGATGGTGTGATGGGGGAAGAGATTTGGATAGATGCTTCAACTTAGATGGATGGAGTAGTAGAGGATTCATAATTTTTAGGGGATTGGGATTTATCTTGATATTGAGGTGATGAAGGTGGATGCATGACATGAGAAGATTGCAAAACTTTTTTTTTGCATGGGGATTTAAGCACCTTTGCAAATAGTCCTTGGAGGAAGTTATTAGGAGGGACATGGGGTGAATTTGATTGGTAATATTGGGGTGACGTGGATTGTAAGGATGTGGGAGATGAAAAAGTGGAATAAGATGTGGAATTTTCCACGGATTGGTAAATGGATGATGACGATGAGGAGCTGGAAAGGGATGTGGAGATGGGGATTTGGGATGGGGAGTTTTGGCTAAAGGCTTGGTCTCCCTTGTCAAAGGAAGGGGAATAGTAAGAAAGAGGGGATGGGTTGGGATTGGATGAAGGTGGTGAGGGTGGAATTTTAGTACCTATGCCAAGGAGATAGCTAAGCATGGAATATTTATCATTATTACATTAGTGGATGAGGAGATGATTGGTGATGGGATACCATGAGGATGATATGGGTGATGCGGGTGTACGTAGGGTTTGAAGGGGACATTGGATGGGGGATTGGTGAAGATTTAGAGAGTTTTTCTAATGGATTCAAGGTGATCCACAATATTCTCACTATCATCATAGGGATTAGGATATGGGTTCATGGTATTAGACTGGGTTAGAATGGATGAAGGTAGACTAGAATAGATTAGGTTGGATGGAGGGTACATTAGATGGTTAGACATGGTTGGGTATTGATTGGAAGAGAAAAGTTTAGGATTGATTTTGGGTGAGGATGGGTTAGGGATGGATTGGATATATGTTAAGGCACGATTAGGATAAGATGGGTGATTAGAAGAATAAAGTATGAGGATGAATATGGAGGATAAGATTAGGCTTGGGATCAAATTTCAAAAATTTAATATGATTTGATTTGATTAAAGATGATTCTCTATACTTAAGGTAGGCTGATGTTCTTAAGCAAGAGTTGATTTGATTTATACTTAAGATAGGCAAAGTTCTTAAGTAGGAATTGATTTGATTTGATAACTATACTTAGGATAGGATAATATGTTGCAAAAATGGATAGATTGAAGGCGTTTTCATGGATGTCAATTGCTATCAACTAGTTGTTGTTGGCTATATATGTTGAGGATATTGAGAAAATTGTAATAAAGATATGTTGCAGGTGTTCAGTGGTTGCTCCGGGTTTTGGTATGGATTTGATCCTATGTTTTTGCGGTTCAAAAATGTTGTTCATGGTTGTTAGAAGATGTTATATCCAGATTTTTGGTTGTTGATTTGTTGTTGAGTGCAAATTGTGTTCACTAGTTGTGAACTAAGGTTTTTTGGGTTTCTGGTTGAGGTTCGAGACAAGTGAACTGTTGGTCTAGATTTCTCTTTGATGAAGTCTTATGACTTGTCGTTGTAGAGATGAGTTTCCCTAACTCTATTGAAGATAGTTTCAGCATTTGGAAGATTTGTGCTTAATGGTTTTATGTGTTTTACACTGGTTTGGCTGACCTTGTGTGAAATACTACTTTCAAGGTTGACAAAGCATGTTGGATCTTTTTGGGTCCCTTGAAGGATGTGTTTGGGTCACCCTCATTCAAATTCCACCCTAGGATGTTTTGGAACATACCTAATTTGAATCTGGATTTGGATGGATGAATTTGGATATGTTTCAAAGGTGAAGATGGTATAAATACAAGATGAGTTAGTGGTGAAGAAAGATAAAAGAGCGAAGAAGAAGAGTAATAAGAGAAAAGAGATAGTGTAGTTTGATGTGACATTGATTCTATTTAGTTAGTGTGTGTGGTGTGAGTGTGGAAAATTGGTGTAAAGCTTAATGTTGAGTTTTTGGATGCAGTGAGTAGAAGGTGGACTCTACCATTCATGCATATCTGGGAGTGATTGTGGTGGAATCCTTTGTTGCATTGGGATTGTAGTCTCTCTATAACAAGTCTTATTTGTCTTCTTTGTATCTCTATGGTAGTGAGCCCTCTGGGTTGTAGCCCTGTTGGATAGCGAGTCCTTGTTCTGGATAGTGAGTCCTTGTTTAAGAAATGAGCCTTATTTCATGCAATGAGCCTCTTGTAATCGGTTTTGATATTCTTTATAATGTGATTTAATCCTCATCATGGTTTTTCCCTCATTGGGTTTTCCATGTAAATGTAGTGTTATTGTGTTTGTGTGTTGGATTTAAGTTTTTGTATTAGCATTTTATGATTAATCAGTTAAGCAGTATTAAGAATTTGTTTCAGTGAATCAAAAGTTTAAGTCTGTGACAATTGATTCACCCCCCTATCAGTTGTCCTATTCAACATAATGTTCTTAAGCAAGTTTGGATTAAAGATGAAATCAAATTAAGGTCTTGATTTTTTATTGTGGGATTAGATTGGAAATGGATGATATTGGATTAAGGATAGGATGAATGATTTGGATAATGATGAAAGGATATGAGGGATAAATGTGATTAAGTCCTTAATCAATTTTTGATGTTCATATGATGATTTTTTATTAAGGATAGGGGATTGAATGCTTGATTGAGATGGATAGATGGATAATGGTTGATTGAATTTGTATGAGGATAGATGGATTAGATTAGGATTTGATTAGGATGGGATTAGGTTGAAAAATGGGGATTGGATTAAGATGATGATGATGAAGATTAAGGATGATAATGAAGGATGTGGATTAAGATGGAATAATTAGGATAAATGGGGGAAATTAGGGGGATAGTTAGGATGATTATGGATGATTAAGAGGGAGTGGTGAGGATGATTAGAAGGATTAGGGATGATTAAGCTAATCATGCTAGTGATTATGGATGGATAAGATGGGATGAATAGAATGACATAGGATGATTGGGTATGATTAGGATAAGATGGATGACTAGAAAGATTATGGTTCAGATAATTACGATTAGGGTGATAACGATTATGAATGATTAAGATGGGGTGATTAGGATTATAATAGTTATGGATGATTAGGACTAGAATGGTGATACTTAGAATGATAATGAATGATTAAGAAGGGATGATTAGGATGATTATGGTTATGGGTGATTATGATAAGGTGATTATGATGAAAGGGGTGATTAGGATGGAAAAAGATGGTGTGATTAGGATGTGGAAGGATGATGGGGATAGGAAGAATTGGATGAGGTTAAGGTTTTTGCTTGCTTGACTAGGAGATAGAATTGAAAAGCACAAAAAAAAATAAAGTGGCCAAGTTTCATGGATTTTATCAGTGTATGTTCAATCCTCAGTCACTTGGTTGATTTGATTTCCACTATTTTGTCACAAGAAGACACTTCAAGCACTTGCACAAGCCTAAATTATTCAAGTGGGATTATAGCTTAGTGTAGGCCCACCACCCAAGCAAGCTTGGGTTAATACTCCTTGATACTCGGGTGGATTACTGGAACTCCCTTTCTCGTGAAGGCATATAGGTAGAGATCCAATGGCATAGGGTCGTCAATGGACACTACAAGCTCACCATCTCTCTCTCGTCAAGAACTATCATAGTTCACAACATGGATTTATATCTCAACCTAAGGAAGTACGTGGAGAGTAACCTCAACATGCAATCTGCATCCCTTGCACCACACTAAGCTATGACCAAAAGGTCTTAATCTAGTATACATAAGGTTGCTAGGGTGTCCTCTATATACCTCAAGGGTATGTGAGGCCCAAATATGCATATGAAAGGGAACACTACCAAATAGCTAGGAGGAGAGGGTAACCCAATCTCCACCTTCACTTCTCCAAGGTATAAAGTTCTTGGAGGCTTAGCCCAATTGACAAAATTCCACTTCCAAGAGAGGTGGCTTTCTCACCTCCCACTCTTTATACTCCACCAGAACATGGGAGTTGGAGTTGTCCCCTAGGGTGATGAAATACCTAGGAAGGCCCCCTAAAAGGAATCATCCAAGTGTTTTTGATCCCAAAGATTGCACAAAGCGTGAGGGGAGAGCATACACACCCTGGGTTCCTTGGGATAAAAAGAAAAAGAAAAAGAGTAAGTGATGTTTTTGATCCTCAAGATCACACTAGGTGCGAGAGGAGAGCATACACACCACTCACTCAAAGACACATAAAAAAAAGTTTGTTAACCTTAAGAAATGAAATGTGCCTAGATTAGTGGAAAAAATAAAATCTTGGACCAACGGATTTGTAAGAAATGTGTTAGTAGTTTGATGATTTTTCCTTTGACAATCAATTTCAAGTTGCACCACAAAGGGGTTAGATGATAAGATGATCAAAAAATATTTTTAGCATGAATATAAGCATGGATATTTGATGATATTTTCCTTAGAAGAGGATCGGAGACCTGCAACACACATTAGTGACCTACAAATAGAGATTAGATGCAAAAAAAACTAAAATAATGCTTAAAAGTGCAACCTGAAACCCAGGAAAAAATTTACAGATAAAGATGCACCTCTATTAAAACATAGGCCATTATGTGAACAAAGGCACAATTTTGTAGATTGTGCTAAAAAGAGGGCTTTCGGGGGTGAAAAATGGATATTTTTGAGTGGCCCAGTTCAAGAAATAGTTAGAAAATGTAGGTAGGGACCCAAAAATGCAAACTTAATGCCAAAAACACCTGATAAACCCCAAAATATGTCTCCTAAAATAGAGGCACAACTTTATGCACATAATTGTGATTCTGTAAAAGAGGCGTCATTCTATGAACAAAAGCACAACTTTGTAGACAGAGCCAAAAAATAGCCTCCCGGGGTTAGAAAAAAAGGTTTTGGACTAACCCAGGTGGGAAAATGGGTTGATGAACATATGGGGACTTCAAAATATGTATATCTATCCAAAATATTCCCTCAAACATAATGAAAATAAACGAAAAATGAAGAAAATCCTAGGTTCCCTAGAAAGCTTATATGAAACCCTAGTCCCACTAGGCGTGCCAAAATGAAGATGGGAAAGATGAATAAGAAGGTAAATAAATGAAAAAAAAAAGATTATACCTTCATAATCTTCTCCTCTTCATGGACTAAGCTCACAAGATTGCACCCATATCTTGCAGATTTGCTCCAATGCTTGAAGGGATGTGGTTGCTCAACTTTTTAGCATGACGATGGTATGATGGTGATGGATTAAGGGGATATTTTGATAGCATAAGGATGATATGAATTTGTATTAAAAGAATGATATCCAATGCCTCATTATATAGAAATTTGGTGAGAGGAATCAATGGCTAATGGAGGGTTGAGATTGAAAGGATGATGGGGTTTGGATCAAGGAATGAAGATTGATTAGCCTTGTGACAAGTGTCACAAGATGGAAAGGGGTGAAATAGGGAGGTGTGTTCACACATGTGTGAACACACATTGGGAAGAGAGGAATTAAATTTGTGTAAGATATAGGGTGGCTTGTGTAAGAGATAGGGTGGCTCATAGGGTGGCTTGTGTAAGAGGTTAGTGGGGGTAGATGAGATGTAGGAATTTAAAATTAGGAAATAATGACAATGAGGATTAGAGACGAGGGTTAGATCAATTAATCAAGGATTAATTGATTTAATGAGGATGGGTTGAGTTCATAAACCAAGGGTGGAGTTCATAATTGATTTATTAACTTGGGTGGAGTTAAAAGTTGGAGAATGGGATAATAAGGGTTAGGATGGGGATAAAGTTAATTAATCAAGGATTAATTGAATTAAGCAAGGTTAGGGGATTAGAGGAAGAAAATAGATTTAATTAACTAAATATAGATTTATTTAATTAAAGGTGGTGGAATGTAAGGATAATGGTGAAATTAATTAAATAAATAATAAATATTTATTTAATTAATTATTAGGATAAAGGAAGTGGGTTAAATTAAATAAGTAACAAGTATCTATTTAATTAAGTATTATTTTGGGTGACCACACATTATTTGGAACTTCTTTTTCCACTCTATCCTTCTTCCTTACTTCTTGCTCAAGACTTCCCAACCTTGAATTGGTTTCATGTATGATAGACAAAATTTGATCCAATTTAGCTTCAACACCCTCTGGACCTTGTTTGACCTCTTGGCTCCCTCCAGGATTAGTCCTTATTCTCACCATCCTTTGCAAGAAAAGGTCACACCTGAAGATTCATATTTATTAGATTCTATTATGTTCACACATCTTATGGAATGCATTTAAATGAGCATTCACTCGCACATAAAAGAAATTTCACATAAGTTTGAACACAAGTTTTGATAAACATATCACTTTTATGTATTCACAAGGATTTTAATATCCTTTCATTTACATAGAATGAATATTCAGATATTTGAGAGGAGAGTATCCTTCGGACTCACTCTTCGATACATAACTCCACAGGGTATACCCCTCAAATTTTTGTTCTCTTAATTGATCTTCGCTATCCCAAAATGGGTGATAACCTTTGGATTTATCTTCTAAAACATAGTTATGAGGAACATATCCATCAGATTCATTAATTGAGGAAATTACAATCACTTCTGATAAAGGAAGAACTCAAGGATCCCTAAATATTAATGCAGGACTAATGCTACATTATGAGGGCTTATCCCTGGAAAGTGACAAGGAGTCAGACTTTGCTAGTGAGACTGGAGGTAAATAGTTGAAATTGGTTTCCTCACTCATCCTTGTCTTTACTTGACTAACTTGAGAAAAGGTGTGACTGATTGTTTCAGTATCACTTAACCAGAAAACATTTTTAAAGTTGGTTCCCTCTATCCTACGAAAAATGGCCTCTTTTTCCTTTTTTTCCTTTAGGTAGCGCTCATTCCCTATTACTGAATTTCTTGTAGTTAACCTGAGATGCATCATCTTGGCACAAGAATTTCCAAACATTAGTCAATGTTGGACGGAAAGTATGGTGAGCACATACGTTCCATAGCAAAACTTGGTAGCTTTGATACCACATGTAACATGCCAATTGTTCAATGAAAGTAAATTCACTAAGTTTAAATTTCAAGTAACTATGTTCAAAATCATAGCAATAAATTTGTTTCTTCCATTTCAAAGACAAAATGCACATTTGAATATCACATTTAACAAACTTTCCTTTGCATTATACTTTGAAAATTATAATCTTTTCAATATTTTATAAATCTCAAGATAACATTTCTTGCATTACAACTTCCCTAGAAATGGATAAGAGATAGCATACATAGCTTGAAAAGCTTCATAAGCACTAGAAATAAATGGTTCAAGAAATCCCCTACAAATCTCAGCTACCAATTGATGAGGAGAAGCATCATTGAAGCACTTTTCCACCAACCACAAACTACAATGTGGTCCCTTGTACATCTACCACATATGACAAGATGGCCCTACCCTTTGATGAAGAGATTGATTGGTAAAACCCCATAAAAAAAAGTCTTATTGAGCCTAGTGTTATGCCCTATAATCCAAAACCTAATCATATAGTAGCTACACCTACAAGTATGAAAATCCCGAACTAGAATGTCTATACTAGACACAGTGAACCTTGACAGTGTAAAAAGTGCCTACTTACACTACTTTGGCCAAAGTTTTATGTTAAAAGTCATCTCTTCACCCACTATCTAGCTCAATTTGGTTATTGACCATTCATGTGCTATGCATAGGCAATTCCCTTCTTAAGGTAATCTTTAACCCCATGAACAACCTATCTTTATAAAATTCCTATATAGTGAATGTAACACATAAGCTAATTTCATTCTAGAACAATCTAGTTCTAAGGTAACCATTGAAATTCTCTATAGTTCGACTTACATAATAACTTAATTTGAATATCAACAAAAGCTACACTAGCTTCGTCTATCCCTAGTATATAAACTAAGAATACAATCACTCCTCATTATGGAGTATGTACAAACACTCAAGAAAGTACATAAGAAGCAAAATATAAAGTGACTTACTCAATAACATACTCTTTCCTAACTAGAATACAAATGCTCTTTCCACACAATACATCAATAGCTTTCAACCTTCCAAAAACATATAAAATGTAAAAGGGCAGAATAATATGCCTAATAATGCTTAATTCTAAAAGTATAAACTGACTTGGAAGATTAGTCCTCTCCAAGATTCTTTAGTAAATCACCCAATCCACTCAGAAAAATACTCACAAACTCTCACTAAAATTTCCTTTCAAATGACTCTCATCTCTATGAAGAATTTCTGAGAATAAAAACCACATAATGAAGTTGGATAGTGCATCCAAATGAAGTGATCTACACTCCTATTTATACAAAATTATGAGACTTCTCATCCTATTACTAAGCTAAGTGTATTGACACATCTCAACAAGAAGGTTCGACTCAACATTTTACTTTAATTGGTGGTAGAATTCTAAGCCACTACTTATCAAATAATAACAACAAATTGACTAAAGTAGAGACAACAAGAGTTCATTTGAGAAATGCAAGGTGAAAGGAAAACAGGTCGACTTCTATTTTTCCAACAAAAGCATGACTTTTTTTACCTTTTACTTGGCCTATCTCTGCTGGTGAATACAAAGTAATTGTAGACTTCTAATTCATAAAGGAAATTCATATTTGGTGCCACCTCTTTCTTTTATTGTGTGTTTTGGTGTTGCAAATACATAGACAAAGTCAATGAATTAAATCCATTCACATATCTCTTTAAAACTATTGACCGAGTCTTAATACATTGTGCATTATAACAACAGGTTGGTCGACTCATTACTTATGTCCTTAGCGTTGCTCATGGCAAACAATACTTGCAACAATAGCATTTATTCATAGTGCACTTTATATTGCTTGCGCTTTATTCATATTATAAACTTTTCTTGGTTTAAAACTCGCGCTTTTTGTTTAAACATTATGCTTAACAATATAGATTTATATATATATATATATATATTTATATACATATATATATATATATATCCATTTTTATATATATGTATATATATATCAACTTTTGCAATAAATAATGATATATATCTATGTCATTCAGTATTTCGAATGCATATATCAAGTTTATCATTTCAAAAATAGAACCATATGTGTATATATTTATATACACATATACATATATACATACACATTTTGATATGAACAATATGTGTATATATGCATATATTTGTATATACATCTGCTTATACAAACAATATTTTATATTTACAAACTCATTGATAATTTACATATATACATACGATATATATACATATATATATATATGCATGTCGTATTATCCACTCAATATTCTCATGCCCAAGAGCAATTTTTCCATCAACATGTGTGGGTACGACTCCCTATGTATACTTATGTACGTATTAACTCACATGTATGGGTTTATCGTCGACATGTACATGTATACATATATACATACATATATATATATCTTATCGATTTATACATAGAACATATAAGAAAGAACTCACATGTAAAAAGGAACTGAACAACATCACAAACAAAAAATTCTCACAAAATCGCAATTCGAGCACAATAATTACTAAGGAATGACTTATCGGTTTCCCAAACTATGACTCAACTAGACCAGACTATATGTGTGTGCAAAGCTCAATCAGGTTTCATTTAAGGGTTAACCGACCAATCACTTCTCGTAAGTGATACTTCCCCTCCTTCTGGAGGCTTGATCTCTGTATCTACATCCAACTTAGAACATTGAAATGATAGTTAGTTGTTCATAAAATGATCATTCGCATATATATTCTTTTCATAAGAAAAATATCAAATCAAATCATTTTGATAACATTTAATCATAATCATTAAATCAAGTGAACTTCTTTTATTCACTTTTCAAATTTTGCATATAACCAAAGTGAAAACACACATGTTTCTCAATCAGAAATAAAAACACATTCATTTATTCAATATTTTAACCTATCATAGTAATAGTAAATAGGTAAACACACAACGAGGTGTAACACATTCAGTGAGTTGACATTCTTCTCTTCTTTTCTTCGTCACTTCATTATTAGAATAGTTATATTTATAAGTTATAGTATTCTTTTTGTTGTCTTCTACCTTTCATGTATCTCTTCATATCTATTAAACTGTCAAACTAGAACCCTCGGGTCGTTAAGCTCACCCTACGAGTTTCATTCTGCAAACCCAACTCTTTGTCTGTACAAGATGCCAACACACCTTTTAGACTCCATTGTGACGCACTGTAGTCCAACCCATGTGTTAGTATCCTCTGCTGAGAGTCTATTGGTCTACAGTTAGAGACCTCTATGGTCTACTCACCCATTTCTAGAATACCTCTATCATAAAACATAAAGAAAATAGAGCTTAGTTGGTCGTTCCTTTTTAGATTATTAGGTAGTCTAAGGTAGTTGAGGGAAACTCACTCCCTTTAGGCTCTTTTGTGTCCTAGAGACTTGGGAGTATCGAATCCCCTCATCTACAGTGAGTTTTCCGAATGAGGATCCTTTTGTATGACATTGGTGAGTTTACCCAATATGGATTTGCGATGTGACATTGATGAGTTTTCCCAATGTGGATATGTGATATACCATTTATGTTTGTACCAAATGAGGACTTGTATTTTTTCCTACTTGTATTTTCTCCATTTTGTGATATTGGATGAGAGTTTTATATATGATGTGTATGTTGAGTGTACACTTCATGTATCGTGTGTATAAGCCATCTCCAAATGTGCTTGATGTGAGTGTTGTGGTTTTGGATGATGTGACTATCTCCTAACATGATGGGAGTGGATATTTTTATTCCAAGAGGTTGGGTGGCATGGAAACCAAGAATGGGGATCAGAGGATCATGGTGGAGTTGGTGATGACTTCAATGTGGCAAAGTTTCTCATGCTATTTTATCTTTTCATCTTTTTGATTCATTAATATAATTAATATTGAAGGACATTTGAGACCTCTTGTAATTGTAATGTATTATTAGACTTCCCACTTGGGATGGATTGTATATACATTTAATTGGTATTTTTATAGTATCTTATTATGTGCCTCAAAGTTGGAGCCATGAACACATGTAATCTTGTATACATATAAAGTTTCATGTAATGGTAAAATGAACTTAGGAACATTTCAATTTGGGGTTACAATGTACTTAGGAGTGTTATTTTCATGTTTGGGAACATGGTGTTGCATCTGAGTGGTCCTATATCACCTAAGATATACCCATATTACCCAAAATATGTTGGTCCTATATCACCTAAGATATACCCAGCTTTCCCAAAATATGTGTCTATTTGGGTAGCCTTATTGCTAGTGGGTTATCCTGGTAACATAGTGGGGTGGTCTAGTAACATAGTGGGTGACCTAGTTT
Organism: Sequoia sempervirens; assembly: GCA_007258455.2. Classification (NCBI taxonomy): domain Eukaryota; kingdom Viridiplantae; phylum Streptophyta; class Pinopsida; order Cupressales; family Cupressaceae; genus Sequoia; species Sequoia sempervirens. Next base: position 265,449,561 of record VDFB02271358.1, read on the forward strand.
GTAGGTTTTAAAGTCCAAATTTTGGACATCTTTGTTAGGGCCGCCTGGTCCTATGCGTGGGAAGTATCGTTCTCCATAAGGAAACAAAATGTTAATTCTTACTACCTCAATTAGCTAGGGTATTTCCTAGCCTAAATCCATAACTAGATAATTTTTATGCCTCTTTCATTTCCTGTCATGATTATTTTTTTCATCTAAACCTTTAAAACCTAGTCAAAATTCCTTTCTCTTTAAATAAGAACATTCCTTTATGTTTTGAGAGTGTTTTTGTTGTTTTGAGCTAATGTTCCATGGTTTCCATGGTGGGGAATTTTAAGGGATGTTTAGATCATTTCCTTATGTGTTGTCATTGGGGAGTTATAGTATCCTTTGCATTGTTTTGTGTTCCTTCTTTTGAAGTTGCTTAGTTGTCAAACCTAGGTCTAGGGAGATTGTTCACCTTGTCTTGTGAAGAATTGGGAAGGTTGAAAGCCTTCATGGTTGACCTTGTTTGTGTCCTCAACATTCTTCATAGGTCAAGAGGTATTGCAGTATTATTCTTCCACTTGTGTTATGTCATGTTGCAATGAGATGTCTTGGGAAGCATGTGGTTGTCTAGAAGTGACTTGTCGTCATTTCAATTAGTGGAGAGTTTGTGCCTCTAGGTTAGGAATCCTTCGGTGAAGGTTTTCCCTTATTTTTAGAGTTGTTAAATGTGTTTGGGTATGGATTGGAGGTTGATGATTCCCTCATACTATACTAATGTTGTGTTATGAGAGAACATGACCATGGGTTTGTAACTAATCATCATGTAGTGTTGTCCTCTCTCTCTCTCGTATGTTCATCATGGTAGATTTATCCCATGAATGGTTATTCCATTGTTTCCACCTTGCTTATGCAATGGTGAGGTTGTCTTGTTATCTTTGTCATTATATCGTTGTGTCAATGTTATTACACAAGTGTGGCCTATTGTTGTTACATTAACAACCTTGTTGTTGTTGTTTCAAAAAAAGTTGTTTCGTTAGGTTTTTTTCTAAGTGTGTTGGTTTGGGGCATTACATATGGGTAAGTGCAGAAAGATGTGACACAAAAATGATGTCACATTCATTTTTTTTCCTAAAATGAGCATTTGACGAGTGCCAAATTGTTTGGATGACCAAGCCTGAGGCATGGTCATTCCAAAAAAAATTTGGCGAGTGCCAAATTTGGTGCTTTCCAAATGTGAATAATGCCTCTATACTGATACCCTCAATTGTAAATTGAATACCATAAACCCTACACCTCAACCCTAGATACATGAAGAAATATTTAAGTATAAGTTGGCATTTATATATGGACATTTAATTTCTTATACTTTAAGTTATATTTCATGTATATAGTTTCAGGATGTTTGAGAGTTGTTTTATATCTCTTGGAGTTATAATGCAAATTCTAGTTTTTGGAAGATATTATAATTTTTTAGACCATTAAATTTCAATAATTAGCATGTCAAATTTCAATAATTAGGAGGTCAAACTTTAGCAATCAACAAGTTGTATCATCTTTCTCTCGCTATCTCACTCATTGTTCTTCCCATATGCTTTTGACCTCTCTCTCAATATATCCATACCTTTATCTCTCTCCCTTAACCTCAAGAACTACCTCTTTACTTGTCCATCCAGCTCTCTCTCTCTCTCTCTCTCTCTCTCTCTCTCTCTCTCTCTCTCTCTCTCTCTCTCTCTCTCTCCTTCCATATCTTCCTCCTCTCTCTCCTTCCCTCTCTACTCTCTATCTCCCTCTCTCTCTCTACCTACCTCTCCCTCCATCACTCCCTACCACTATTTCTCTCTCTACTTATCTCTATCTCACCTATCCCTCTCTACCTCTCCCTTCGTCCCTCCTCTCCCCTCTCTCTCATTCTCTCTCTTTCTCTCTATCTCACCTTTATCTCCCTCCCTCCCTACATTTCCCTCCCTATCTCCTTCCCTCTCTACTCTCTATCTCCCCTCTCCCTCTCTTTACCTACAACTCGGGATCCATCACTTTGTACCACTCTCTCTCTCACCTATCCCTCTCTACCTCTCCCTCCATCCCTCCCCCCTCTATTTTTCCCTCCTTCCCTCTCTACTACTATTTCACCTCTCTCTCTCTATATATATATCACCACTATCTCTTTCTCTACTTCTATATAGCTCACACATCCCTCTTTACCTCTCCCTCCCTCCCTCTTCCCTCTCTCCTACCCTCCCTCTTCTCTCTTTGTTTCTCTATATTTCCCTCTATCTCACCTCTCTCACCCTACCTCCCTACCTCTACCTCATTCTCTCGTTCCCTCTATACTTCTCTCTATCTCCCCCCCTCTCTCTACATACCTCTCATCCCTCTTTGTTTATATCTCTCTCACCTCTCTCTCCATCCCTATCTCTCCCTACATCTCTCCTTCCCTCTCTACTTCTCTCTACCTACCTTCCCTCTATAACTCCCTACCACTCTCTCTCTCTCCCCCTGCCCCTGCCCCTCTCCCTCTCTTTCTCTCTCCACCTACCCTCCTCTCTCTTTGTCCTTCCCTCTCTCCCCCTCTTTCTATCTCTCCTCTCCCTCTCTCTACTTATATTTATCTCACCTATCTCTCTTTACCTCTCCCTCCCTCCCCTCTCTCTTCCAACCTCCCTCCTCTCTCTCTATCTCTCTCTCACCTCTCAACATCTTCTATATCAATTCACCCATTTTCACTTTCAATGTTATTAACATTTTCATTTTCAATTTCAATACTAATTTCAACATTTTCTATAAAAATTTCAATATTTTCATTTTCAATTTCAATATGATGGTCAATATTTTCAAATTCTATTTCATCTTCACTTGAATTAAAATTTAGGGGTGGAGAAGAAGCCTCGGCTTGAGTATTTTTCATACCTTGCCTTCTCTTCCTATGACTTTCTCTATCTTTTACTCTATATGCTTCAATTTGATCTGTCGTAGTTTTCTCTTTTCTTTTCTCTTACGACGACTATTGCTCCCCATTACACAAACAAAAAAGAGCACACAAATGATTGTAAATTTGAAAAATGTGTAGAAGAATCTTGCAAAATCTGAATTTTGTCTATCATAGACAGAGAACACGAGATTTCAAGCGAAAGAAAGTGAGGATTGTTGGAATGCTTAAAATGGTCCCCTTTTTTTTTATATAATTCACAAAATAGATATCCATTTGAAACAAATATCTATTTCAAATGGATATCCATTATGTTTTGCATAATTCAAAACTTATACAAAGGAAATGGATATATGTTTCCTTTAGTTTTTGAAAAGACAAAAATTCATAAAACTATATATTATTAATAGCATGATATATATTATATTATATATTATATTATGATATATATATTTATTATATATTAATATATTAAATTGATATAATATATATTATATAATATTATTTTTATTATTTGGAGTAAGGCAGATGTCCTACTTTTATATGGAACTAAGTTCAGATGGATAGTGCAAATTATTTTTGAGTGATAGTTGATCGTGATTTAATCATTGAGCACATATTTAAGTATTTGAGAATCCTTCTGCTCATTGTGTTATTAAATTCTATGTCATTCCATTGGCACAAATTTTTTTATTACAACTTACTTATTCAATTGACTCCACTCATGCACACAAACTCATTGAATATTATATAATATATAATATATACTATATATTGTATATATTATATAATATATACTAGATATTATCTATATTATATATAGTTTATCTAATATATAAATTATATTATATGTTAGAGAGCTCACTAACGAAAATGTTGATGATGTCAAATTCGCTTGCAACTAGGGCTTCTTCTCATGGTGCGGCTGTAGGCAAACACTTTGGGGTTTCTTCGGTTGGGGTGTCTTCTTCGTTGGGCGCCTTTGCTATATTTCCACGGGGCTTTGCGGATGCCTTGTTTGGGCTCTTTGCTGCACAGATTGTATCTCTGCCTAAGGCTTTGGGCTCTCACGGGGGTCAAGATGATTCATTGTAGGCCTTCATTGATTCCCCCTCTTTGCCAAATGGCGATGATGACAGGAGTGCAATATTGGCAAAAGGTTCAGGTGGGGCTTAAAATGGCCCGCTAGGAAATGCCTTGGTCCCTGGTGGTGATGGGTATTCATCTCTTATACCTTCCTCTGCTATCGTGGGTGCTTGAGCTACAAATGGGGAAGATTCCCATGCGAATGGTAAATATCCATAGCCTTCCAAGCTTTCGACCTTGGGAGTAAGATCTGCCACAAAATCCACCTTTTTGGACACTATTAAGTTTGGACAGGGCACTTCCACATGATTTACAAATGCCTCTCTATCTGGCACACCCTTAGTTGAGCCCAAATCTGGGTATGAGCTGTGTGGGGCTTCACCAAAGCCTCCAAACTTAGGAACCACTATTAGAAAGCTAGTTCAAAGCTCAGATAAACCTTTGAAGGTGAATTTCGATGCCAAATTATCAAAAGAGTTGCACAAAAAATGAATAATTTCTCTCTGAGAATGGGTTGAGTGGTAGGTTCAATCAATTTTGGCCTAGTCTACCTACATTGCATGAATGGATCTCAAATTCATGGGGCCCTCTAATGAAAAAATATTTAGAAATCTATCCGAGTGCCAAAGGTTTTTTCACAGTGGTCTTTGACAATAAGCAAGACAAAAAATACATTCTCAACCACACATGGATGTGGGGTGATAGTGCATTGCTCTTAAAATCGTGACATCCAAACTTTGATCCAACCATCGAATCCTTTTCAGTTTTGCTGATCTAGGTTTGCCTCCCAAATCTCCCATTGCAGTACTAGTTCGAATTGTGTTTTGTAGCCATTGGAAATTCTCTAGGTAAGTTCATTTGTACATAAGCAAACTCAAAGAATTTCATTCACACAACCTTTGCTTAGATATTGGTAGAGTTGGACACCTCCAAATCCCTCATGGCAGAAATCAACTTGGATGCAAATGGCAAAAGCTGGTTGCAAACATTAGACTACGGGGTATGTGTAGGATCATGATGGGCCAAAAAGTGGCAATATGATGGATATGTGTAGGGTATGTGGCTGACAACTTTTTTTTACCCAAAATTGATGAAATGAAAATGATTTTTAAAGGAGATTCTCAGCTTTCCACCAATATAAATTATGTTTTACTTTGAATTTAATAAATAATTATTATTCATTTTCTATTTGAATTACGACTAAAGTCCTAATTGATAGGATGATTGAAAAACATCTATAGCTTTCAAACAGTATCACATTTTTTGAATCCAAAATATGTGTCACATTCTATGTTTCACATACTATAGGATTAAAAAAATAAAATTGAATTTCATGAAGTTTTGACCAAGTTAAGGTGGTCAGAGATATGAGTTTTTATATTCTTTAAAAGTTGTAATAAAAAAATCATAATTAATTATTTACTTGGAAAAAATTACAAAAAAATATGCATCACATCAAGACATGAGTCATCTACTTATATCTAAAATATTATAAAAAAATATTATCATTTTATTGTGGTTAGGGTGGTCAGACAAACACCTACTTCTTATTTTTTCTTTAAGTACTACTACATTGAAATCTAGAATTTTCACCAAATATATTTTTGTTTTTTTAAATAAACCTAGTAGTTTAGAAACTACATTCAATTTTCTATAGATTCTATTCTTACATATTGTTGAAATAATATAGATAACTTATTCAAAATTTTATGTCAAGTTGCCTAACTCTATTTTTTCTGAGTTTTTCGCCACTTAAGGGTATTGTTTTTCCATGATGATCCTGCACATACCCTACGAAGGTTTAAATTTCAGATGCAGAAGGTGCTACAAAGTTGGACATGTTGCAGCAGAATGTTCAATTGGGAAGTCCCAAGCTAATTGGGAGGCGTCATGGTGGAAAGATGCCTCTCCCAAGCATTACTCTATCTCAATCTCACCAAAGAATAGTGAACCCTCAAAGTTTGATCTCAATACAATGGATGAAGGAAGGTTGGGTGAGATCTCTCTAGATTCTAGTGTTGCAACTAAAGGTACTCATACCATAGTTGTTGAGTGCTCCCTCTCTCAGACTCCATCTTACACTCAAATGGATTCTTCTGATGGAGTTACAAAAATGACTGGCAAATAATAAGGAGAAAGAAGCGGTGCAACAATAAAAATAAGGATTTTTGCAAAGGAATGCAGCCTCAACCCCTTTCTGTCATTGAGGAAAAAAATTGGGGGGAAATGATGAATTGATTAGCGATCAAAAAAAGGAAAATATTATCCTCAAGTTAAAGGAGATCAATAACAATCTGCATTCTAAAAAATATGGGGTCAACTCTCAGTATTCATTGGCATAGTAGGATAGAATTGATAATTCGTCAGATATAGAATTTTCTGATTGAACAAGTAGGTAGTAAATTATTTGGTCAAGATGACCATGGATGAATAAAACATATGTAATTGGTATCTATGGGGATGAGATCCCTCTTCTATTATCTCCCCTAGTACGTGCCAAGCTAAATTCTTGTTAGAATAAGAAACTCACCTCTTACCTATCAAAAAAAATAAATTATATTATATGTTAATATGTATGCATAGGGGGAGCTTCAAATCTTATACAATAAATAATGAATATCCATAATAAATGGATATCCATTTGCTTTAGATTTTTATAAGCCAAATAATACATAAAACCAATATTATGTATCGTTAATATATAATAAATGTATAATAGATTTAATATATACTAAATATTATATAATATATATTATATATAATATATAGTCTATATTATATAATATATAGTATATATTATGTAATATATTGTATATCTTATGTAATATATACTATATATTGTATATATTATATAATATATAATAGATATTTTATATATTATATAGTATATAAATTGTATTATATATTAATATGTATGCATAGGGGAATCTTCAAATCTTATACAATAAATAACAAATATTTGTTATAAATGGATATCTATTTGCTTTAGGTTTTTATAAACCAAATAATACATAAAACCAATATTATGTATTATTAATATATAGTAAATGCATTATATATTAATATATCATAATATATTATGATGTACATTATGTAATATATCTAATACATAGTATATATTATATAATATAAGTTTTATACTATATAGTATATAAATAATATATTATATACTATATATACTATATGTTATATATCTTATACTCTCTCTCTCAACACTCTCCCTCTATCCCTCCCACTCTCTCTCTCCCTCTCAGGTCTCTCTCTCTCTCTCAGGTCTCTCCCACTCCCTCTCTCTCTCTCTCTTAGGTCTCTCCCACTCCCTCTCTCTCTCAGATCTCTTCCACTCCCCCTCTCTCTCTCTTAGGATGCTCCCTCCCTCTATCCCTCCAACCCTCTCTCTCTCTTTCTCTCTATCTCTCAGGTCTCTCCCTCCCTCTATCCCTACCACCCTCTCTTTCTTTGGTCTCTCACTCCCTCTATCTGTCCCACCCTACCTAGACAACTCTCTCTCAGTCTCTCTTTCTCAAGTTTGTCCCTCCCTTTATCCCTCCCAAACCCCTCTATCTTAGGTCTCTCCCTCCCTCTCTCCCTTCCACCTCCTCTCTCTCTTAGGTCTCTCCCTTGGGAACCCTACCTAGATAACTCTCTCTCTAGTCTCTCCCTCTCACCCTAACTAAATGACTCTCTCTCTCTCATGTCTCTCTCACTCTCCATCTCCCTCTCAGGTCTCCCTCTCAGGTCTCTCTCTCTCTCTCTCTCTCTCTCTAGTCTCTCCCTCCCTCCATCCCTCCCACCAAGTACCTAGATAACTCTCTCTCTCACTCCAACCCCTTCTCTACCACTCCCTTTCTCTCTCTTAGGATGCTCCCTCCCTCTATCCCTCCAATCCCTTATCTCTCTCAGGTCTCTTCCTCCCACCCTAACTATTTAACTCCCCCTCTCTCTCATGTTTCTCCCTCCCTCTATCCCTCGCTCTGTCCCTCCCACCCCTCTCTCTCTCTCTTGGGTCTATCGACCCCTCTATCCCTCTCACCCTACCTAGAAAAATATCTCTCAATCCCTCTCTCTCAGGTTTGTCCCTCCCTCTATCCCTCACAAAACCCTCTCTCTTAGGTCTCTCTCTCCGACCCTAACCTAGATAACTTTCTCTCCCTCTCTCTCAGGTCTCTTCTTCCCACCTTCCTAGAAAACTCTCTCTCACTCCCTCTCTCTCTCTCTCTTTGAGCTCTCTCCCTCCCTATATCCCTTCCTATCTTAGGTCTCTCCCTCTTTCTATACCTCCCACCCTTCCTAGATAACTATCTCTCTCTCTCACACACACTTTTTCCCTATCTCTCTTAGGTCTCTCCCTCCCACCCTACCTAGATCTCTCTCCCTCTCTCCCTCTCTCCTTCTCAAGTCTCTCCCTCCCTCTATCCCTCCGAATAGGTACCTAGATAACTCTATCTCTCACTCCCCCTCTCTCTATCTCAATATATATTATAATGTAATATATAATATATACTATGTATTAAATATATTATATATTTAATATATAATATATATACTATATATAGTATATAATATATAATATATATCGTATATAATATATAATATACTATATAAAATATTTGTAGTATATACTATATAAAATATATGAGTATACAATACATAATGTATACTATATTAGTATATAGTATATATTATGTATTATTAATAATAAAACAAAATATTATAAATAATGCACATAACAGATATATGTTTTTTTTGACAAAATTAGTAGGTTCAAGATTTGGCTCAGGATTGCCATACCTGGAAAGTCAATTGAAAAAATGTGCTTAAAAAATTTCCTTAGTTCTCCAAAGTTCACCTTTGTGGCTGACAACTTTTTTTTATTCGAATTTGATGAAATGAAAATGGTTTATTAAAAAAATTGCCATCTTTGCACCAATATAAGATATTCCTTATTTTGAATTTAATAGATAATTATTATTGATTTTCTACATACATTACGACTAAAGTCCTGATTGATAGGCTGATTGAAAAACTTTTATAATTTTCAAAATATCTCACATTTTTTGAATCTAAAAGATGCATCACATTCAATGCTTCTCATACTAGATAGGTTAAAAAAAGTCATAATTTTTTGACCAAGTTATGGTGGTCAGACAAACACATTTTAATAATTTTAAAATGTTCTAATAAAAAAATTATAATTAATTAGTTACTTGCATTTAAAAAATAATAATAATGTGACACATCTAGGCATGTGTCCTCTACTTATATTGAAAGTTGTAGAAAAATATTATTTTTTTCTTTTACTTAGGTTGGTCAGACATACACCTGCTTTTTATATTTTTCCTAAAAATTTAGTACCACTGCATTGAAATTTCAAATTTTCGCAAAATAGATTTACTTTTTTTTTTCCAAAAAAGGACATGTAGCCTAGAAACTACATTCAATTTGCTATGAATTCTATTCCTACATATTTTTTAGATTATGTTAATAACCTATTCAAATTTTTATGTCAAGTTTCCTAACTCTATTTTTTTGAATTTCCATTGCCACTTAGGGGCCTAGTTTGGACCCCCATGATCCTACACTGACCCATAACTTAGAATTCAAATCCCATGGGAGATCTAAGTCTCCTAGTAAGACCGAGGTGAAATGTTGGAATTACAAAAAATATTGCCACATCCGCAAAGATTTTAAGGAGGAGAAAAACAAGAAAAACAAGACATTCTCCAATTTTGAATATGATAAATCCTCTCAGGATGATGTAGATGCCTTTGTCGCTACCTTGGAAACACATGCATCACAAGATGTGTGGTTGATAGAATCCAGTGCTTCTTTTCACATGACTTCACATCGTGATTGGTTTGTTAAGTATGAGACTTATGATGGTGGGAAAATGTACATGGGTGATGATTCTCGCCTAAAAAATTTTTGGCTATGGAAGAGTCAAGATAAGATTCCCAGATGGCAAAGTGAAGGGGATTGATGGTGTCCTACATATCCCTAGTTTGGAATAACACCTTCTTTCTATAAGTAAGTTGAATGATGTGGGTGTGTAGGTTTCCTTCTCGAATGGAGGATGCAAGATGACACTTGAGGAGCTATGGTGCTTGCTAAGGATGTTTGTATAGGAACTCTATTTTAGCTAGATGCATGCATGATTCAATGCATTAGTTATTTTGTGGAAAAGAAGAATTTAGTAATTCTAAATCACTATCATCACCATTGGAACCAACAAAAACTAAAATAGTTGCATCCATTTCCGATGGTGGTGCTTTCTAGGTACCCAAGGGTGCTTCTGCTTTGGAGATGAAGTTACTTGCTTAGAAGCTAATGCTTTGGCACCAAAGACTTGGTCACATTGGTGAAAAGGCTTTGGGAACCCTAAAAAATAAATTCCTTTTTGAGGGGCTTGATTATTGTAATCTTGAGTTCAATTTTTCTAAACATTGAGTCATGTAAAGCAAAATCGTGTTTAGTTTTATCATAGTTCTCACAAATATTCTGGGGTTTTGGATTATGTGCATTCTGATGTTTTTTGGTCCTATAACTGCTCGTTCATTATCAAAATCTATATATTTTATTTTTTCATAGATGACTACAGTAGAAGGACATTTATTTATTTTCTCAGAAGTAAATTTGAAGTCTTCAGTCAATTTAAGGAGTTTATGGCCTTGGTAGAAAATCAGATTGGTAGGAATATTAAGTGTTTGAGGACTGACAATGATGGTGAGTTAATTTGTTATGTGGATTTCGATAATTTTTATAAAGAGCATGGGATTGAAAGGCATATGACAACTCCATATACCCCTTAGCAGAATGGATTTGCAAAGAGGATGAATAAGATGTTGATGGAGAGGGCTAGGACTATGCTAAGTGGAGCTAAAATTAAACAAAAGTTTTGGGTTGAAGCTATTGCCACTACATGCTATCTAGTTAATAGATCTCCTACATCAGATCTTATTGAGAAAACACCTATGGAGGTGTGGTCGAGCAAGAATCCCTCATTGACACATCTTCGTGTGTTTGGTTGTGAGGCATATGGTCATGTGCCAAAGGAGAAAAGGTCAAAGTTGGAAAACAAGGTTGTCAAGTGTATCTTCATTGAATATGATATTGGTGTGAAAGGGTACAAGCTTTGGGATCTAGTGGCCAAAAAGTTTCTCTAAAGTTGAAGTGTTATCTTCAAAGAGCTGAAACCTTCTTCCACTATTTTGCAGCCTGAAGAAAAAAAATAAACAAGATGTGGTTTAGCTTCCTCTTTCAACCCTAAGAAAGTTGAACCTAAAGCATAGAATGGACTTGATGTTGAGGAGATCTTGAGAAGATTTGAAAGTTATAAATAGGAAGAAAAACCTCAACCTCAATAATTAAGGAGGTCTATAAGAGATAGGCAACAACCTGATAGGTTTGGTTATTCATTGTTGGATTCAAATTATATTTTTTCTTTGATTGCTAATGCTAATGAGCCAAGGACTATGCAAGAGGCTATGGGTATGAGTGATGTAGATTCTTAGATGAAAGAAAAGGATGAGGAGATGGCTACATTGAAGAAAAATGATACATGGGATTTGGTACCCTTTCCTGAAGGATGCAAACCTGTTGGTTGCAAATGGGTGTTCAAGAAGAAAAATGGTCTTGATGGTAGTGTTGAGAAGCATAAAGCAAGGTTGGTCGCGAAGGGTTATTCACAAGTGGAGGGAATAGATTATGGTGAGATATTCTCTCCTGTTGTAAAGATGACATCTATTCGGTTCTTGTTATCACTAGCATCAACATATGATTTAGAAGTGGAGCAGATGGATGTGAAACCAACTTTCCTTCATGGTGACTTGGAGGAAGAAATCTATGTCACGGGTTGAACAGTACATGGTTAAAGGTAAAGGAAGTCCGGTATGCAAGATGAAAAAGTCTTTGTATGGTCTTAAGCAATCTCCTCGAATGTGGTACCAAAAATTTGACACCTTTGTATTGAGTTTAGGATTTTTGAGATCTAAATTTGATCATTGTGTTTACCACAAAACTGTCAATGATCATTTTCTCATCATTGCATTGCATGTTGATGATATGCTATTTTTTGGGAAGATAAAAGTTTGATTTCAGATTTGAAGTCCCAATTGTCATCATAGTTTGAAATGAAGGATTTTGGTGCAGTTCAGTATATCTTAGGGATGGAGATTAGAAGAGATAGAGCTAACAAAATGCTTTGGTTAAGCTAGAGTACGTATGTGAATGTAGCTTTGGAGAGATTTGAAGCATGATAGCTTGTAGACAGTTAGTCGTTCTTGTGTTGCAAGGGACAAAACTTACCATGAAATATTGTCCAAAGTCTCCTTTTGAGATGGAGGAAATGACTAGAGTACCCTATGCTAGTGTTGTAGGTAGTTTAATGTGTTGGAAATAGGATGCCATTTAATTGCAAATCCTAAACATTAATTATTTCATGTATCTCCTAGATTCTTGGAATGTGTTCAACAACACTAAGATTAGGATGAGATTAATTATTTGGATGAAATAAATCATGAAATTGACATTTGTAGTTATTCCTAAATAATAGGAGCATGTGGGTGCACATGGTAAGGTGAAACTCACCTTGAGTTCAGTTAACTATACAGAGTAAAGTTAACACTTTTGAATGCATGTAAAGATCCTAGGAGTTAGGGTTTGATGTTTGCATGCATGAAGTTTCTAATATCAGAGTTTAGGGTTTTGGATGGTTCGATTGCACGATATGTTGGTTATTTTGAGTTGCATGTAGTTAGCTTAAACTTGGAATGCATGGCTAATAACTTGAGTTGTATGACAGATAACAAGGACTACCTCCAATTAACAGGGGATGACCATTCTTGCATGAATGGTGTTGAGTAAATGTTTCAGTTAACTATAAATCACTTGGAGCCAACTTGGGAGCCCAAGATGCTTTATTGGATTTACCTCTCATGCATGATAAGATATTTCTGAAGGCTCAGTTAAGTAGGATTACTTAAGGGCACCAACTTTGAGGAAGAGCTTTGAATTATCACCGAAGTGAAGGATGAGTTGTAGCTTTAGTTTGGGACACCCAAATGGGTAAAGCACATGTTCTAAGCTTTGGTCTTCATGGTAGAACTCAACTTGAAGCAATATGGCATACCTTTTCAAGGGCTTGAGCTTGTGCATTGTAATTATCACCATTTGGAGATTACAAGGTTGCATATTGTCTCTATATCTCATTCAAGTTGAAGAGTTTTTATAATTGTTATTGCAGGTGTGAAGAAGATTGGTAAAGACAGAAGAAGCATTCTCAAGCAAGAATTGGAGCTATTGTAATTCAGAGATTGAATAATAGAATAATTCTTGGTGGAGTTTTTTCCCGAAAGGGTTTCTCCATGGTATATCTTGTGTGATATTTCTAATATCCTGTCTAGTTCTTCTATCAACTTCTCTCTTCATTCTACAACAGTAAAATGAATTAATCAAGATAATCACCCACAAAGAATATATGTAGCAAATAAAAGACTTACTTAGATCAACAATATTAAAGTTCTACAGAGTATTAAGCTAAGAAAACACCTCATTTTTCAACATGATGTATGCTATGGTCTATACGAGGCTAGATATTGCGCAAGAAAAGAGAGTCTCAATTCATTTTATGGCTAATCCTGGATAGGTACATTGGGATGTAGTTATGAGAGTATTCATAAACTTGTGGGGTACTTTTGATTATGCCTTATATTTTCATGGTTATCCTATTGGACCTCGATATTTAGTTTTTATTCGTGGGTTTGTGAATTCTGATTGGGCATGAGATATTGATAGCAAAAGATCCACTAGTGGATATGTATTCGTGATGTTTGGTGGTGCGATTAGTTGGATGAGTAAGCAACAAGCTATGGTCGCTTTGTCCATGATAGAAGTAGAGTACATGGTAGTTACTCATGCTTGTAAGGAAGCCATTTGGATCAAGCATTTGTGTTTAGATGTTGGGATTGATGAAGGACAAATCACTATCTGTTGTGCCAGTTAGAGTGCCATTTGGTTTGCAAAGAATCCTACTTTCCATGCCAGAACAAAACACATTTCAAGATGTTCAATTTAATTTTAATCGTGATCTATGGTGGAAGATGGAAAGGATAAATTGGAGAAGGTTGATATTTTGGTAAATGTTGTAGATCCATTGACAAAGCCAGTGAGAACATAGAAGTTTAGATGGTGTTCAAATGGGCCTCACAACCTCTAGCATTTAAATCCTATTACTTCCATTGACTCTTCAAAGGTGTTCGATAAGTGGGAGAATGCTAGGAAAATGAAGGTGTCTCAACCTTTTTTTCGTATTATTGATTATTTAAATATTTAATGATGATAAAATTACCTTGTTGTCTTGTGAGTTACAACTTGCAATTTCTATTTTTGAGGAGTCAAGTTGGAAGTTATCGTTTACAAGTGGAGTTGTGCATGAAGGCAGTTTCTATTTTCGTGTTGACTTTACATGGAATGCCAAATTTTGAGGTACAATTATTATTTGGCAGGTGTAGGTTTTGCATGTGCAGGTTTAGTGACAATTGACAGTTGCAATGTTGCATGTGATGACAATTGGAAACTTACCATTATGCATGTGTAGTAGTTTTAGCGCTTTCCATGTTGCGTCTTCAACCTTTGGCATTCGATTTAGAAATGTCTAATTTAAATGCATTATAAGCTCCTATATATTGAGTACTTATGTTTTGGAGTTGTATGATGTTGTTATTGAGATATCATTATGTTGCTAGATTGATTCCAAAATTGTAACACAGTCAAAATTTTGTAAAAGCTTGCATTGCAAGTGTATTGGAATGATATGATGAAATAATCTGGAAGCTATGTGTATCTTGATTTCGATGCCAAACTGTGACTAAAACTGATCCATAGGAGCAAGTACCATGAAGATTCTGGAACATTAACCATAAAATAAATGACCCTTAAATTGAGATGTGACCCGATGTGAATTTGATATGATTCAGGATCATTAACCATAGGTTTTCAATCTGAGATGTGAATTGGTGTGAACCAAAATGTGTCAAGCTATGAGCAAGATGTGGCCAAAAGAAACTACAGAATCCAGATACAACTCATGCGAGTTGTCATCAATATGAAGATGAGATCAAAGTGCATGCAATGCAACTACACTCTAATCAAATTATTATGCAAGAATCCACCATGATGAAACTTTATAGAAGTTCATTTATTACAATACCCCATGATTGTAAAAGGAGAACATGCAAAACATGCATAAATTAAAGAGAAAATACAAACCTAGTGCATGAAAACAAAAAAGAGTGCATGCACAAACCAATGTTCACATATTCCTCCATGATTAAAAATGACCTCAGATCTGTGTAAAGGACTTAATCAACTTTTCAGTGTCACTTAAATCACGAAAAATGGATAACCGAGGCAAAAGATATGCCCTCTGAAGCGAAAACTGTTACATCTGACTTCAAAGGCCTGTAAAATAAATATGAAAAAAAAATGAAAAAATGCATTCACCATTGGATTAGGCTCGGAACCAGCTTTCCAACAGTATCTTGTTTGCTAAAAAATGACACTGAATGCAAAAGTGTTCAGGCAGCCCTAGGGGCTAAAAAAAAACAGCCCTTGGTCCTGTGCACGACTAGGGGGATGGTGGGCAGGGGGTTGGGGGCAGCCTCTGGTCACTCACATGGCCATGGCTAGAGCTGAGGGGGCCGAGGGCTGGGTGCTTAGCGCCTGGTCCTCCACGCTACCGGTGACGTGTGCTTAGGCCCTTAAGGGCTGGCGGAGGAGGAGGGCGGCGATTGAAAGTTGAGCAGTGGCCACGAATTGGTGGCCACCCGGTGGCCACCCAGTGGCCACTAGGTGGTGCTCGACTTGAAACTAGAGGCACATTTTTTTAAACCATTTTTTTGGTTTTTTTAATTTTTTTCGCCTCATTCTACGTGCTGGGGAGGCTGTATGGTTTCCCTGGCAAATTGTTTTGCCTCCCGAATCAACTGCTCCAAAATCAACCAAACAATAGGAATTCCTAGGGTTTTTGGCCATTGCAAACGCGATGGTGACCTCCATTTGTGCCCAAAATGCCCCAAAAAATTGGCTACCCCTAGATCTTGCAAAAAAATCACCAGACTTGAAACCCTTGCTGATCTGGCAAACGATGATGAAAATCAATGAAACAAAAGCCAATCCTAAATTTTTCCAACACTCTGAATCCAATGGAGATGCCTGATCTTATCCAAAATGCTTCATAAATAAGCTCAAGGTATGAAACCCTCGAGGATCCTCGAACGTGCTTTGCAATGAATTTCTCCAAAAAAATAAGAAGGGGCTGCAAATCAAGGCTCTGATACCATGTTAGAAACCAAGACTAGACATGCAAACTAGAAAATACCTTCCACAAGATAAAAACAAATAAAAACAAAACAATTTGCATTAAGATGTGCAAATGAATTGTATTCAGGAATTGATAAATTACAAGAGATAAATTGCTTTATAAAAGCAATGTATGCATAACCCTAAAGGTAAAACCTAATGTTGACCTAAAATCAACTCAACTAAATAAAGCTTACTTATTAATTAAGTAAACTAATTATTACCTAAGTAAACTTAATAAAGTGTAATTACATAATTAATTACACCAACACAGTTTGTTTACAAATACTACATTGTTCAAGCTTTTGGAGTGTGGGGTTTTTCTCCCAAAAGGGTTTTTGGTGTTATGTGTTTATTATTATATCTCTATGCTATTTGGTTTACTTTTTATTTGCATCTTCTTTGTTGTAATTGAATAAGGATTTGAAACTGTAGAAATTTTTATATTCTCTCATTTTATAGATTGGTGTTGGAAGCTTTTGTGTACTTGACTTCCTTTGATTATGAGATGTAGGAATGCTAGCTTTAAACATGCAAGGGAAAATAAAACCTCACATAAATGTATAAGTTTAAATTAATTAAATAATAAAAGGAATTAAAGACCCTTAGAATAATATAATTTTAAATTAGTTAAATTAATAAAAAATTAAATGAATAAAATAATTATTCATAGCTTTGGATACAATGCAGATTTTTATTATGCTATATGTTGGAGATTGATTCACTAATGTAAGAAAATTAAGGCCTATTGGATGATTGTTTTATAATTGAAAAACTAAATTGTACGGCCATCTACTTCACTTTTGTGAGTGTAAATTTGAACTTGTGTGCAAAACTAAACCCAAGGTTGTACATCTAAACTTCTTTGATTTGTGTCTTTATAATAGGTTTTCCTTTGCATCTGTGACCTATAATAATTGAATGATAGAACACCATTGAGGAGTTTGCTAGGTAGATGAATTCTCTCTTGGTCCAACAAAGAACAAAGACCACATATCATACCTGTAGCCATATAGTATTTCTAGGATGATGCAAGTAAATAATGTTATTAGGTTCCTTTTTTAATGCTTTGACATTTTCCATTGATAATTTTATATGAATAATAATGAATTAGGGCATGTTCTTATATACACCATCCGAATGTGCAATTTGGAATAATTCAAATATTTTAGTCAACTCATAATGACTATTGAAGGCAAAAAACATAAGACCAATTTAAAAAAATTGAATTTAAAAGTTCAAGATTTAGATTAGCATGTACAAAAGTAACCACTGTCACTTTTACATATGATGAACCAAGGTGCCAAACAACTCAATGTAGTTTTAGATTTAGATGGTAAAGATAAATGATGATGAGGATATGCTATGATAAGACAACCTCATCAAGTAAACCTAAAACATAAAAGAAAATAACATAAATATGCAATTTCATCATTTTAATTAAAAAAACAGAACATGAATATGCAATTTTCACCTTCACAAAGTTATAATTCTGTAAAAATATTCTTTAGAATTTTTTGTTAGGAGGTTAAAGATGATATTTTAAAAAATTGAGTAAGGTTGTATCTCCAAAATTTCCTCCAATATTTAAATTTGAGTTGATAAATAAATAAACGAAGACATAACTCCTGACATTTTTGGGCAAATTCTCTAAAGAGAACCACCTTTCTCACTTTTAGAGGTGCATTCTTTCTTCGTGATCATTAGATAATCACACAATAAGGGCATGTCCCCATGCAGCTGCTTATCTTATTTTGGCTAGCAATCACTGCTTTTTTCTTTTTTTTTTTAGTTGGAGATACCCCCGTGGGGGTCCCCTTTAGCTTAGCAGCCAAGGTCTGAGGGGTATCCATTCCGCCACTGCTTATTTTGACTAGCAGCCACTGCTTAGCTGGTGGCCCCATGAACAGTTAATTTTGCTGCTTATTTTTAAGCAGTCAACATAAATTTGTATTTATAATAGTTAATAATAATTTGTGCAATTAAAAATTCAAAAGAAAAAATAAAAACAGATATTAAAAAAGAGGGAAATAAATTAGTGGAGCCATGTGGAGATATATAAAAACAGATATCATGCAGCTGCTGCTTATTTCTAGCCCCTTTTTTTTCAACAGCTTATTTTTAATTCTTAAGCAGTAGCTGCTTGAAAAGATTCCAAATTATCCTTTCCTATGATAATTTATTTTTGCATGGGAACACTCCATAAGTGTTCTTTTAAAAACTAATTAAATTCTGTAAAATTATTTACTGAGAAATTGTTGTATATCCTTTGGGACATAGCATGTCATTAATCATGTCCAAAGCTGAGAAATATATGACTATTTAATCAAGTCCAAAGCTGAGAAATATATAACTATCAAGGGAGTGAATCTATAGAGGGGAATTCATAATTACAGTGTATCAGGAAAATGGGCGGCGAATAGAGCATTGGAAATATGGTCAAGTCTTCAAATTCATATTTTATAATACAAGCTCAGGGAAATTGTTCATTCTAGATTTTAACATATTTATTATTTTCATAATTTCTAATACGAGCAGAATCAGAAGATGAAATACCAAACTGAGGCGAATGTAATAATGCCAGTTAGAATAAAGAGAGTATTCAGACGGTCTTCCCTCCTCATCTTTGCTTCCTTCAATGTGCTCTGTTCTCTCAAGTATTTCTCACAGGATTCCAAAATCTTATTATGGCTCTTGTTCCTCCTGCAATACAGAGCTCTTTTTAGGATAAGGAGGCTGTTTTTCCCATTAACATGAGTTCCCATGATATCTTGCAGCTGCATGCTCAGTTCAGTGATCTTTAAGCTGGTATGATCCCTTTGTGAAACTCTACACTTCATTACCAATTTACACTGTACTAATTTGCAAGGTAATATGCTGTCAGCAGGCAATACGGAGCCAAATATTATTAGATAGTCCTTGTCAGAGGACCAATGCTTTTGCCCAAACAGGGGACGCCAGCTTGAAAGATTAGCAGCTTGCCCTGTTCTCCTGTTTATCACAATCCAGCTTAGCCTGATGTTTTCCATCAAGTGCCCCCAAAATTCACCGCCCTTCCTAAGCGTCCCAACTACAATTGTTGGCAACTGATCTGGGCTAGTGTGATCCTCATCGAAGTTAATGAGGTCAATCCTAAAAGGGCAGTTGCAGAACCACCCCTCAAAATCTTCTGGAGCAGGGATGCCCCACAAAACTTCAGAATAGATGAACTTATTCTTGTATTGCACATCCACAAGAAAGACAAAATCAGAGGGATTATTAGCATCACCTAGCTTCTCCAACCCATTGAACCTTGAACTTATCTCAGAAGACTTAGACTCATCATAATCAATGAAGGGAAAGCAGCTTGCATAGAAATTTCTAAACCCACCCAATGAAGAAGAGATCAGTTCTTTAGTATCTGTGCTCCCTGTGGAAGGCCACACAGAGCAGCATGCCTCTTCCCATATACTCTCCTGCCTTGCACTACACCAAAATTGGGAAGACACACATCCTGCATTTGCAAGTGTTATGCCATCCACACGGCCTAAGATGTCTGTGATAAGGTCACCGTTCAAACACATAACGTCCACCTCTCAGCGATGAAGCTTCACTGTTCACTATAGATGCTTATGTAAACAATGAAATAGCTGGGCAGCAGTTAAATCCACCCTGGAATTGTACAAGACACCTGATTCATAAAAGTTGCAGAAACAACCTGTGCAATAAATGGTACTAAGATCAACAACTGACAAATTGCAAATATTTATTAGTCATCTAGATATGATTGTTTGTCCCTCATGAGACACTTTAGTAGTCACAGAGCTACCCTACAATCACATAGTTGTCCCCTATCTTCTTAAAATTCAAAATCCAAATTTGATTGACTAGCCCCAATTACCCTCCTACCTTAAGCTAACAAAACACAAGTTTGGCCAAATTTGGTGTTATCTTCTATTACGTAAAGACATTCAATGTATTCATTCTAATTGTCAAGTACAATCAATCGAAGCATTCATCCTAATGTATTGGTAGCTATTAATACAGATATAATTTAAATTGATGCACTAGAAATGAGTAAACAATATACATAGTAGGGCCCTTTCCTATTGTCTTCAATCTTTGTACACTTTCTAAGGGTCAATCTAGGAGAACTTGTCTCCTTAAAATGAAAAAACCACCCTTTAAAGTACTTTTAAATACCACTAGGGCCTAGATCTTTAGGAAGAGTAGAGAAAAAACTTATTTATTAATGCTTTCGTACTGACATAGGAACTTGTTATGGAAGTCGTCCCCTAGCCGGGGTGAAGCTTTTTATATTCGAGATTTCATCATTCGTTACCTGTCATTTTCTATCGGTTACACCTCGCTCATACTCCTCGTCTCGTCCTCGCGCCCACTCCTGGTTCTTCTAGTGCTCGCTCCCTGTATTCATTAAAGTTATGTATTGGTGAAATGCGTATACGTTTGTTATTTACTGTTTTATTTATTTTGAGTAAATGTCTTGATATATATAAAACAATAGATGAAGTGGATTTATCTGTCTAGTTTTTATCAATCCAAATGCATTTATATACATTTAACTCTATCTTATCTTATACTCAACTCTATCTTATCTTATACTCGTATATTTTAATACATTGAGTTTATCTATTTATAACATTTATTTAAGCATTTATTTCTATTTATTTGTTAGTCATCTAGATATGATTGTTTATTTCTCATAAGACACTTTTGCAGTCACAGGGGTTACCCTACAATCACATAGTTGTCCCCTATCTTCTTAAATTTCAAAATCCAAATTTGATCAACTAGCCCCCCACTACTCCTCCTACCTTAAGCTAACAAAACACAAGTTTGGCCAAATTTGGTGTTATCTTCTATTACGTAAAGACATTCAATGTATTCATTCTAATTGTCAAGTACAATCAATCGAAGCATTCATCCTAATGTATTGGTAGCTATTAATACAGATATAATTTAAATTGATGCACTAGAAATGAGTAAACAATATACATAGTAGGGCCCTTTCCTATTGTCTTCAATCTTTGTACACTTTCTAAGGGTCAATCTAGGAGAACTTGTCTCCTTAAAATGAAAAAACCACCCTTTAAAGTACTTTTAAATACCACTAGGGCCTAGATCTTTAGGAAGAGTAGAGAAAAAACTTATTTATTAAGTGAGTAGAAGAGTAGAGTATTACTTTTTGCAAGGGTGAGCTTGAACTCAAAACTAATCCATAAACA
>VDFB02271358.1:265471221-265525902 GCA_007258455.2 Sequoia sempervirens
AAAGCAAAATCGTGTTTAGTTTTATCATAGTTCTCACAAATATTCTGGGGTTTTGGATTATGTGCATTCTGATGTTTTTTGGTCCTATAACTGCTCGTTCATTATCAAAATCTATATATTTTATTTTTTCATAGATGACTACAGTAGAAGGACATTTATTTATTTTCTCAGAAGTAAATTTGAAGTCTTCAGTCAATTTAAGGAGTTTATGGCCTTGGTAGAAAATCAGATTGGTAGGAATATTAAGTGTTTGAGGACTGACAATGATGGTGAGTTAATTTGTTATGTGGATTTCGATAATTTTTATAAAGAGCATGGGATTGAAAGGCATATGACAACTCCATATACCCCTTAGCAGAATGGATTTGCAAAGAGGATGAATAAGATGTTGATGGAGAGGGCTAGGACTATGCTAAGTGGAGCTAAAATTAAACAAAAGTTTTGGGTTGAAGCTATTGCCACTACATGCTATCTAGTTAATAGATCTCCTACATCAGATCTTATTGAGAAAACACCTATGGAGGTGTGGTCGAGCAAGAATCCCTCATTGACACATCTTCGTGTGTTTGGTTGTGAGGCATATGGTCATGTGCCAAAGGAGAAAAGGTCAAAGTTGGAAAACAAGGTTGTCAAGTGTATCTTCATTGAATATGATATTGGTGTGAAAGGGTACAAGCTTTGGGATCTAGTGGCCAAAAAGTTTCTCTAAAGTTGAAGTGTTATCTTCAAAGAGCTGAAACCTTCTTCCACTATTTTGCAGCCTGAAGAAAAAAAATAAACAAGATGTGGTTTAGCTTCCTCTTTCAACCCTAAGAAAGTTGAACCTAAAGCATAGAATGGACTTGATGTTGAGGAGATCTTGAGAAGATTTGAAAGTTATAAATAGGAAGAAAAACCTCAACCTCAATAATTAAGGAGGTCTATAAGAGATAGGCAACAACCTGATAGGTTTGGTTATTCATTGTTGGATTCAAATTATATTTTTTCTTTGATTGCTAATGCTAATGAGCCAAGGACTATGCAAGAGGCTATGGGTATGAGTGATGTAGATTCTTAGATGAAAGAAAAGGATGAGGAGATGGCTACATTGAAGAAAAATGATACATGGGATTTGGTACCCTTTCCTGAAGGATGCAAACCTGTTGGTTGCAAATGGGTGTTCAAGAAGAAAAATGGTCTTGATGGTAGTGTTGAGAAGCATAAAGCAAGGTTGGTCGCGAAGGGTTATTCACAAGTGGAGGGAATAGATTATGGTGAGATATTCTCTCCTGTTGTAAAGATGACATCTATTCGGTTCTTGTTATCACTAGCATCAACATATGATTTAGAAGTGGAGCAGATGGATGTGAAACCAACTTTCCTTCATGGTGACTTGGAGGAAGAAATCTATGTCACGGGTTGAACAGTACATGGTTAAAGGTAAAGGAAGTCCGGTATGCAAGATGAAAAAGTCTTTGTATGGTCTTAAGCAATCTCCTCGAATGTGGTACCAAAAATTTGACACCTTTGTATTGAGTTTAGGATTTTTGAGATCTAAATTTGATCATTGTGTTTACCACAAAACTGTCAATGATCATTTTCTCATCATTGCATTGCATGTTGATGATATGCTATTTTTTGGGAAGATAAAAGTTTGATTTCAGATTTGAAGTCCCAATTGTCATCATAGTTTGAAATGAAGGATTTTGGTGCAGTTCAGTATATCTTAGGGATGGAGATTAGAAGAGATAGAGCTAACAAAATGCTTTGGTTAAGCTAGAGTACGTATGTGAATGTAGCTTTGGAGAGATTTGAAGCATGATAGCTTGTAGACAGTTAGTCGTTCTTGTGTTGCAAGGGACAAAACTTACCATGAAATATTGTCCAAAGTCTCCTTTTGAGATGGAGGAAATGACTAGAGTACCCTATGCTAGTGTTGTAGGTAGTTTAATGTGTTGGAAATAGGATGCCATTTAATTGCAAATCCTAAACATTAATTATTTCATGTATCTCCTAGATTCTTGGAATGTGTTCAACAACACTAAGATTAGGATGAGATTAATTATTTGGATGAAATAAATCATGAAATTGACATTTGTAGTTATTCTAAATAATAGGAGCATGTGGGTAACACATGGTAAGGTGAAACTCACCTTGTGTTTAGTTAACTATACAGAAATAGTTAACACTTTTGAATGCATGTAAAGATCCTAGGAGTTAGGGTTTGAAGTTGATGCAGTTTAGTTCAATTGATTAGAGTTCAAAATCAGTTTAGTTTAGTTATTCAGTTTAGTTGCAGTTATGGTTCAGTTATCTTTAGTTGCATGCAAGCATGTTGCATGCATGTTGGTTATTTTGAGTTGCATGTAGTTAGCTTTAGTTAACTTGGAATGCATGGCTAATAACTTGAGTTGTATGATAGATAACAAGGACTACCTCCAGTTAACAGGGGATGACCATTCTTGCATGAATGGTGTTGAGTAAATGTTTTTAACTATAACACTTCAGGAGCCAACTTGGGAGCCCAAGATGCTTTATTGGATTTACCTCTCATGCATGATAAGATATTTCAAGGTTCGTTAAGTAGGATTACTTAAGGAGCGCCAACTTTGAGGAAGAGCTTTGTAATTATCACGAAGTGAAGGATGAGTTGTAGCTTTAGTTTGGGAACCAAATGGGTAAAGCACATGTTCTAAGCTTTGGTCTTCATGGTAGAACTCAACTTGAAGCAATATGGCATACCTTTTCTAAGGCTTGAGCTTGTGCATTGTAATTATCACCATTTGGAGATTACAAGGTTGCATATTGTCTCTATATCTCATTCAAGTTGAAGAGTTTTTATAATTGTTATTGCAGGTGTGAAGAAGATTGGTAAAGGAGAAGAAGCATTCTCAAGCAAGAATTGGAGCTATTGTAATTCAAGAGATTGAATAATAGAATAATTCTTGGTGGAGTTTTTTCCTGAAGGATTTCTCCATGGTACATCTTGTGTGATATTTCTAATATCCTGTCTAGTTCTTCTATCAACTTCTCTCTCATTCTACAACAGTAAAATGAATTAATCAAGATAATCACCCACAAAGAATATATGTAACAAAGAAAAGACTTACTTAGATCAACAATATTAAAGTTCTCACAGGTATTAAGCTAAGAAAACACCTCATTTTTCAACATGATGTATGTTGTGGTCTATACGAGGCTAGATATTGTGCAAGAAAAGAGAGTCTTAATTCATTTTATGGCTAATCATGGACAGGTACATTAGGATGTAGTTAGGAGAGTATTCAAAAACTTGCGTGGTACTTTTGATTATGCCTTATATTTTTCGTGGTTATCGTATTGGACCTTGATATTTAGTTTGTATTTGTGGGCTTGTGGATTCTGATTGGGCATGATATATTGATAGCAAAAGATCCACTAGTGGATATGTATTCGTGATGTTTGGTGGTGCCATTAGTTGGATGAGTAAGCAACAAGTTGTAGTTGCTTTGTCCATGTAGCTACTCATGCTTGTAAGGAAGCCATTTGGATCAAGCATTTGTGTTTAGATGTTGGGCTTGATGAAGGACAAATCACTATCTGTTGTGTTAGTCAGAGTGCCATTTTCTTTGCAAAGAATCCTACTTTCCATGCCAGAACAAAACACATTTCAAGATGTTCAATTTAATTTTAATCATGATCTATGGTGGAAGATGGAAAGGTTAAATTGGAGAAGGTTGATATTTTGGTAAATGTTGTAGATGCATTAACAAAACTAGTGAGCACGTAGAAGTTTAGATGGTGTTCAAATGGGCCTCACAACCTCTAGCATTTAAATCCTGTTACTTCCATTGACTCTTCAAAGGTGTTCGATAAGTGGGAGAATGTTAAGAAAATGAAGGTGTCTCAACCTTTTTTTTCATAGTATTGATTATTTAAATATTTAATGATGATAAAATTACCTTGTTGTCTTGTGAGTTACAACTTGCAATTTCTAGTTTTGAGGAGTCAAGTTGGAAGTTACAATTTACAAGTGGAGTTGTGCATGAAGGCAGTTTCTATTTTCGTGTTGACTTTACATGGAATGCCAATTTTTGAGGTGCAATTATTATTTGGCAGGTGTAGGTTTTGCATGTGCAGGTTTAGTGACAATTGATAGTTGCAATGTTGCATGTGATGACAATTGGAAACTTACTATTATGCATGTGTAGTAGTTTTAGCACTTTCCATGTTGCATCTTCAACCTTTGGCATTCTATTTAGAAATTTCTAATTTAAATGCATTAAAATCTCCTATATATTGAGTACTTGTGTTTTGGAGTTGTATGATGTTGTTGATATATCATTATGTTGCTAGATTGATTCCAGAATTGTAACATAGTCAAAATTTTGTAAAAGCTTGCATTACAAGTGTATTGGAATGATATGATGAAATAATCTGGAAGCTATGTGTATCTTGATTCCGATTCCAAACTGTGACTAAAACTGATCCATAGGAGCAAGTACCATGAAGATTCTAGAACATTAACCATAAAATGAATGGCCCTCAAACTGAGATGTGACTCGATGTGAATTTGATATGATTCAGGATCATTAACCATAGGTTTGCAATCTAATATGTGAATTGATGCGAACCAAAATGTGTCAAGCTATGAGCAAGATGTGGCCAAAAGAAACTACAAAATCTAGATACAACTCATGCGAGTTGTCATCAATATGAAGATGAGATCAAAGTGCATGCAATGCAGCTACACTCTAATCAAATTATTATACAAGAATCCCCCTTGATGGAACTTTATAGAAGTTCATTTATTACAATACCCCATGATTGTAAAAGGAGAACATGCAAAACATGCATAAATTAAAGAGAAAATGCAAACCTAGTGCATGAAAACAAAAAAGAGTGCATGCACAAACCAATGCTCACATCTTCCTCCATGATTAAAAATGACATTAGATCTATGTAAAGGACTGAATCAACTTTCCGGTGCCACTTGAATCGTGAAAAATGGATAACCGAGGAAAAAGATATGCTCTCTGAAGCGAAAACTGCTTCATCTGACTTCAGAGGCCTGTAAAATAAATATGAAGAAAAAATATGCAAAAATACCTTCACCACTGGATTGGGCTCGGAACCAGCTTTCCAACGGTATCTCGTTTACGAAAAAATGACACCGTATGCAAAATTTACACCCAATTTAGTGAACACTGCTCCAAAAGGGCCAATTTGGCTTGCAGGCAGCCCTAGGGGCTAAAAAAAAACAGCCCTTGGTCCTGTGCACGACTAGGGGGATGGTGGGCAGGGGGTTGGGGGCAGCCTCTGGTCACTCACATGGCCATGGCTAGAGCTGAGGGGGCCGAGGGCTGGGTGCTTAGCGCCTGGTCCTCCACGCTACCGGTGACGTGTGCTTAGGCCCTTAAGGGCTGGCGGAGGAGGAGGGCGGCGATTGAAAGTTGAGCAGTGGCCACGAATTGGTGGCCACCCGGTGGCCACCCAGTGGCCACTAGGTGGTGCTCGACTTGAAACTAGAGGCACATTTTTTTAAACCATTTTTTTGGTTTTTTTAATTTTTTTCGCCTCATTCTACGTGCTGGGGAGGCTGTATGGTTTCCCTGGCAAATTGTTTTGCCTCCCGAATCAACTGCTCCAAAATCAACCAAACAATAGGAATTCCTAGGGTTTTTGGCCATTGCAAACGCGATGGTGACCTCCATTTGTGCCCAAAATGCCCCAAAAAATTGGCTACCCCTAGATCTTGCAAAAAAATCACCAGACTTGAAACCCTTGCTGATCTGGCAAACGATGATGAAAATCAATGAAACAAAAGCCAATCCTAAATTTTTCCAACACTCTGAATCCAATGGAGATGCCTGATCTTATCCAAAATGCTTCATAAATAAGCTCAAGGTATGAAACCCTCGAGGATCCTCGAACGTGCTTTGCAATGAATTTCTCCAAAAAAATAAGAAGGGGCTGCAAATCAAGGCTCTGATACCATGTTAGAAACCAAGACTAGACATGCAAACTAGAAAATACCTTCCACAAGATAAAAACAAATAAAAACAAAACAATTTGCATTAAGATGTGCAAATGAATTGTATTCAGGAATTGATAAATTACAAGAGATAAATTGCTTTATAAAAGCAATGTATGCATAACCCTAAAGGTAAAACCTAATGTTGACCTAAAATCAACTCAACTAAATAAAGCTTACTTATTAATTAAGTAAACTAATTATTACCTAAGTAAACTTAATAAAGTGTAATTACATAATTAATTACACCAACACAGTTTGTTTACAAATACTACATTGTTCAAGCTTTTGGAGTGTGGGGTTTTTCTCCCAAAAGGGTTTTTGGTGTTATGTGTTTATTATTATATCTCTATGCTATTTGGTTTACTTTTTATTTGCATCTTCTTTGTTGTAATTGAATAAGGATTTGAAACTGTAGAAATTTTTATATTCTCTCATTTTATAGATTGGTGTTGGAAGCTTTTGTGTACTTGACTTCCTTTGATTATGAGATGTAGGAATGCTAGCTTTAAACATGCAAGGGAAAATAAAACCTCACATAAATGTATAAGTTTAAATTAATTAAATAATAAAAGGAATTAAAGACCCTTAGAATAATATAATTTTAAATTAGTTAAATTAATAAAAAATTAAATGAATAAAATAATTATTCATAGCTTTGGATACAATGCAGATTTTTATTATGCTATATGTTGGAGATTGATTCACTAATGTAAGAAAATTAAGGCCTATTGGATGATTGTTTTATAATTGAAAAACTAAATTGTACGGCCATCTACTTCACTTTTGTGAGTGTAAATTTGAACTTGTGTGCAAAACTAAACCCAAGGTTGTACATCTAAACTTCTTTGATTTGTGTCTTTATAATAGGTTTTCCTTTGCATCTGTGACCTATAATAATTGAATGATAGAACACCATTGAGGAGTTTGCTAGGTAGATGAATTCTCTCTTGGTCCAACAAAGAACAAAGACCACATATCATACCTGTAGCCATATAGTATTTCTAGGATGATGCAAGTAAATAATGTTATTAGGTTCCTTTTTTAATGCTTTGACATTTTCCATTGATAATTTTATATGAATAATAATGAATTAGGGCATGTTCTTATATACACCATCCGAATGTGCAATTTGGAATAATTCAAATATTTTAGTCAACTCATAATGACTATTGAAGGCAAAAAACATAAGACCAATTTAAAAAAATTGAATTTAAAAGTTCAAGATTTAGATTAGCATGTACAAAAGTAACCACTGTCACTTTTACATATGATGAACCAAGGTGCCAAACAACTCAATGTAGTTTTAGATTTAGATGGTAAAGATAAATGATGATGAGGATATGCTATGATAAGACAACCTCATCAAGTAAACCTAAAACATAAAAGAAAATAACATAAATATGCAATTTCATCATTTTAATTAAAAAAACAGAACATGAATATGCAATTTTCACCTTCACAAAGTTATAATTCTGTAAAAATATTCTTTAGAATTTTTTGTTAGGAGGTTAAAGATGATATTTTAAAAAATTGAGTAAGGTTGTATCTCCAAAATTTCCTCCAATATTTAAATTTGAGTTGATAAATAAATAAACGAAGACATAACTCCTGACATTTTTGGGCAAATTCTCTAAAGAGAACCACCTTTCTCACTTTTAGAGGTGCATTCTTTCTTCGTGATCATTAGATAATCACACAATAAGGGCATGTCCCCATGCAGCTGCTTATCTTATTTTGGCTAGCAATCACTGCTTTTTTCTTTTTTTTTTTAGTTGGAGATACCCCCGTGGGGGTCCCCTTTAGCTTAGCAGCCAAGGTCTGAGGGGTATCCATTCCGCCACTGCTTATTTTGACTAGCAGCCACTGCTTAGCTGGTGGCCCCATGAACAGTTAATTTTGCTGCTTATTTTTAAGCAGTCAACATAAATTTGTATTTATAATAGTTAATAATAATTTATGCACTTAAAAATTCAAAAGAAAAAATAAAAACAGATATTAAAAAAGAGGGAAATAAATTAGTGGAGCCATGTGGAGATATATAAAAACAGATATTATGCAGCTGCTGCTTATTTCTAGCCCCTTTTTTTTTCAACAGCTTATTTTTAATTCTTAAGCAGTAGCTGCTTAAAAAGATTTCAAATTATCCTTTCTTGTGATAATTTATTTTTGCATGGGAACACTCCATAAGTGTTCTTTTAAAAACCAATTAAATCCTGTAAAATTATTTACTGAGAAATTGTTGTATATCCTTTGGGACATAGCATGTCATTAATCATGTCCATAGCTGAGAAATATATGACTATTTAATCAAGTCCAAAGCTGAGAAATATATAACTATCAATTAAAACTAAAGGGAGTGAATCTATAGAGGGGAATTCATAATTACAGTGTATCAGGAAAATGGTCGGCGAATAGAGCATTGGAAATATGGTCAAGTCTTCAAATTCATATTTTATAATACAAGCTCAGAGAAATTGTTCATTCTAGATTTTAACATATTTATTATTTTCATAATTTCAAATACGAGCAGAATCAGAAGATGAAATACCAAACTGAGGCGAATGTAATAATGCCAGTTAGAATAAAGAGAGTATTCAGACGGTCTTCCCTCCTCATCTTTGCTTCCTTCAATGTGCTCTGTTCTCTCAAGTATTTCTCACAGGATTCCAAAATCTTATTATGGCTCTTGTTCCTCCTGCAATACAGAGCTCTTTTTAGGATAAGGAGGCTGTTTTTCCCATTAACATGAGTTCCCATGATATCTTCCAGCTGCATGCTCAGTTCAGTGATCTTTAAGCTGGTATGATCCCTTTGTGAAACTCTACACTTCATTACCAATTTACACAGTACAAATTTGCAAGGTAATATGCTGTGAGCAGGCAATAAGGAGCCAAATATTATTACATAGTCCTTGTCAGAGGACCAATGCTTTTGCCCAAACAGGGGACGCCAGCTTGAAAGATTAGCAGCTTTCCCTGTTCTCCTGTTTATCAGAATCCAGCTTAACCTGATGTTTTCCATCAAGTGCCCCCAAAATTCACAGCCCTTCCTAAGCTCCCCAAGCACAACTGTTGGCAACTGATCTGGGCTAGTGTGATCCTCATCAAAGTTAATGAGGTCAATCCTGAAAGGGCAGTTGCAGAACCACCCCTCAAAATCTTCTGGAGCAGGGATGCCCCACAAAACTTGAGAATAGATGAACTTATTCTTGTATTGCACATCCACAAGAAAGACAAAATCAGAGGGATTGTTAGCATCACCTAGCTTCTCCAACCCATTGAACCTTGAACTTGTCTCAGAAGACTCAGACTCATCATAATCAATGAAGGGAAAGCAGCTTGCATAGAAATTTCTAAACCCACCCAATGAAGAAGAGATCAGTTCTTTAGTATCTGTGCTCCCTGTGGAAGGCCACACAGAGCAGCATGCCTCTTCCCATATACTCTCCTGCCTTGCACTACACCAAAATTGGGAAGACACACATCCTGCATTTGCAAGTGTTATGCCATCCACACGGCCTAAGATGTCTGTGATAAGGTCACCGTTCAAACACATAACGTCCACCTCTCAGCGATGAAGCTTCACTGTTCACTATAGATGCTTATGTAAACAATGAAATAGCTGGGCAGCAGTTAAATCCACCCTGGAATTGTACAAGACACCTGATTCATAAAAGTTGCAGAAACAACCTGTGCAATAAATGGTACTAAGATCAACAACTGACAAATTGCAAATGTTATTCTTGATTCTGCAAACAGAAAAAATGGTTATAACTTGAAGGCTACAATTAAGTCATGATTCTCTTCCATATGTTTATTTATAATCCAGGTGGTCTTTGTGAAGAAATAAATGTTAGCACCAAAAAAATCATCAATTGATATGGGCAGGACTTTCCGTGAAAAAGCAAGGAAACCCCACAAGAGGACACCTTATAACAATGGAGATAAAAACTCTTAAATGCTAATCCTGTTCATGACGAATAGAGGTGATGTTAATCTCAATTACAGCTCGCGCCATTACGAACAGTCTTTATCATTATAACAATTTGGAGGCCATTTGTCATTTACCATTATTGACTTGAAAATGAAAGGAGAGTTGTGGAGTGCTGCCATTATCCTCTGTATTCAAGTTCCCGATTTGCCCCTGGAAGCACGCCTCTTCGTTTAGGCCCATGCTTTCGTACTGACATAGGAACTTGTTATGGAAGTCGTCCCCTAGCTGGGGTGAAGCTTTTGATATTCGAGATTTCATCATTCGTTACCTGTCATTTTCTATCGGTTACACCTCGCTCATACTCCTCGTCTCGTCCTCGCGCCCACTCCTGGTTCTTCTAGTGCTCGCTCCCTGTATTCATTAAAGTTATGTAGGTATTGGTGAAATGCGTATACTTGGACGTTTGTTATTTACTGTTTTATTTATTTTGAGTAAATGTCTTGATATATATAAACAATAAAAAATGAAGTGGATTTATTTGTCTAGTTTTTATCAATCCAAATGGATTTATATACATTTAACTCTATCTTATCTTATACTCCTATATTTTAATACATTGAGTTTATCTATTTATAACATTTATTTAAGCATTTATTTCTATTTATTTGTTAGTCATCTAGATATGATTGTTTGTCCCTCATGAGACACTTTAGTAGTCACAGAGCTACCCTACAATCACATAGTTGTCCCCTATCTTCTTAAAATTCAAAATCCAAATTTGATTGACTAGCCCCAATTACCCTCCTACCTTAAGCTAACAAAACACAAGTTTGGCCGAATTTGGTCTTATGTGCTATCATGTAAAGACAATCAATGTATTCGATGTAATTGTCAAGTACAGTCAATCAAACCATTCATCCTAAAATATTGTTTGCTATTAATAGAGATATATTATAAATTGGTGCACTAAAAATGAGTAAAAAATATATATAGGCCTTTGCCTATTGTCTTCAATCTTTGTACACTTTCTAAGAGTCAATCTAGGAAAACTTGTCTATTTAGAATGAAAAAACTATCCTTTAAAGTACTTCTAAATACCGCTAGAGCCTAGATCTTTAGTGGGAGTAGAGAAAAAACTTATCTATTAAGTGAGTAAAAGAGTAAAGCATCACTTTTTGCAAGGGTGGGTTTGAACTCATAACTAATCCACAAACATAATTTCATCATATACATGAACTTGTTTTAAATCAAAGGAAAAACATAGCATATATTCTAAGGCACTTCATAAATAAAGAGATGAAATTTCTTAAGCATACATTAATGCAGTATTAAAATCTTTCAAAAAGGCATCCATTACTTGTCATAAAGCTAAATACATTAATTGGCACATTTACTTTTCTTAGAATAGTAAGTATAGTTATTAGATTACCAATTCCTAGTTATATTTAGTTAATATAGGTTGATTGTGCTTGATTGTTTGTATAGTTGACTTAAATTAGATTAAATCTAAGGAAACTTTATTTTTCTTTACATTTGTACATAAACATGCATAATCCTTCATAACTTAATCTTCATTTTAGGGTTTTACATAATATTCTCCATATTTTTAGATATGAGTATATAAATTTATATCCTATTTCAAATTTGAGTATTCTTGTACTTCATCAATATATCTTTATTTTACATTTTGGTGCTTACTTATACCTCTTATTTATCACACACCCTACATGCCCTTATATTGAAATTAGGGTTTTTTCTTTCCACTTATTTTCAAATCTAATTTACCTCTAATTTTTTAATTTGATATTGCCTTTTCTTAGCCATGTTATTGTTTCTTATTAGAATAACTTATGTTTTTAAATTCCAATATGGTTTCCCATTCCATTAGCAACGATATATTTGGTGGTGGACATATTAAGATCAACATAGGTGACCAATATTTTTGGATGTCTGCTAATTATTCCAAGGTCTAAGGATGATGATAGTGATGCTTAGGTTAAGGATATGGATGAAAATGATGATATGAAGTAAACATGGGGGTGGGATTTTTGTATGCCCCTAGGATGAAAATAATTAATTTTTTGAGGTGAAATGATGGGCTAAGATGGCTTTCTTAGGTTAGGTTTAGGTTTCCAAAGGTAAAACTTGCTAATTGAGTGTCTCAAGTGGTCAAGTGAAGGTGAAATTGCATATGTGCAACTTTATGGAAAAAAGGTGCCACTCTATGAAACAAAGGTGACACTTTGTGAAATGAAGGAACCTTTCTATGAAATAGAGGTGTAATTTCACAAAAAAATGTGCATAGGAACCTTAACATGAAGCACAAGCATTGAGAGATGAAACAAAGGAATTGGATGATAGTTTTGGGGTGTTTGGATTATGTTTGACAAGAGATTGACAAGCACAAAGACACATTGGCTAACTTGACTCTCAAGTTAATAAGGATAAATGACTTCACTAGTTTTACACATGAAAAATGACAAGTATGATAACACAATCCTAGATTTAGCAAGTAGGTGTGCATACTTAATATGGGCCCACCAAACCAAGACTAATACCTCATGATTAGTGTGAAACACCTCTCTTTCAAGAGTTGATAGCTAGAGATCTAGTGGCACAAGGGATCAAATTTTCTCTCTCCTTAGAGGTCCTAAGACATTATCCAAAAAGATTGTACCTCTATACTCAAGGAGATACATGGTGAGTAGCTTTGGGCATGATATTGTAACTTGCACCATATTAAGCAATGAATGAATGATCTTAAAGGATTCTAAATGCAATGTTTTTAATGGATCTATGAACAATGAGCTCAACTAATAATGCTCAAGATTAGGAGGGCC
Organism: Sequoia sempervirens; assembly: GCA_007258455.2. Classification (NCBI taxonomy): domain Eukaryota; kingdom Viridiplantae; phylum Streptophyta; class Pinopsida; order Cupressales; family Cupressaceae; genus Sequoia; species Sequoia sempervirens. The sequence goes on from VDFB02271358.1 coordinate 265,483,990, forward strand.
TCTCATTCTCTCATCATCAAACAAGTCTTGGTAGATTGAGGGTCTTATGGATTGGTTTAATCAACATTAGGAAATCTTTGAGGTACAAATTTCACTCTCCCCCATTTGTATACTTCGCTAGAAAATATGGTTAAGGTCATCCTTGAGGTGGTCAAATCCCCAAGCAGGCCTCTAATGAGAAAAACTATACTAGGTGTTTTGATCACCCAAGATCACATGAAGCACAAGGGGAGAGCATACATACAAACTAGTAAGCCTTGTGATATAAGATAGAACATAAAATAAGTGAATAAGTGTCAGGTTTTTGATCTCCAAGATCACAATAAGTGCAAGAAGAGAGCATATATCTACACCCCCTTTCAAACATAACAAACACTATTCATTAACCCACTAAACTACTTTGGATGCTTAGATTAGTGAGAAATCAAATCCTTGGAAAATGAAAATTACATCAAAACATTAATAATCTTGATTTAAATGATCTTTGATATGCATTTATAAGCTGCACCACTTGTTAGTTGACCAAGAATGAAGGTGAGACTGACAAGAAAACCCAAAAACCATAAAAATTGAAAACATAAATGGAGGTGTGCAACTTTAATAAAGGCACCACTTTATGATGTAGAGGCACCAATCTATGATGTAGAGGTATAGTTTCATAGACATAGCTTCAAAATGTCCCTTGGGGTTTGAAAATGAAATTTTGATCAAACCAACTTAGGAACCTATAAGATAAGATTAGGGCACACTGTTGTAGTGTAGAAAAATTCATACCTTTGCATTTTCACACTTAATTTGGACCTATTTTAGCACCCCTTGCATTAAATTCCCTTTAGGTCACTTTTATGGGCCCCTAAGAGCCCCTTTTGTGCATCATGAGGCATATTTCAACTGTAAACCCAACCAAAATCCACAAACAACCTTTAATCTTGGTAACCCACCTTTTGAAATTGCAAAATAAGCCTTATAGGACCAATGTGCCACCTATGACGTCTTAGTCCAGAGGGCTTTATTTTTGGGAATTAAGATAGGGAAATGAAAATATTTAATTTAATTTGACATTTTTTTGGCCTTTGGGATCTAATAATCAGGTTATTAGATAGGAATGCCTGTAAAAGTTAGATTCAATCCCATTTTCACTTAAGTAAGAAACTAAGTATGAAGCAAGCAAGTTTGAAGAAGAGTTTAAAGAAGCAAGGAATTGAAGTCTTGGAGCAACCTTCTATTGTGTTTTTGTAGGTTTTTTAAGTCCATTTTCAAGTCAAGATCTAGCATTGCCAAAGACTAATCATGGATGCCTATGGAGGATCATGAGAGATTCTAGGTTGGAGATGCAATTATCCATACTTCCAAGCCTAAGTACTTGTTTCTTGATTGATTCCATCTTCCATTGTTGTTCTTCATTCTACTTAAGGAAGGTACATTTCATTTTTATGGATTATTAGGGTGATTTGAGATCTCCTTTGTAGGTCATTTTCATTTGCATCTTAGGAATTCTATTCTAACACATTTGAATAGGGTTTCTCCATGTTCTAGCTTACATAATATTAGACACACTTAAGATTAGGGCTCACACGTGCATTTCCATTTTCATATCTATTTATTTTCATCAAGGTTTAATTACCAAACAAGGGGTTTGACCAAGACAAACCCCCATAAACAATCAATCAAATTTCCTTTATTTTGTAGGTTATTTACAGGTTTAGATTTGAAGATTCAGTGGAGAAGGAAGTGCAAACATCAAGAATCTTAGGATCACCTTTAGAAATTATAGAAATTCAGATCGGGACTAAGACAATAATAAGGGAATCTTAGTCCTCTAAGTGGAATTTTGTAGAGATTCTTCCAGATTCTGTTCCAACATCCAAAGATTCTACATTTCCCTCAAAATACAATAGTGGGACTAGGACAATAGTAAGGGTTTCTTAGTTCTCCCTAGCATATTTTGATAGCATTTTTTCATTTCTAGAATCCGCATCACATTTCCAAACTTCCCAGGTACACACATCCTAACTTACTATTGCTTAATTTTGTCATTTGCACTCATCATTTGGCTTGCATTATTAGGTTTTATGAGTTGAATGTTAAATTGTCTTTTCCAAGCTTTTGCTTGGTGGTGAACCCTTCAAAGCTTAAAATAAACCCTCCTAGGTCTTCCTTGTTGATAATTGGCTCACCTTTGGGTTGATAGTCAATCCAGTTTGGGATTCTAGGGCATATTTGAATGAAAATTGGAAAATAGTGGTGTTCTATGACCCAGGTTATAAAGAACCCATTTTCCAACATTGTTCATTTTGGTGAACTTGATATTTTTTGAGCATTCATTTTTTGATTTGGAGTTCACTAAATTCCTAGATCTAGGTTGCATTCATTCTTGCATTGCATCTTGCATTAGTGAAAGTGCATCTAGGGTTTGTTACATTTGTATTAGTGAAAGTGCATATAGGTTGCATTTTTGCTTTCTTGCATCATCTTATCTCATTGAAAAACTAAAAAGTGTGCATTGTTAGTCATCCTAATTGCATTTAAAGGAATGTTCTTATTATATTCAAAATTGAAAAAAATTGCATTGAACTTTGCATTCAATTGCTTGTCATTAGTTATTTTTCTTGCATTTATTTACACAATTTTATGTTTCTAAACATCATGTCACTGGGTAGGAAACCTAGGAACATTGTTATCAACTTAGATTTTGTTGTTTTTCTGAAAAAAACCTTTACTAGGACTAAAACGCCCTTACTGGCATCTTAGTCCCTCTCAGGGTTTTTAAGCTTAGAATCCTATATGAGTTGTGTGTTGTCTGTTCCAATTTTTAGAACCTCCAAATTTCACTAGCAGGACCAAGACACCCTTCTTGACGTCTTAGTCCCTATGGAATTTGAGGTTGCATTTTTTAGGGTTAAACAATGAATTTCTATGCTTTTGTTTGCTATAGTTACTTTGTTGTTTCAATTTGTCAATTTATTGTTTAATGCATTTCCATAGTTCATGTTTATAATTGATTGATAAAGATAGATTATTGCACTTCCATTTTGTTAGACATAGACTTCATTTTACATTCATTAAAAAACTAAAACATTAAATCCAAAACAAGCATACATTTATGGTTAGTATGTCAAAACCCTTTTTCCAAGTTAGTCTAATCCTCAAGCCTTTTATTAGTGATGAATTTGATATGTTAGATGAAGCCCTTGAGGAATTCATCTCGCAAGGTTCGTCCACTAAGGCTTTTTCAAACAAACGTAAACAACAAGAAGTAAATGTCATTCAACTTCAACTTATCCTTTATCTGCCTTCAAACAAACCTGTTCTTATCCTTGAAGCACCTAAGGAAAATGTGTCCCAATGATCGAGTTATAATATTGTTTCTCATAGATATAATAGAAGGAATAATAGACAACCTCAACCTAATCCCGTTTCATTAACATTTCCTAATTTCCTGTATTTCCTAGTGCTCCTCGTTTACCATCGCATAATGGAAAGGAGTATGATCTCATTGAACAAATTAAGAATACTCCTGCTAAGATTTCCTTATGGGATCTTATTCAAACTTCACCTAGTTACCACACCATGCTTCAAAAATCCTTACAATAAGTTGTGATTTCCCCTAGTACAAACACAAATGATGTGGCAACTCTAATACAAGGAATGAATACAGTTAATGTAGAAATTACCTTTCACCAACATGAGCTCCCTCCCTTGGAGACGAGGAAGAAATATGATGCATTCATGATAATAGCCATATACAACAACACATGAATAAAAAGGATCCTTGTTGATAATGGCTCAACCCTTAATGTGTGTAGTGTGAACCTTTTAGATAAGTTGGAAGTGGACAAATAAAAAATGAAACCTGATTCCTTATCAATTTGAGGAATTGAAAATATAGGAAAGCAACCACTCAGTGTGATTACTTTACCTATTATAGTTGAAAAGGCTACCTTAAAAACTCCCATTCATGTTATGCCTTATGACCTTTCATACAATATTCTTTTAGGAAGACCATGGATTCATGAGATGCATGCGGTGCCTTCAACTCTTCATCGTATCATGAAGTATGTCTATAAAAACAAGTTATACCAAATTGAAATGGACCCTGAGCTTGAATGTTGTTTACAATTTGAAAAAGGAACCACCAGTCCTTTGCAAACATAAATTCCAATATAAAAAATATAACCTATGAAAGAAGAAACACAAGAGATGGAGACAGTGCCAAAATTATCAGATAATGATTGGGGTTGCTTGGAATTCACACCTTCATTTATGGGAGAATAAATAATCACAAGAAAAGAAGATGAAAAAAAAAGCAACCAAAGGTTATGTCAGCATAGAACTCAGGAGAACACTCACAAGCATCTATCTCATCTACTCTTGAAGAAGACACAAGATACACAACAAACTTTGATGACATAGATTATCAACAACCGCCAAACCTAAAAGTGATGGAAAGACTTTATGGGAGAGGTTAAGAACTTATGAAGTGCAATTGGGTTATAGTGTAAAAGGATGTGGAAAGAAAGAACAAGGAACTTGTGTTCCTATGGAACCTAATACACAAGAAATGAAAAATGGTTTGGGATAATGTCCTTCTAAGATAACGCAAGCAAATAAGAGATCTTCATTTAATATCGACACCATTATGTGTAAACCAAAAATCAATCTTACCTTGAAACATCTAGAATTGGTTGATATGAATTTTGAACCATCATGGGAATACTTTGAAGATGACGAAGCCTTGAAAAAAATTCTAGGAGTTTATGATAAATCATCTACTCCTCAAAAGAAAAAGGTTACATGTGCTATGATTAGCACCAAACAAAAAGATGGAGAAAAGGAGAACGGTGTGATATCCATGAATAATGAAGAATACAACCATGAATTTCCAAAATCAAATGCATTTCCTTTAGGGGATATTATGGATATAGCAATGGACATCAATGATAAAGAGAAAGTGATTAAGATAGGAAAATGCCTCAATGATAAAGAACAAGAGGATACTGCAACTTTTCTTCATGACTTTCTCAAAATTTTTGCTTGGAATTTTTCGGATATGCCGGGAATTGATCCTAAGATTGTAACACACAATATAGTCCTTGCTGAAAATGCTAAGCCTATTAGATAGAAGATTCAAAAAATGAACCCTAAAATAGCCTTGCTAGTTAAGGAAGAAATTGAAAAACTCCTTGAGGCTGGTATCATAAGACCTATAGATTATTCTCCTTGGATCTCAAACATTGTTGCAGTCACAAAACTTGAAAATCATATTAGGATGTGTACAAATTTTCATGATTTGAATAAAGAATCTTTAATAGATGATATTCCCCTTCCTAATATTGACATGATAGTAGACTCGAGTGTGAGACATGCTTTGTTGTCATTCATGGACGAATTTTCTAGATACAATCAAATTTTAATCAATCCTCAAGATCAGTATAAAACAACATTCATAACTATTTGGGGAACATTTTGTTGGGTTATGATGCCTTTTGGATTGAAGAATGTAGGAACAACATATCAATGAGCTATGACACTAATATTTCACAATTACATACATAAGATTTTGGAAGATTATGTTGATGATATTCTAGCTAAATCTTTAAAAAGACAAGACAATGTGAATGTTCTTTGAAAGATTTTCGAGAGAATTTCAAAATACAACATGAAATTGAATTCAAAAAAAGTGTGTCTTTGGTGTAGATAGTGGAAATTTTTTAGGTTTCATCGCATCTCACAAAGGCATCAGAGTTGACACAAAGAAAATTGATGCTATAGTTAACATGCCGCCTCCTAAAAACATCTCTAAATTGTGTACCTTACAAGGACTCAAATTCAATCCATTCATCATTTCGTAGCATCCTTAGCAGATCGAACATTACCATTTACACATATCCTCAAAAAAGGCGTACATTTTGATTGGAATGAAGATTGTAAGTAGGCCATTGAAAGTTTGAAAGATTATCTTGTCACTCCACCTATTTCACAACCTTCCATGCAAAAGAAACCATTCACCCTTTATACATTGGCATCAACCCATGCTCTTGTAGCATTATTGGCTGAACACTTGATGAAAAGCATAAATAACATCCTATTTATTACATTAGTCGAACATTGATTGATTATGAGAAATAATACACAACAATAGAAAAATAGTGTTTGGCTCTTGTATTCGCTACTAGTAAATTGTGACATTACTTATTGAATGTCGAAATACAAGTGATGATGAATTTTGACCTTTTAAGACACCTTTTCACTAAAACAGACTTATTAGAATGCTTAGCTAAGTGGGTAATGCTATTAACTGAGTTTGACCACAAATTTGTTTCACAAAAAGCAAGGGTCAAGCCTTGACTGACCAGTTGGCTAATGATCCTTCACCTTTAGCGTTACCTGGTAATGATTCTTTCCTTGATGATAATGTGTTGACAATGAAAGAAAATGCATGGGAATTGTATTTTGATGGATCTAAGTGCATAACTAGCTTCGGCAGGGGTTATAATAAAACTTCCTGGAAAAGAGCCCATTCCCTTATCATATCAGTTAAACTTCCTATGTACAAACAACATTGCTGAGTATGAAGCATTACTTGATGGATTGCATGTTGCTCTAGTTATGGGCACTAGAGACATTAAGATATTTGGTGATTCACAACTAGTCATCAAACAAATAAAGGGAACATATCAAACAAAGCATGAAAAATTATCAAAATACAAGGATCTCACAATGAATTTGTTAGAGAAGTTTAAATCATTCACCATCAAAAAATCCCTCGAAAAGATAACTATCATGTAGATGCAATGGCAAGTGCAGCTTCTCTTATATCCCATCAAGATCCTTCAAAAGACTTCACCTTCATTGTGCATACAATTATGAAACCATCAATCGAAGATAAAGAAGTTGAATTGTTAGAAACAACCATTGAAAACTTAAGTGAATGGTATGATACAATATTCAATTATTTAAAAAATGGTACCTTTCCTAAGCCAAGAAATAAAAAAACTCGCTCATGTCTTCAAAATTTTGCATCTAGATATATCATCCTAGTGGACATCCTATATAAGAGGTCCTTTGATAGCCTTTTGCTTAGGTGTCTTAAACAATCTGAAATCCCTATATCACTTGAAGAAGCTCATGCAGGTGCTTGTGGGAGGAATTTTGGAGGAAGATCATTAGTTCAAAATCTAATCCGCATGGTATTTTATTGGAAAATTATAGAACGAGATTGTTTCAAATATATTAAGAAATGTCATAAATGTCAAGAACATCAAAACTTAATTCATGCTCCTACCTCCAAGATTCATGCACAAGTTCCTATTTGGCCATTCTTAGTATGGGGTTTGGATATTATTGGAAAAATATCTCCACCTTCATCCGCTGGACATACGTTTATAATCACAATGATAGATTATTTCATGAAATGGGTAGAAGCTATTCCTTTGCATTAAAAAAAAGATGATGTAATATGTTGTGTCATATTGGAACACATTATTGCTCTCTTCAGACTTCCTTCCATGTTAGTTATAGAAAATGGGACACCATTTAAGAATAATGATGCGAAGAAGTTCTTGGAAACATTTAATAGAAAACATCAATTTTCAATGCCTTATTACCCACAATCTAATGGGCAAGCTGAATCAACTAAAAAAATTCTTGAACAAATTCTAAGAAAAGAAATGAACAAACATATTAAAGACTGGAATACACAATTAACATACATGTTATGGGATTATCATATTAGTATCAGAACATCAATGGGGAACACACCTTACAACCTTGTTTATGGTGCCGAGGCAATTATTCCCCTGGAGTTAGAGATTCCCTCCTTAAGAATCGCTCTTCAAGGGCTAACTGATGAGAATACTTATAGGGAAGAATGGTTACACCATCTTGAAATGCTTGATGAAAGGCACATCAACGCCCTCGAACATCTTCAAGCTTACCATAAGAAAATGCAATAAAGTTATAATGACCATGTCATCCCTAGCTCATTTAACAAGGGTGATTTGGTGCTATACGAGAATCAATGAAACATCAATGCTAACCAGATAGAGAAAGGAAAGTTTATCCCTAATTGGTTAGGACTTTATGTATTTGAAGGAAGATATGGGTCTGGAGCATACCTGATATCTGAAATGGATGGTACACCTCTTCGGGAACCTATCAATTATGTGCATCTGCATTGGTATTATACCTAGCCTTTCTGAATAGGATGAGTTTTAAAGTAGTGTTGTTAGGGTTAATGGATAGTATGCCATTGTCTCTCGCACTTGCTTCATTTCTGACAAAATTTTTTATGTCTTGAATAGTAGGGTAGTGGGTCCAATGTTGTTTTGGATTCTTACTTTAGGTATCATGCTATTTAGACCTTATGGTGTATGTTATGTTAGATTAAATCCTTATTTGCATTTAATATTCTATAATTAAATCATGAGTGCATTTAATTTAGAATAACATACTACATCATAAATCTAAGAAAGCTTAAGAAAAGACATGTTAGATCATGAAGATATTTATTGAATAGTCTAACAAAGATTATTTAATAAATCACATTGCCATCTAATACATAAATATAAAATCCAAAGATTCTCATATATATTGTTGGAAACAAAAGGGAAGACAACTAAGAGGGGGGGTCAATCAGTTGTCACAAAAATTATACTTATTAAACTTATTCTTAGATCTAATAAATAAACATGAAAGCATAAACCATCACCACATCAGAAACACACAATATAACACTAAGATTTTTTACGTGGAAACCCTGTTAGGGGAAAAACCACGCTGGAGGTTAATCCACCAAATTATACTCTGTTAAAAGTATAAAAGAATTGTAAATGGGGAATGCACATGCATTCAGGAACAATGCCTAGAGCTCACTACTCAAATACAAAAGGCTTACTACCCAAAGGATGACTCACTGTCTTATAGAATCATTTGGATTACATCTAGAATATTTTGAACTGAGAAAATAACATCTTCCAATGCCTGATTATAGTTCCGGTTAAGCACATAAACATCTTCTCACTCTTCTTCACAGTGTACTTCTACCTTTGAAAGATTAGAACATTATTCACGCACAACACTCGCAAGTTCGCATACCACCGCCTTCAAATGGTATAAACAATCAATCATATATATCCACAACTAGAGATTAGAACAACTACATGTCGACCCAACAAAATATAAAATGTGTACAAAATGTTAGCCCAAAACATATTAAGGATCTAAAATAACATCCTTGAACACAAAACACCTTAAAAAATTATTCCTCAAAGATCCACAACATGCTACAATCACCTTGTTGGCCATGATCATGAAAAATATGAACACATAGAAGAAAATGACCAATCGTGAGCACAACGATCAATGAGGATCAACAACACAGATAGAGAATGATCTAGAAACATCCACAAGCATGATGAATCACTACATAAGTATCCACAACAACTCAAATTACTAGAATCACATTATCTTCTTTTTAGGAACACCAATTGAAGCAACAAAACAACTGTCAAAACATAGATACTCATAACTCAATCAAATCTTCATGTGGATAAAATAGATGTACTTGGAAACAAACCCTTTAATCCAAAACCTCTTATCATCAATATACTAAGCTATCCATCATGATGAACTTCACTGCATCACTGGCAACCTGCAACTTATTTTATTACAATTTTCTCAATATCCTCGACATATATAGCCTTAATGCCAATAGTGTTGAAATCAATGACAACCACATATTAGCAATATCCAAAAATCTTCCCCTTTGGGATTGATGGAAACACATGATGTGAAAAACACCATCAACGCAATTTTCTTTTAGCACTTTCTCCCCCTTCGATTTTGACTTTTTCATAGTTTTTCACATGACTCTTCTTTCCCTTTGAAATCAATGACAAAGATACACATTATCTTTCTCCACACAAGCTTTGAACCACATTTCTGAACATCTGAATAACCCCCCTGAGTAGCAACCACCACAACATGAATCTGGATAAAAATAAATGACTATGAAATGCACAAATTGATGCAGGTCAATATGTCTTAATTCTGATTAGGAGAGGTAATCACCCCTAGCTTCCCTGTGAGATGCTAAAAAGTATCATTAGGCAAGGGCTTGGTAGCTTCACTCACCTTTTCTCTCAAAAAGTGAAACTTGATAGATATATGCTTGGTTTTTGAATGCAACACTGGATTATTAGAAATGTTAATTGCACTTGAATTATCACATAATATAGCAATAGGTTTATCATACACAACTTTGATATCTTTCAACATCTACTTCATCCACAATACTTGAGTACAATTCTTAGTAGCAACAATGTATTCTGCCCCTGCAGTAGATAAAGAAATGGAATTTTGCTTCTTACTTAACCATGAAATCAACTTTTTTCCCAAGAAAAATGCATCACCACTAGTACTCTTTCTGTCATTCACAACTCCTACCTAATCAACATCAATAAAAGCACTCAAAGTAATGTCATATTCTTTAGGATACCATAGGCCAAAATCAATTGTCCCCTTCAAGTACCTGAAAATCCTCTTCACAGCTATCACAAGAGATTCCTTAGGATAAATTTGAAATCTTGCAACAATGCATACAACATTCATTATATTAGGTCTAGTTTGAGTCAAATAGAGCAATCCACCAATCATGGATCTATATCTAGTTTGATTTGTTTTAGGAGAATCATCATCTTGTGTCAACTTACATCCGATCACCCCAGGTGTACCAACTGTCTTTAAATCTTCCATACCAAACTTCTTTAGCAATTCTTTCACATACTTGAACTGAGATATACAGATCCCTCTATCTAACTGAGTAATTTGCAATCCCAGAAAGAATTTCATTTCTCCAATCATAGTCATATCAAACTCATTATCCATCTCATCAAGAAACTTCATGCACAAACTATTATCTCCTCCAAAAATGATATCATCAACAAAGATTGAGCTAGCCATCATGCTAAACTTCACTGCATCATTGACAACCTGCAACTTATTTTATTATAATTTTCTCAATATCCTCAACATATATAGCCTTAATTCCAATAGTGTTGACATCAATGACAACCACATATCAACAATATCCAACATATATATATATCAAAATTTTTAATACATCTCACCAATAGTACAATGTCACTATGTCCCATGATTGCTGGATCCCTCAGGATCTGATGTTTGCACCCATCGAGAGAAGGTGGTGTGTGATTGAGATCTACTCAAGGTAGCTATCTCTTGCATAGTCCGTAGTGCCCTGCTCTCGCTCAACATGGTCTCTATCAACTTGGATTCTAACATTCTCTCTTTGTAGTTTCTTGAACTCTTATTGTAAGATAGCCTCTCTCTCAGATCTTTGAGCTACTCGAGCCTCCTCTAACTCCATCTATAGTGTTGATTCCCAACCCTTAGCTTGATTAGTGCACCTGGATATGCTATCGAATGCTCCCCTAAGCCTCACATAAGTGTCAAACAGGTCCATGCACTGCACCACAAACTGTGGGGGAATTTACTTTATGATAGTAGCCTCATCTATAGGAAGGGGTGGCACTATCTTGGCAGTTGCACATTAGAAGAGTTCCTCATGATCTAACGTAGGCCTTGCAAGATAGAAATCATAAGAATAATTAGTATACATGATCATAATATACATATACATGAGTATGATATACATAAAAACATAAAATCATAACAATAAATATCATCACCTAGGTCTATAGCATGATTCATAGGAATATCAAACACCCTACTCCTCTCCCCATGCTCTTGGACACTGGCACATGCAAATTGTGACTTTGTAACCTGTGTAGGAATTGTATCTCTCCACTTGAGTCTAGGAGGACTAACATCACCACTACCACTATCCTTGCTCGTGGGCTGACTCTTCTCATCCTCTATCTCCTCGTCATCCTCCTCTCCCTCATAGTCACTGCCCTCCTCTGACTCCTTATCCCCATCTGGAAATAGGTCTACTAGATCTATTCCCCTGCCTAACTCTTTGTCCTCCTCCCCCTGATCTAGTAAAAGTCTTATGAAGCCTATATGATAGCCCATAGGAAAGATAGATCCTAGATGAACCACCTTCCACCACTCATCATACTCTGTCATACTATGTTAGTCAGCATTGGAGACTGGGGGCACATCTGTATCCTCCTCTACATCACTCTAGAAAACATCATCTATTGTTAGCTGTTTAAGGTCCCCAGGTCTGTGGGCACTCCATATTGAGCGTCTGTATGATGACCGTAGTATTGGTCATCTTTGTACCTATCCAAACTGTCTCATGACGTGATCATAGTAGAAGGGTGTCACTATGTGATCATGCCATCCTAGCAAAAACTTTGTCCCTTTGCATCCACCTCATCTATCATGTAGTGTATGGCCAAAAGAGCTCCATCAAATAAGGTCTCCATACAATATCCTCCTCACTCAATCTATCAAATTTGACCCTCCAAAATAGTACATCACCATGCTACCATTCCTACCTAAGTGGATAATTGAAGGCCCGTGGGTATCCCACCACCATGGAAATCATAAATCCTCTTGGTTTGGTACAGGTAATTTTCTGTAGGCACTAGGTCTATAGTAAATTGCAATGAAGCATTTTGTTCACCTCTCCATAGGTAAACTGAACCAAGTCATAATATAGGTATGCCAATATGCTCCGACCCCATGTGAATATGACATAGTAGTGCTCCATGTCTCATATCATGTGCACTAGTCCCCCCTCTAGATGTTCCCCATGACCATTGAGAACTAGTACCAGTGCTATCATGAAGATCATGACGTGTGTGACAAGTGGTGAGTAGGCATGTAGTAGCCATGCAAGCTCAATGTGTGGTCCTATGATCCTACAATGAACATGTATCCCTAGGAAATACTCAGTGTTAGAATGCATGTCCTTACAACTCCATCCCTGTGCTAAAAAATCCTCACCTCAGATGGGCACCTGCAAAATCAAACGCACATCCTCTAATGTGATAGTCATCTCTCCTATAGGTAAGTGAAATGTGCACGTATCCACATCCCATCTCTCCTCCAATGCCATCAACATGGCATCATGATATCATAATGTTGGAGAGAGATAGGCCTAGTAGAGTCCTATCTCCTAGAGGATCTACATGTCCTCCTTAGGAAGTTGGTCGACTAGCTCTCATAGACGACTGAAGGCTCAATTGCCTAAGTGTTGGCATGACCGAGGTGGAGTCTGGCATAAAAAATAAGAAAAATGTCAGTTAAAACATCTTAAAAACTTATATATTTTCTTTAATGGTCAAAAAGTGTGCTAAATTTGCTCTAGAATATCTTAATTTAGGGTTCTATAAACTTTATTCCTTAACTGGGACACTTTGCAACAGTTTAGAAAAATGAAAGAAAATCACTCCCTAGACTCTAAATTCATCTAAAAATTTCATAAAAACATAAAGTTGACCAAATCAAAATATAGAGAAGGTGAAATCCACTCATAGTAGGTTGTAGCTCGTCATGTGTGACAACCTTTCATAATAGTTTGATTTGCAGACGTGTGGATGAGTGTCTACTCGACATGATGGCTCACTCTGTTCCAAGCTCACTTTGCAAAAATGTAAGAGATAAAATGAATATGAATTTCCTTCTCTTTATCTTTATATACATGCATTTTTAGTCACTTTTTGTTAAAAAGAAAAGAAATGCTTTTTATTTAAACTAACATATTAGGAGCTAGCAAACTTCATTTTCGATGCCATCTGTTGCATTGGAATCATGGTTCTAGTCATGTTCTCATCAAATGTCTATCATTAGGTGGCATGGTACTTGGAAATTACATGTTATAGACTTGTGTAGTTCAATGTGGTTGGATTGTCACCTTGATTCCACCTCTGTAAAGCAAGTGGAATCAAGGGGGGGCATACATCCACCCATAAATTTAATTTGCTAGGAAAGTTAGTGTAGACATTGAAAAAATTCCTAATCAATGTCATACACTCGAATTAGATTTATTAACATCATTTCCTCTTTATCCATCCTCTTTTCACTTATTTGATTTAATTAGCCTAGCTAATTAATTAATTACATCATTTTCGTCTATTTGGCCTAATTAATTAAATTGGGTTAATTCATCTCTTTTCACACTAACACTTCATTTAATTAAATTAAATAAATCAAAATATTATTTTAATCTTCTAAGTCATCTTATTTAATTAAATAAACCTAAGTTATTTAATTAAATATCATTTCATCCCCCTCCCTTTTTTATTAAATCATCCAATTTAATAAATATCTCCTAATTCTTCTAATCCCCTAATTGCATAAATTAAACCTTGTTTAACTAGAAATTTAATTAATTTTCCTCTAATCAAAGGGAATATTCCCATGGATTGTTCTTTATCCTTTTTGCACAATTAAAACTTTTTTTTTAATTTGTAAATTAACCTTTCTCCTCATCCAAATGGAATATTCTAAGGAATATTCCCTCTACTCTAATCAACCCACTTGGCTTCTTGAACAAGCTAAAATTTCAACCTCTTTAGCAAGTTAGCTTTGCTCTATGTGAGCAGGTCAAAAGTGTGTTTGTTTGAGGAAAGTGTGAGCCTTTGATTAACTTTCATCATTCATTCTCATCAGTTGATGAGAATCCATGATCCGTTCCTCTCATCCTCTTCATCTTGAACTGTTGATTAATCTTTTTTATCTCAACCATCCATTCTTCATTTTCTCTCCTATAAATAGATCACTATTTGGAGACAAATGGATCCATCTTTTATTGAAAACTTATGTTGTTGAATTTACTCACATACACACTCATCTTTTACTCACTTTTTGAGCTTGTTTTAGTTCATTTTAATTGCATAATAGCTTAGAGCTTCCATTAATGGCTTCCATGCATCCATCTTAGTTTGTAAGTAAATTAGGGTTTTCATATTTTAGCATAGTTTTAGCTTAGATTAGCTTAGCAATTGCATAATTAGATCATTTATAGCATAAAATCATGGTAACTTAGCTTGCATCATGTTCATTTTAGCATAATTTAGGTTTTCACACATCAAATTCATCAATTCTCTTCCATAGAATAGATTGGGACAAGCTCACTATTCATAAGATTGGGAAAGGGTCATCAATCCACATCAACACGACACCAATTCCACATCAAGATAAACTTCGAATGGATTAGAATAGATGTTTTAAAAGATTTCATAATTTAGTATGTTAGGTTTTGATGAAATGTTTAGTTTTAATTTTGTTTGATCAATCTTTTTGAGATTCGAGTATTGGTGGCTCCGTTATGCTACAATTCTTCATGGATCAAACATAATTCAACCCATACTGATATCCTCGTATCGACATTCTGGTACTAGGAGGGAAAACTGATCATTTAACCATTTTTTAGCTGAAAATCCATGTTCATGTTGTTTTGCAAGTTGCAGTGATGCTCAAACCACAAAAATGGATGCTATTTGAAAAGTGTCACCATATAGTGATGCTCAAGCAATTTGTATTTAATTGGCCAACTCCAACTTAAATATAGTGATGTGTATTTAATTTGAAGATATCATGGAATGCAAATGGCGACGCGTATTTAATTTGACGATATTGTGGAATTGAAATGGCGACACTCAAAATCACTAGACCGACGTTTTCAAATTTTAAATAGCAATGCATTCATTAGTAGTGACACCCATCAAAATAGTGATGTAATCATGCTCACTGGTCTTGCTGCAAAGCGACACCCATTTTCACCAGAGCAATGCACAAATCACAAATTACGACACTATCGTGTGTAGCGACGCTCAACCAAGGTAAGAAACTTTATGTTTGTTTTTTCAACATGTGAATTAATTTCTTTGGTTTATCTAATCACTAATTAATGTTTGACTATGTTTTCATTGTTAGACTAAGAGGGTTTTATAGGTTTTAAGGCACAGAGTGAAATTGAATAAATTCTCTTTTATCTTAACATTCTATAATTGTAACTAGTGTCCAACGCTTTGGGGCAATTATAACCCAATTTCATGCTTTCTAACTTTTAGTTTAGGCAACACACTAGTTTTCCATTGGGTTTAAAATGAACATTCAAAGTTGGATAAAAAGAACCCTCAGATCAAATCTCTCAATTGGGCTTAAAACTAAACAAGGAAAACTCGTCTTTCAATTGGTGCTTAAAATTAGCTAATTGTTTTGAAGGATAAAATTGCCAATTGTTTGCTTTGTTTTGTGATTTTCAAAATTTCTAGTGAATGTGTATGCAATTCTCTCATGCCATTTGGTGATCTCGAGAAACAAAAACATTCTCTTGCACTTTGCAAAATCACCTCCATCTTTCAATTTGGATTTAAAATTGAAAAACCATGCTAGTGTGAGAAAAGGCATAGCGTGTGTTCTCTCTTTATGCATGCAAGAAAAGATGATCCAACTACGGATGTACTTACTCACTATTTTCACCTTTAGAGGGTCTTCCTTGGTGGGAAAAGGTACTCACCCCAAGGGAATGACCCAAGCGGTAATGAGCATAAGCCAAGCTCTTCCAAATCGCTATATAAATTTGTGGTTTTGATGAAAATAATAATGAATGGGAAGAGGTGCATGATAGCTCTCCCCTAGTATATTTATCATGTGTAAGGCCCTTGTTCTAAGGATTGGGAGACCTCTCACAAGGAGTTTAATATTACACCCCCTAAACTAATCACTCTGACGATTCACATCAACAACATCACTAGAACTTTGTCACCCCCCCCTTTTTAGCTCGAATTACCCTTAGTGATTTATTAATGTAAAATAAGGTGAAAGCTTCAACACCTTTCTCAACCAAACAAGAGAATTCATTCTTTTTTTCATTTTATCTATTCTAATAAAGGTAAGTGATGCCCTTATTACAAACCTTTGTGTAGAAGCCAAAAATCCCTAATATTTATTTATGTCAGGAGGTTGGACCTCCGAAGCCGTCCCACATATTTGTGGTTCTTAGTAGAGATGAAAATTTTGTCATGGGAGATTCATGAGAACTTGAAGCTTTCCTAACCTATAGAAGTGAGTGTCATGGAAGGGGAGCTGGTGTGGTCAAACTTCTAATCATCTGCTATCCTAGGGTTGTAATGATTGTGAGTCAATTTAACACGTTTCTTGATTTCAAAATGATCCAAAAACAAACATTCACTATCCAAATTTCAAACATTTTGGCTTAAATATGGTCTTCTTGAGTTATCCATGATATTACTGCTTGTCCTAAGGATTTATCCTTAGTGATTTCTAAACATCTTGAAATTATTCTCAAACCCATATTTACCAAAGAAAACATAGGAAATTATGGCTTTACTCTCATGATTTTCATGAAATGGACATTATGAAAGTTCTGATTTTTTTGACATAAACATCTAGTTTGGAAACATAATCAAAGACAAGTGTTTGTGGTAAAATCAATTCACCTAAGCAAAGATAAATTGACAAATGAACCCCACATGAATATTTGGAGACCGATTGCTCCTGTTGAACAACCTGATCTTCTAGGTGATACAATTCAGTGAAACTTTGAACTCATAAATAGTGAACAAAGAGATCTCATTAGCAGTTTGAGAACCTTCACTTTTGAAAAAAAGGAAGCCAACACACAGTGGAGAAACACAACCACCATTTTAGACGAAGAAGTGGAACACACCGATATTGAGGCTGGAAGGCCCCTATTACCACCACTCGCGTGACAATAAATGTCTTCCTTTCTTCCATAAACTTAAACTGTTTCCACATGATCTCATGAAAAATTAGGATTCCTAAGCCAAAGTCCACAAGTCCTCATTTTAGACTTAGGCATATCACTCCAAAATCCCTTAAGAAACATCTTCAGGAAGTTCACAAAAACAAAAACAAATTGGTAGCAAACATTTATAGACACTCTTCAAGGTATAGTCCAAAATTGTATGCATTCTTTTGGAGTCAAAATCCTCATCTTTTTCATGATACCCAACTCAACTAAATGATTCATAAAATATTTAAACTCCATAGAGGAAAGTCTCCAACACTCCATTTCAGACATAGGAATTGTCAAACAAGGTATAGTCAAAAGTGTGCTTCAATATTTTATTGCAACCGTTACACTTAAATTTGAGAAACTTTTATTCTCGAGCTAGGAGAGCCTGAATAGGTTTGAACATTCCCATCCATCCTCTCATTTTCTAGGATTTGAACATTTTAGAGGTCTAACATCATTCTCACTACCTTGGCCTTGTTAAAACAAAAGGTTCACTTTAAGTCAACATTGGGTCAAACATTTCACTCACCCCTTCATCAAATTTCATCCTTCACCTCATCTATCTTTGCAAAATTTCAAATACAACACACTTTGGGACTTCAACATCAAACCAACTTGCTACCTTAGCTACTTTACATGTGCAATGTATCCTTTTCAATGCACTTAGTTGAGATAGTTATAATATTTGAACTAGTTTATCTTGAAGGTCACAAGTGTACCCTAAAGATTTCTATGCTCATTAGGATCCTTTATTGGGTGATCCCACAATACTAGTTTACAATTTTGGCCAAACTAGGCACTAAACTGATTTTTTCTAACTAAGTCTTCACTTTCGGGCATCTATAGCGGCTAAACCATGAGGAATTTGAAGATGATGCAAACTAGTGATTTGTGAAATTTTTTTTATAGATTCTAAATTATTTTTTTTCAAAATTTTTGGAATGAAATTGCACTTCTTTTCCATCTCCTTTGAAAACTAGTTTTTTACAATAAACACCATTTTTAAGGAGTGGCGCTCACCGTATAACACATAACTTGTTTTCCATGAAGGATAAAATTCTATTTTTTTCTACTTTCAATTTGTAACTATGATATCTAGTGCTTTCAATTGGTTTCATAGTGTTTTATTGAATATTTTTTCCTTAATCAAGTTTTGAAGTCAAACCAATTACAATTCAAAAATAGGCGGACTGTATAACACAATTTTTTTTGAATGTATCAAGATTCAATTTTTTTGTTGGATTAAGGACTTCAATATCTGGTGCACTCATATTTTTAATTTTTTTTTATAATCTTTTATTTTTCCACATGTGCAGAACAGCGAGCTTGATTTTTAGTGAAAAACCTACATTCACAAGAAATAAAAAATAAATATATAATAAAATTAAATTTATTTAAAATTATAATTTTTGGGAAGCTTATAATAAGGAATACAAACTTACAAAAAATAAATTTTAAATGAATTCATCTGATCCCCCAAAAGGTAAATCAAAGGTGGTTTTTTATCAACATTTTGATAGGTGTAAAAACGACTCTGTTTTAGGTATGGTTTAAAACTAGCAGGGTTCTATCCAAGGGGGTTTGATCTAAGGTAGTTTGATTAAACCATATTAAATTGGAATGCTTTAAATATAACTTTTTCAAGCTTAAATCATTATATTTTCTAAAAATCAGTGATTTCAGCAAAAAATAGAATCTCCTAGAAATTGTAAACCATCTTAGTGGGATCGCCCTATCCCAACATCAAAACATCAAACTTAAGTTGAAAGTATTGTCCCAAATGCTTGCAAAGATCACTTTTCACATCACCAATCTTTTCATCCCACATTATCATCATTGTTCCCAAAAGACTTAGAACGTCCCTTTTACCTAGGTTTGAGTCAAGTAGAGAGTTCAAAAATTAAAAAACTCAACACAACACTCCCATAGCTAACACCAAATTTATGGTAAAGACGAGATCACAACACAAGAGAATTATGGAAAAAAAGAAGTTACATTTACCTCAAGTGACCCAAATCCTTTAGAATTTGATCCTAGAAGTCATTTTACACCATCATAACAACCATCATCTCCTTCAGGACCATATGAAATTGAAGACATCACCAACAACCCATTTGAGCTCACTAGAGAAGAAATTTTAGAACATCAACCTTTCGAAAGTGTAGCTCCTATCTCCCCAACGTTTGTAGCACAAAATTTAACACAAGATTTCACAACTCCATCACAAGGGCTAAGTCAAATGTACACACCTAGTCTTGCAACCAACCTTGCTAAAGATTTTGGTCACACCTTACCATTTGAAAGTACACTTGTGGGTACTCTTGAAACAAATCCTCCACCTCCCACCATTATTTGGACACCTACCTTTGGTGCTCCTCCCATTCCCAAAGATCCAAAATAGCTACATACTCCACTTGAACTTCACTATTCCACCACAACTTTGACATTTTAGGGACACCCAAGTTCTTCATCCAAACCTATGAGTACCACAAGTATACCTACCATCACACAGAGTGGTAGAGACCAAAAATCTCAAAAAAACACACAAGGGCATGTTAATACCATATCACAAAATCAACCCTCAATGCAAATAGGGACATCTTTATCCAACCCTCTGATGGGCCCATCCATTCCATCTATCATTACAACATCATCCACTATCAATCCACCTCAAAAAAATCCATTGGTTACAAGTTCTATCGATCCTAGAAGTACCTTGATCACAAATCCTTTGTTTACATCTTTTGCACAAGGCAATTCTCCAAACATAGGAAAAGGGAATATTTTCAATCAATGGACTCAAGATCCTAGTATGTCATTTGCATTGCAAAATTTAACGACATCATCTTTTCCAAAAACTCCCTTTTCCATGCCAAATCAATTAGTTCCTCAAACATACATTCCTCCACCTCATTCTACTACATTGCAAGGAATGTTAAACCAAGGGAACCCTCCACCTTTCACCACCAATTCGTTAACCACTCAAAGGATCAATATCCCTAATCCTTCATAGATGTATCAACAACCACTTGATCCCACCTTGCAAGAACATGCCCTAGCTTTATCAACAAGCCATACAACAACAACAACAAAAAGAACAAGCAACTTTAGCACAACAAGCAGCCTTAGTAGCTCAACAAGTAGCCTTAGCACAACAACAACATCAAGCAAAACAAGCATCCCTAGAAAAATAACAATATCAAGCTCAGTAAGCAGCCTTAACACAACAACAACAAAAACATCAATTAGTCATTGCACAACAAGCTTAACAAGCAGCTTTAGCAACACATCAAGCCACACAACAACAACAAGCACAACAAGTAGCCTTATTAGCACAACAACAACATTAGGACCAACAACAAGCCTCGGTAGCGCAACAACAATACAAAGCTCAACAACAAGCCTTACTAACTCAATAATATGGCCAACAACAACAATAAGGTTCCTATTTTCCTCATATGAACATCGTCAATCCAAACATATCAGGAACATATTTATCACTTTCAAAAAATATCACACCTTCATACACCCCATATAACTCATCTTTCATCTGACCATATGTTCCTCCACCCAATCTACAAGACAATCTAGCATCACAATTTAAATCACTCTCACAAGAATTGTAGGACCTTCACATGGGAAAGAAAAAGAAACCTCATACACAGAACTTGTGTCCTTACCCATTTGATCGAAACATAGCAATGATACCATTCCCTCCTGGTTTTGAAATCCCCAAGTTTGACAAATACAGAGGGAGAGGAAGTCATATTGAGCATATCAAATAATTTAAATTTATGTGCATGGAACTAGCTTACAACAATTCATATCTAATATGCCTCTTTCCTCAAAGTTTAACATGTACTACTATGGATTGGTTCTCTCATTTGTCTCTTGGTATCAAAACTTTTCAAGAAATCACTGAAAAATTCATCGAGCACTTCTCCTTCAATATTGACATGGACGTTCGTTTAGAAGAGTTGTACACTCTCAAACAAAATCTAGGAGAAACCTTCACAAATTTCTTATGATGATGGAGACAAAGAGCTAGTAAAAGCAAGTGGTCTCTTCTTGACGAACAACAAGTGGGAATCATTACAACCAACCTTGATCCAAATCTATCATTCCACTTGAAAATGCAATGTATCACATCCTATGATGATCTTGTTCCAAGAGCCATTAACATTGAAAGATCCCTAATCTCACAAGGAAATACTCAAGCATATAAAGACAACCGTCCTTCAACCAGTTCAAATGAAAAACCTTGTGCACGGGATAAGAAATAAAATGTAACAAACGATGGTGTGGTAGATGCTAAGGTCATACTAAGTGCTCCTAGACCCAATAAAAATCAAGTTGCTAACATCCAACCAACTGTGCAACAAATGGTACCACCTCAGAACAATCAGATTAGTAACAACAACATGCAACAAGGGCGAACCGATAATAGGGACAATTATCCCAAATGAAAATACACACAATTATCAGAACCCATCGAGACAATCATGAAGAAACTGGTAGAGTCAAATTTCATAACACTTCCTAACTTTGAAAACTACCAAGAACCTCAAGAGAAGCCATCCCGGTACAACAATCATGATCTCTGTGACTTTCACAAAATCAAAGCACAAAAAATAACAAACTGCATGAAACTCAAGAATATCATCCAAGATCTCATAGAGAAAGATACCATATCTATTGAGGTACCAGCTGGTAACTAGGATCTCAAGATATAGAAGACTCCTATGCCCGATCATAACAAAGCAAACAATGGAAAAGCTAAGGATTACACCAATGTTCAACATACTTATTCCAATGTAGTTACCTCCTATGATAGTGTAATCACTATTGTCACCATCAAAGGAGATATTATGAAATGTGGAGTCACCACACGACGTGGAAAAAAACCGTTCAAGGAGCTGTCCTAGCTCAATCTAGGACACAACCTACTTTTCCCACATCTAATCCTAGCAAGTATAATCTTATTGATCAACTTAAATAGACCCCCTCTTAGATATCAATCTTAGAACTTCTGAAATTATCTCTGGCACATAGGGAAATACTGGAAAAATCCTTGTTTAAGTCATATGTTCCGAAGAACATTGATACCGATCAGTTTCAAGCTATGGTAGGGCATATCACAAACCATATTCTCACCTTCTTCGAGTAATATTTACCATCATAACCATATCATAAACGTGATCTAAACCTTGAGGTTTTCATTCATAAAAACAAGGTCAAAAGAGTCTTGGTAGACGGAGGTGTTGGTCTAAACACTTGTACCCTACAATTGATCAAGCATCTAGGCTATTCAAAAGATACTATTGAGAAGACAAAGAGTACCACCATTAGAGCATATGATGACTGAGAATGGGTATCAGAAGGAATCATTGCACTTCCAATCCAAGTGGGACCTCTTATTGCAGAAAGTACATGTCAAGTACTTGATCTTGATCTTCCATATAGCATACTACTTAAACCTTGGATCCATGCTTTGAAAGTTGTAGCCTCAACCTATCATCAATGTGTGAAGTTTCCTTTTGAAGGAAAATAAATCACTGTCCATGGAGATGCTAACCCTTTCTACTACTGCAAGAGCCTTAAGGAAATTTTTTATACGATCCCACAAATACCCAAAAATGATGAAGGACCTACACCATCAAGCTCATTTATTAACTCATTATCCCTAGCTTCTACCTCAACATCATAAGTGCTGATTATGAAAAGCATACCTAATGTTAAAGAAGTAATCCAAGATGATGGTTGTGGAAGCTACACAATATTGAAAGACACCTTTGTCTTAGATGAGTTACCTATTTCTCCTCAAACTCATGGGAAACCAACATCTAGTACCAAAGAACCAAAAACAATCCAGATGACAACTACCACCTTTACCAAATGGGGAGACTTGAATCAAGAAGACGTCGATGAGTAAGATATCTCTAAACTCTTCTATCAAGATGAAGAACCTATTCCTATTCTTCCCATGGAAGATGATACCAAAGGTATACAACTAATGCAGAGTATGGGGTATAATAAGAATGAGAAGCTAGGACATAATGACAATGGCTTACTAGAACCCATCATGCCTGAGAAATGACTAAAAAATATTGGCTTAGGTTGTACTACTAGTAAGGTCACACTTATTGGAAAAGGTATTGTTGCTAAATGAGTTGAGGTGTTGTCTTGGTCACCTACATCACATGATACAACCATAGATGAATTTCCCCTTGATGTTGTTGACCTATATGAGAACAACACCCTCTTCATGATATCCATAACATCCTTTGTCTTAAACAACAAACCAACTAAAATATGCCTAGAATATCCGAAACTCATTGACATGGACCAGCAAGGGCCACCTATTCTATATTTATTTGAAAAAGATGAAGTGATCTCAGAATTCATGGGACTTCGAGACAAATTATCATGGGTAGATCACAAAGCAAGCTTCAACATAGAGCTTGATACAAGGGAATACTATGGGGAGATGATTTAATCCTTTAGTCACAAAATAAATGAAATGCAATTCACATGCAGATCCTTGAGTGAAAACCACATTGTGGCACTCTTTGGTCCCAAAATAGTAAAAACAAAGGACACATCCATTGGTGAAAACCTCTCTGAGGCAGCCAAGGATGAGGGATTCAATCTCCCCCTTAGTGCAATGCATCCAGAGAAGTCAACAGTACTAGCAGAAAAGGCTACTCTAGTCAGTGTGGGAATAAAATAAGCACCTAAGATCACTTTTTATGTTGAATCCTTGTTGGATGAAGAATAAAAGAACCTTGTAGCATTCCTTAAAGAGAGAAGAGCTAAGTTTGCATGGTCATACACATATATGCCAGGCCTTTATCTAGAAGTGGTTGTACACCACTTAACAGTTTATCGTGGCACCAAACTAGTTAAGCAAAAATTAAGGAAGATGTACCCTCAGATAGAACTCTTGGTTAAAATGGAACTACAAAAGCTTCTTGATGTTGGATTCATCCAATCTATATATTATCCTAAGTGGGTTTCAAACTTGGTACTAGTCTCAAAACCCACTAGGGGCATCATAATATGCACCGATTTCAGAGATTTAAACAAGGCATGTCTGAAGGATGACTTCCCTCTTCCCAACATCGATCTCATTGTGGATTTAATAGCTGGGCGTGAAATTTTGTCACTCATGGATGGATTTTTAGGCTACAATCAAATGATAATTTCCAAATAAGATCAACATAAAACTGCCTTTACTTGTCCATGAGGAGCCTATTGCTGGAATGTGATGCCATTTGGGTTGAAGGATGCATGAGCTACCTATCAAAGAGAAATGACCCTCATCTTTCATGACATGATCCACAAAATACTTGAAGATTATGTGGATGATACTTTGGAAAAATCAAAGAAGAGAAGTGAGCACATACAACTCATAAGACCTATCTTTGACAGGCTTGAAGAATACAAGGTGCGACTGAATCAAAAAATGTGTGTGTTCAGAGTCACATCAAGGAAACTTCTCGGATTCGTTGTTTCAAAAAGAGGGATAGAAATTGATCCATCAAAGGTAAAAGCCATCCTAGACATGGATCCAACACATACATTGAAACATATGAGAGGATTACTAGGAAGGTAAAAGTCCATCAAAAGGTTCATAGATCAGCTATCAAATAAAATTCGCCCCTTTTCGCATCTTCTCCATAAAGGGATAACTTACAAATGGGATGAAAAAAGTGATAAAGCTTTCCAGCAGATCAAGGATTATCTACTAACACCTCCAGTGCTCATGCCACCAATACCAAACAAGCCACCAATCATGTACATCTCAGCAACACCAACAAAACTAGGAGATCTTCTAGCACAACATGATGAAAACAAAAAAGAAAGTCATATACTACATCAACAGAACTGTGGTAGGCTATGAGATGAACTATTCACCCATTGAGAAAGCATTCCTAGTGGTAGTTTTAACTTCAAAAAATTTTAGGCATTAAATGTTATCACACCAAATCAAGCTCATCATAAAAATCGATCCATTAAAATATTTATTATCCAAAGCAACCCTCATAGGATGAATGGCTAAATGGGTAATGATTTTAACAAATTTTGCATAGAGTATGTGGAGCACAAAGCAATCAAAGGAAAAGTGATAGCAAACCAGCTAGTAGAAGCACCCATCTATGATGAGAACCCTTTAATATCTAAGTTCCCTGATGAACCAGTGTTCCTTATTAATCTCACAGCTTAGTGGAAGATGTACTTTGATGGATTGTTCACCCAACATGGATCAAGAGGTGACATTCTTTTTATCACCTGTCAAGGTGATTTCATCCCAAAATCATACAATCTATCATTCCCATGTACCAATAACATTGCTAAGTACGAAGCCTTGATCATAGGTCTCAGGATAACAGTCTAGTGGCAGATAGAAGTGATGAAAGTCTATGGAGACTCATAGCTGGTTATCAACCAAGTTAATGATGACTATCAAACCAAAGATGAAAAGTTCACCCCTTACAAGAAGATAGTGGAGAATCTCAAAGATATTTTTATAGACATAAATTTTGAACAAATTCCTCGCATGAACAATAGAGCAACAAACACCATGGAAACAATTAGATCACTACTTGACATGCCAAACAACATTCTTGGTAGAACAACTTTTCGTACCAAATTTAAAAATTCTTGAATATGAATTCATGTGTCATTGTTGGTCTTGGATCCCCGTGGTACCATGAAATATTTACTTACCTTAATAGAGGAACCCTTACATCAGACATCACCCCAAACCTTAAAAAAACCTTTCTAAAAAAGGCACCCCGATTTGTGATCCTTGGTCATACCCTAGAGGAAGCTTTATTGTCGAAGCATCAAAGGGACATTACTACAATGTCTTAACCAAGAGGAAGCCTTAATTGCTTTAACAAAAGTACACGATGGCATATGTGGGTCCCATTCTAGTGGTATGGCATTAACTAAAAAACTATTAAGGATGGGGTACTATTGGCCAACCATGGAAAAAGAAGCTCATCAGTATGTGTACAAATGCATCCAATGTCAACATCATGGGGATTTGATTCATGCTCTAGCTCAAGAATTGCAGCCAATGATTACACCATGGCCTTTTTCGTAGTGAGGACTTGACCTCATAGGAAAAATCACTCCAACCTCATCCAACAACTATAAGTTTATAATAACCGCCACTAAGTACTTTACTAAGTGGGTTGAAGCCATTCCTATGACCTACATAACAAGAAAGTAGATAGGCAAGTTTATCCTGAATTACCTAATTTTCCATTATGGTGTACCACAAACCCTCATCTTAGACAATAAAACCCAATTCAAGAATCAGGATGTGAAAGAGCTATGTCAAAGATTCAATATTCAGCATCAATTATCTACCCCATATTATCCCCAAGGAAATGGCCAAGGAAAAGCAACGGACAAAACTATCCTAAAAATCCTAAAGAAAATAGTTAATGAATCTGGTCATGACTATCATCTACCGCTAAACCCTGCTCTTTGGGCTTATCGAACCAATATCCACACACCTACAGGTGCAACCCTTTTCTGCTTGGTCTATGGATCATAAGCCATCTTGCCTATTGATGTTGAGCTCCTATCATTGCGAGTGTCATTAAAGAATTTGATATCTGAGGAAGAATATAGAGTGTCTTGATTGAATGAGCTAGAATTTCTAGATAAATGCCATCTTGATTCCCTTAATCACTTGCAAGTATATCAAAACTGACTAAAATGGAGCTATAACAAGAGAATAAAATGTCGGTCATTCCATGTAGGCGATCTTGTCTTAAAACAAAATCAGAAGAACCTTCCAGATCAAGATAGCAAAGGAAAGTTTGAACCTAACTGGTTGGGTCCTTTTGTCATCACAACAAGCTACAGATCAGGAGCATACCAATTGTCAACCCCTGAAGGTGAACCCTTGTAGGAGCCAATCAACAAATTGCATCTTAAAAATTTTTATGCCTAAACACGAAGGGTGTAAATAAGAAAATACAAAAAAATAAAAAAATGATCAAAATCCAAAAAAATGAGAAAAAGGATAAAAAAAGTAAAGAAAAAAATTGTCCTCTAATTAAAATGACTTCAGTGGCACTTTGGGCAAATACCTTGCTGAAAACCTGGGAAAAAAGAACCTTGCATAAATAAAGCATCTCTATCTATTCTTTGGTTCTTTTGGCTTGTCATTCTTTGCATCGCCATTCATCCCTCATTTGTGTCCTTATCATGGCTTGTCACTGTAAGGTATCATGAAATCTTTAGCACTACTTGGCATATTCACAAGGTTAGTCTATCTTGCCTTTATTGAAGTAGGCTAACATATCACACTAGGGGAATTTCATTATGTGTCACTATTAGGTTCTTGTATATCTTGAGGTTATGAGACATCTTATCAAGAAACACCAAAAACATTCATTAAATATTATCTAGAAAATCCAAAAAATTTTACAAAATCCTATACAATGAAAATCCAAAAACATTTAGAAAATTGTAAAGGAACAATCCAAAACATCCTGAAAACATCAAAATCCCTAAAAAGGTTGAACATCCAAAATCCAAAAAACAATGTCTCTTTATCGAACTACATTGTCTCTGAGCTTGAACATAGGCAAGGTCATCATTGATGTGCCCCTGAGACACCCTAGGTTAGTCCTTAGCAGTTTGTTGAATTAGCTATCATCTCTTGTTTGTTCATAGCTTTGTCATTTAAATGAGTCGATTTAGTCGAACTACGTGGTCTCTGCATGTATAACGTAGGTAATGCTAATCTTTGATCAACCCCAAGGCCCCTAGGATAGGTCTTTAGGTTAGGTTCTTGGTTGAAACTCATAAACTCTCGAAAACCCCTAAACATTTGTAAAACTCAAAAAACACAAAAACATCTGAATATCTCAAAAATCCCAAAAAATCCAAATATTCAGAAAATCCAAAAAACATCTGAATACCTTGAAAATCCTAAAAAGCCTCAAATATTTAAAAAAACCTAAACAACCTTCAAAAATTAAGAAAACCTAAACATCCATATAAACTTTCAAAAAGACCAAAATCAACCTGAAAACATTTCAAAATACAAAAAAAAAAAAAATTCTAGAAAAATCCAAAACCCATCCATCCCATCTCACTTTCACCTGCAATAAACTTTCACCCATAATAAATGATCATCACCTTCACCTTTTGGCAAAACAAGTAGAAAACAAGTATAACAAGTTGTAAAGTGCAAACCCAAAAGTCAAAATCTAAAGTCAAAATCATAGGCAACAAATCATCTTAGCATCATAGTCCTAACATCAAACAACCCTCTGATCAACATGTCCTAGGATGTATCCTTCCTGCAATGGACATTGGTATCAAACATCACTTTAAACTAAACTTAAACTAGGCAGAAGCTATAGATAACACTGACTGTTTGTTTTGGATCTTTTCTTATGATTTATCTTAATGAACCATTTTGAGGACCTCTCGATGATGTCTATTTAAAATGATTTAGAGAGAAAGGAATGGGGCATCAATCATTATCTTTCATTTGTTGTGCTTGTGGATACTCTTATAAAATAATCTTGGTGCATACTTGCTTAGTTGTGTGTAGGAAGGACATTTTTGAGTGTGTTATTGACTATTGTGCGTGCTTTGGTCCAATATGTTCTAAACTTCTAACTTGCATTCCAACGACATTTTCATATGTCAAGATCTGTGAACAAGAACTATCGTATCTACTTGTTGAGTCAAATTCCATTACACTAGATACAACACCGTCCTAGTTATCAATACCTTGATGCATCGTTTCTATGTGTTATATCAAGCAATAAGGAACGATGGAAAATTCCAATCTCGAAGTGTGAGCATCCCATCCTACATTTCATCCTACATTTTGCATTGTATCACTACCATCTCTAATAAAGTCTTGATGGATCAAGGACTTGTTGGATCTTTTGAGGCAATCATCATCAACAACAATTTTTCATTCTTTATTCTTCTATCTTCTCTCCATGCTAACTTGGTATTATGACACTCAAAAGCATGATCAATACATCCACCCTACATCCACAAACCATCAACATACATACATATCATAATCATTTGCATATCACATCATACATTTTGCAACATCATTTGAGTTGTGATGAATAATATAGATTTGTTATTCTAAGCATCTTAAATCGTTTCATATCATAAAAATTTGCATTCATCCATCGATATGCATACATCATAATAAAACATGCATAGAAAATATACAAAAAGAAATTCATCCACATCATTTGCATCCATAACATTTGCATATCATAATCGGCTCTAGGAAAATTCACCGCTAGCAAATCACTGATGGAAAATTCATCACCAACAATTCACTGCCAACAATTCACCACCTTGAAAAATTCACTGACCAAAAATTCACTGCCAAATATTTTTAAATTTTTTTTGGTGGTGAATTTTCCTTTGGTGAATTTTCTATGGAGGTGAATTTTCCATGGTGGTGAATTGTTGGCGGTGAATTTTCCATCTATGAATGGCTGGCGATGAATTTTCCGTATGCCATCATAATCATCCACCCATATCATATCATGAAAAGATAATGAAAACGAATATAACATTGCATCCATATCATGCTCATTGCATATCACATAGGCATAAAATAAAATGCATCCATACATGATCATATATAAGCATCCATACATCATTCATACATCATGACATAAAGTCAACACATCATAGCATGAAACATCCGTATTCGTATCATATATATATCAAAAAATGTGTTATGGTACAAAATATGGATCAGTGTATGTACATCAATGATAAGTATAAATATCCACAAGGCTATAAAAAAGGAGCCCATGAATGTATATTAGTATAAAGAATGGGGAAAAATAAACAAAGTGTCTAGATATCAAAAAGCTAGCCTTGGTGGCTACTACCCTCTCCCGCCTACTGCTCAGACTACTCCTTTGCATGGGGATGTGCGTCGCTAGACTGAGAAAAAATGGGTTGATGAAGAGCCATTGGAACATTCCTGTGGTAATTTTTTCTATAGTATACAGCCTCTATGACAACCTCTTTGTACAACCTCGTCAAAACAATTTGACCATGTGTGGATGCCACCATGACCTCGATCTGTTGCCACCTCACCACCTCCTAGTCTCTCTCTCCGATAATAGCCTATACTCTCTATAATGTTGCATCCCTCTCGGTTGTCACCATGACCACCTGTTGCCGAGCCTGGTCTCGCTCAACAGTCACAACCAAAATCTACAAGCGAGCTTGGTCCTGCTCACCCATCAGAGCCTACACCTACTGTTTTATCTAAGCATCCCATGCATCTAGTGGTGGTGGTGGTTGTACTGTATGTTGCTGCACTAGTGGAGGTTTTTTTCCCATTGGATGAGCCCCCATAACCTATCCATCCTGGTCATCTAGGCCTCCCTATCCTCTGCTCCTGACACCTCTGCCTTGTGGCCTCCCTATGGGAGGAGCACCTACTGGAGTTTTAAGATGCCATGGTGGGATGAACCATGCATCACAAGATAGAGTGGTTTGTGCTATGGGCTAACCCTGATCATATGCATAAGGCTGGGCAACCAACTGGTGGAAACTTTTAACAACCTCTGGTGCCGAAATCATCGGTCCCCATGTCAGAAACTCTCTAGTTGATCATGCAAAAATAGCCTTGTAGGCATCATCAAGCCTATCTTGTACATTGCCAAACTATTTGGCTACCTTGTCAGGAAGGTACCGCTCAATCATGGTGTGCTATTGAACCTACATGTAACAGGTCTATCTAGTGAGGTAAAGTTGTTGTATATCATCAAACCATGGTAGCATTTGAAGCCATGGTCGCCAGCGAAACACAGTCATATCATCAATCACCTGTCTCTAGTATAGGAGCCCAATCTGACTAGTGTGCATGAGTGTGATGGAAACTCGATATCTCCATACGACGAGATCATCTAGCTCTATGGTTTCCATATATACAATGGGTCGAAGAACTGGAATGTGCTCCCATGCCCAGATATGAAGAAGAGTAACACCTGAACCAAGGGCTCTCCCATCGTAGTAAAAAAAATCATGCAAATCATGGTATAGGGAGGCTAGCATCATGGGTCCCCATGCAAAAAGAGTCCTCCTGTATAGCATCCATGGCCAAGCCAAGCCCCATCTTGGACTAAAAAATAAGCTGCATCTGTCTGAAGCGATGAAACTTGAAATGGTGGCCACAAGAATCAATTTGAAGGTTGACATGTGACCTCTGTATGTTTCTAAATCTATCTATGAGGTGACTAATACAATATGGTCCATCTGCATCACCTCTAAACAGGCATTAAATCCAACATCAGTGTCGTAGATCACACAATCACCATGGATAGGCAACTAGAATATCTTCCACATATCCTCCAAGGTCACTGTCACCTCCCCTGTTGGGAGGTGGAAGGATGAGGTCTTGTTGTGCCATCTCTCGCACATGGTTTTCATCATAACCAAATGTGTTCTCACAATAGGTGTGTATGTGTATACCACAATCCTATCTCTCCCAGGTGCTCCTGTAACAACTCTAAAAGATCACCCAATCTCTCTAGTACTATCAGCCTGTGCTCTCTCGACATCAATGGTTGGAAGACTCCCTGCACCCACAAAGCACACAATGTTAAGAAATCATCAAAATTTGAAGTTATTTGGAATTTCTGGCTCATAAATCACAATAGCATTTCTATTTACAATAGATTCACTATATTCAAAATTCAAACAGTGATGCCCGATGCATTTCAAATTTGAAATTCATAAATGTGTCACTAGACAAGTTGGCATCATGATTTAGACTTTGGCATGACCTAAACCTAACTTTCAAATCGGCAAGTGCATCACCAAATACGACTGTGTTTCCATTTAAAATTTGAAACCCTAATTTCAAATAAAAAAAGTGTTGCCATATACATGTTCGTCACTATATACCATTTGGGCATCGCCGATTGAAGTTTGCATGCCACTATATAGCAATGCCACCAAAGTATAAATTCTAACACCTAATAAATGCATCAAAAATTCAAATTTCAAATCAAGTTTCGAATCACATATCAGTGGTCCTATGCCTAGAAGCCACTTGAACTCAGGAACTTGATCAGAGATGTGTCAGGGAAGCTCACAACATGGCATTTTGTCGAAGTTTCAGAGCTCAAATTGCAAGAATTTCTTAAAGTGTGAATGCACAAATGAATTGAAAATGACTCCTCTTGGCTATTTAAGCTAGAAAACTAGGGTTTTTCGCCCTAATTTAACCTTTTTAATGGGGTTTATTATCATTTTCACCAATTTTGCCAATCTGGACCCAATTTTGTATTGTTTTTTGCATTTTTGGCATTATTCTTGCATCCCAGAACCTTTTTGAACCCTTGGGGAAACTTTTGAACCTTTATCAAGAAATCAACCCAAAAATAAAAATTTTCGCCTGATTTCTTGAGGGGGTAGGGAGTCAGTTTTATCCTTCCATTGGGGCATCTAAAAAAACAAGAATTTTTTTAATTTTTTGATTTGGGCAACAATTTTGATATGAAAAGTGTTATTCTTTGAACTAAAGTTGCAGGCACCTCGATTCAAAGGGGGGCAAAATGTAGACATTGAAAAAATGTCTTAATCAATTTCATACACTTGAATAGGATTTATTAACCTCATTTCCTCTTTATCCATCATCTTTTCACTTAATTGATTTAATTAGCCTAGCTAATTAATTAATTACATCATTTTCATCTATTTGGCCTAATTAATTAAATTGGATTAATTCATCTCTTTTCACACTAACACCACTTCATCTAATTAAATTAAATAAATCAAAATATTTAATTTAATCTCCTAAGTCATCTTATTTAATTAAATAACCCTAAGTAATTTAATTAAATATCATTCCATCCCCCTCCCCTATTTATTAAATCATCTAATTTAATAAATATCTCCTAATTCTTCTAATCCCCGAATTACATAAATTAAAGCTTGTTTAATTATAAATTTAACTAATTTTCCTCTAATCAAAGGGTATATTCCCATGGAATGTTCTTTATCCTTTTTTCACAATTAAAACTTTGTTTTAATTTATAAATTAACCTTTTTCCTTATCCAAATGGAATATTCTAAGGAATATTCCCTCTCCTTCAATCAACTCACTTGGCCTCTTGAACATGCTAAACCTTCAACCTCTTTAACAAGTTACCTTTGACCCATGTGAGCAGGTCAAAAGTGTGTTTGTTTGAGAAAAGTGTGAGCCTTTTGATTAACTTTCATCATGCATTGATGAGAATCCATGATCCATGCTTATCATCCTCTTTATCTTGAACCATTGATTAAGCTTTTTGATCTCAACCATCCATTCTTCATTTTCTCTCCTATAAATAGATCACTATTTGGAGACAAATGGATCCATCCTTTATTGCAAACTTATGCTGTTGAATTTACTCACATACACACTCATCTTTTACTCACTTTTTTAGCTTGTTTTAGTTCATTTTAATTACATAATAGCTTAGAGCTCCCATTAATGGATTCCATGCATCCATCTTAGTTTATAAGTAAATTAGGTTTTTCATCTTTTAGCATAATTTTAGCTTAGATTAGCTTAGCAATTGCATAATTAGATCAATTATAGCATAAAATCATGGTAACTTATCTTGCATCATGTTCATTTTAGCATAATTTAGGTTTTCACACATCAAAAACTATGGTTTCATCGATTCTCTTCCATAGAATCCATTGAGACAAGCTCACTAATTGCAGGATTGGGAAAGGGTTGTTGGTCTACTTCAACGCGAAACCAATTTCACAACAAGATAAATTTTGAATGGATTAGAATAGATGTTTTAAATTTTTTCATAATTTAGTATGTTAGGTTTTGATGGAATGTTTAGTTTTAATTTTGTTTGATTGATTTGTTGAGATTTGAGTTTTGGTGGCTTCGTTATGCTTCGATTCTTCATGGATCAAGCATAATTTGGCCTGTATCGATATCCTCGCATCGGCAGTTAGATAAGAGGATTATTTTTGAGCTACTAATGAATCTGTGATGCAGGATGCAGGTCCTAACATTGTGGATTTTAGGTAACTACAGTGGAGGCTTTATTCTCCCTAACGAATCCATATGAGTATGCTTTTATAAAGTTACTTTAGCTTGCATATGCACGTAGTGTCATATGGGCACTAAAGTGGGGGCTAAATGTAGTGTAGAGTATACCTTTGCGTTTTCACACTTAATTTGGACCTATTTTAGCATCCCTTACATTAAATTCCCTTTAGGTCACTTATTATGGGCCCCTCAGACCCCTTTTTATGCATCCCAAGGCATATTTCAACTATAAACCCAACCGAAATCCACAAACAACCTCTAATCTTGGTAACCCACCTTTTAAAATTACAAAATAAGCCTTGTGGGACCAAGATTCCCTTGGTGGCATCTTAATCACCATTAGTGAGACCAAGACACGACCTAGCGTGTCTTAGCCCCGAGGGCTTTATTTTCAAGAATTAAGAGTGGGAAATGAAAATATTTGATTTAATTTGGCATTTTGTTGGCCTTTGGGATTTGATAATCAGGTTATTAGATAGGAATTTCTATAAAGTTAAGATTCACACCCCATTTTCACCTAAGTAAGCAAGTAAGAAGCAAGTAAGTTTGAAGGAGAGTTTCAAGAAGCAAGGAATTAAAGTCTTGGAGAAGTCTTCTATTGTGTTTTTGCAAGATTTTCAAGTCCATTTTCAAGTCAAGATCTAACATTTCCTAAGAATAATGATGGATGCCTATGGATGATCATGAGAGATTCTAGTTTGGAGTTGCAACTAGCCATACTTCCAAGCCTAAGGACTTGTTTCTTGATTGATTGCATCTTCCATTGTTTTTCTTCTTTCTACCTAAGGAAGGTACATTTCATGTTTATGGCTTTTTAGGGTGATTTGAGATCTCCTTTGTAGGTAATTTTAATCTTCATCTTAGGAATTCTATTCTAACACATTTGAATAGGATTTCTCCATGTTCTAGCTTGCATAATCTTAGAAATGATTAAGATTAGGGATCACACACATTTCTAGTTTTAGATCTATGCATTTTTATCAAGGTTTAATTACCAAACAAGGGGTTTGACCAAGGAAAACCCCTATAAACAATCTATCAAATTTACTTTGTTTTGCAGATTATTTATGGGTTCAGATCTGAAGATTTAGTTGAGAACGAAGTGTAAAAATTGAATATTAGGATCAACTTTAGAAATTGTAGAAATTCAAATTGGGACTATGACAACACTAAGGGTGTGTTAGTCCTCCAAGTGGAATTTTGCAGAGATTCTTCTAGATTCTATTATGACATCTAAAGATTCTACATTTCCCCCAAAAAATAGCAGCAGGATAAGACAACAATAAGGGTGTCTTAGTTGTCCCTAACATATTTTGACAACATTTTTGCATTTCCAGAATCCTCATCAAATTTTTAGACTTCCTAGGTACACACATCCTAACTTTTTATTGCTTAATTTTGTCATTTGCACTCATCATTTGGCTTGCATTATTAGGTTTTGTGAGTTGAATGTTAAATTGTCTTATCCAAGCTTTTGCTTGGTGGTGAACCCTTAAAATCCTAAAAGAACCCCTCCTAGGTCTTCCTTGTTGAGAATTGACTCACCTTTGGGTTGATAGTCAATTTAATTTGGGATCCTAGGGCATATTTGAATGACAATTGGAAAATAGTGGTGTTCTATGACCTAGGTTATAAAGCACCCATTTTCCAACATTGTTCAACTACTAAACACATAGATATTGGAAAAATATGTTAAGCAATAATCCCAATAAATCTTAAGATATATGCAATGTCAAATCACCTAGAAAGCTTGGATGAAACCCTAGGCTAGAAAAACCATAGAAACCCTAAATTTTGGGTGAAGCCACAATAGTGGTTTACAATTGAAGTGAGGAAGGAAAACTCACAAAAAATGAATGCATGGAAAAAACCTTGATTTAGGGGTTCGTACAAACCTATTGGTTCGACCGAACCAATTAGGGGTTTAGTAGAACCTAGGTTCGACCGAAACCTCTTAATACTTTAGCGCAAAAAAAGCCATCAAGACCCCTTATAGAAGGGGGGTTCAAATGAACCAGGGTTCGAATGAAACTTGGCTCGAGCGAACCCCTAGTGGTTCGCTTGAACCCCTAGGGGTTCATTTGAACCCCCTTTATTCCTCATCCCCCCTGAGATTAAAAAAAACTTGAATTTTGGCACTTCGGAGATCGGTTTGAGGATGAAAATGGAGGAATATTCACAAACCCAACTAGAGTCAAGTAGTCCTCAGAACGAGCTATCCAACGAATATAATTTTAATATGTTTTGGTTTTATTATGTATTTGATATTTTAGTTTTATTAAACATAGGTTTTTCATCGAAAATGAAGGTCTTTGTTCTGCACATGTGGAAAAATAGTAGATTATCAAAAAAAATTAAAAAATATGAGTGCACCAAATATTGAAGTCCTTGATCCAATAGAAAAAAAATTGAATTTCGATATATACAAAAAAACTTATGCCTTATATGGTCGCGCTATGTCTGAATTGTAATTAGTTTGAATTTGAAACTTGATTAAAGAAAAAATAATCAATAAAAACTATCTAACCAAGTGGAAACACTAGATATCAGAGTTAGGAATCTAAATTCGAAAGAATTATAATTTTATCCTTCATGGAAAAAAAGTTATGCGTTATACGGTGTGCGTCACTTTTAAAAAATGCAGTTTTTTGAAAAAAACCAGTTTTCGTGGGAGATGGAAAAAGAAGTGGAATCTGATTCCAAAAATTTTGAATTTTTTTTTCTTAGAATCTATAGAAAAAATGTGACGAGACCCTAGTTTTCATCATCTTCAAATTCTTCATGGTTTAGCTGCTGTAGGTGCCCGAATGTGAAGATTTAGTTTAAAAAAATAATTTCAGTGTCCAGTTTAGCCAAAAATTGTAAACCACTATTGTGGGATCACCCTTTTGTAATCAAAGAGTTGAAAAATCTACAAAAAAAGTGTTAGAATTGCAGTGTAGGAAAATGTACTCCTTTACATTTTCACACTTTTTTTGGGTCCCTCGATTGAATTGGACTTAATTATTCCCTAATAAGCCTTATTTTATATCAACAAGCCTATTAAATTATATTTCTCGAGGAGGAAACTTGACAACAATTAATTCCAACACATAATTAATTACCTTGAGCAATATGTGTTTGAAGAATAGGGACCTAGGACCCATTCGCCCATGGGAGAATGGGTCCTCCCTAGGCCTTTGAAACCAAATTTAAAATATATTTTTGGTGGTATTTTAATTTCCTCGAATTAAAGTTTCAATGTCGGCTTGTAATGTTTAATTTTTGGGAAATTAAGGATAGATGTTTGGGTATGTGCAGGATCATGATGGGCCAAAAATTGGTAATATGATGGGCATGTGGCTAAAGACTTTTTTTTACCCAAAATTGATGAAACGAAAAGGATTTTTAAAGGAGATTCTAAAGTTTCCACCAATATAAATTATGCTTTACTTTGAATTTAATAAGTAATTATTATTCATTTTCTATTTGAATTACGACTATAGTCTTGATTGATAGGCTGATTGAAAAACATCTATAGCTTTCAAACAGTATCACATTTTTTAAATCCTAAAACATGTGTCACATTCTATGCTTTACATACTATAGGATTGAAAAAATAAAAAATGATTTTCATGAAGTTTTGACCAAGTTAAGGTGGTCAGACATACGAGTTTTTATATTTTTAAAATTTATAATAAAAATCATAATTAATTATTTACTTCGATAAAAATTATAAAAAAATATGCATCACATCGAGACATGAGTCCTATACTCATGTCTAAAACCTTATAAAAAAGTATTATCATTTTATTGTGGTTAGGGTGGTCAGACAGACACCTACTTCTTATTTTTCCCTTGAAATTTAAGTACTAATGCATTGAAATTTCAATTTTTCACCAAATATATGTTTTTTTTAAAACAAACCTAGTAGTTTAGAAACTACAATCAATTTTCTACAGATTCTATTCTTACATATTTTTGAAATAATATAGATAACTTATTACTTTTTTTATGTCAAGTTGCCTAACTCTGAATTTTTTGAATTTTTTGCCACTTAAGGGCCTATTTTTTCCATGATGATCCTACACATACCCGCCTATAAATACAAGGTTATTTCATCAATTCAAATCCTAGAATTTTTATGAGACTTCATAAGAGAGAATATTATGATCAAGGGCATTCAAGAGTAGATTTATTAGTGATTTATTGTAGTAATCAAGATCTCAAAAATCATGTCAAAGTATTTTGCAATCATGCATGTTTTTGGACCTAACATTTTGATGTAGGTTTCAAACATCCAAGTCATTGATTCAAGTATCAAGATCCACATCCATTAGAGCCATTTCATGCAAGATCAAGATCAATATTTTAGTCCTCCAAAGGTTTATTCAATGGATTAGTGAGTTGCAACATAGCAATTGTTCATTCATCATTCCTTTCATCTTTCATTATTTCAATTCAAGGTTTAATTACCAAAATAGGGTTTGACCAAGGAAAACCCCCATCCACCAAAAACAAATATTTTTCTCCTCTTTATGAATGTGCAGGTTTATAGGTTGAAGAAGGATTGAAGATCTCAAAGTTACAAAGTGGCAAAGTTTCAAAAAGTTGTCATATTTATCGTCAATCCATGAAACCTCACCTATAGATTTTTTTTTTTTACTATATGATATTGAAACCCAAATAAAAAAGTGCTATAGACTAACACTAGAGGATCCCGAAAGCTGAGTAAAACCTCTACACAAAGACCCATTCGCCTATGGGAAAATGAGTCCTAGGTAGCCTCTTGAAACTTTGTTGTTTAAGTTTGTATTATGCTTTAAATTGAAGATCCAAGTGTTTTCTTGCATAATTGAGTTGATTTACTATTTTTGGTTTTTTCTCCCAAAATTGTTGTTTAGGCTGATACCCTTGTCCTCAATCATAAGTAAACCTATAGATTCCCTGACTGAGTTGACTCAGCTAAGGGTTGTAAGTCAATTCTCTGTGTGGATCTCATTTCCTAATGAAATAAAGGAAAATAGATCCATATCACATATTGTAGACATGAAAAATATATCGACATACTTGATCCCGATTACTAACACTGTTTCGTCCTAAATCATCCCTCCGTCTAACCATTTAATCAAATACCCTTATTTGATTAAACTCATCAATTTTCCTCCCTTAATTAAATAAATCATTATTTACTTGATTAAGTCTTTCTCTTTTGTTAATTAAATTAATTGATCTGATTTAATTAACCCTAGGCCTTATTTAATTAAATAATTCATTTTATTTAATTAAATCTATAAAGTCATCTTATTAAATTAAATAAATTAAACCTTATTTGGTTTAATCTAACATCATCCCCTTTAGTGAAATAAATCAAAATATTTATTCAACAAGGTCTAAACCATTTTCCTCTCAACTTTGATTTATTTAAATCCTAAAATCTAAGTCAAAATTGTCAAATCACCTAATCTCCTCTCATTTAATCAAATTATGATTAAATCTAATCTTAATCCATGTCCTATCCTCTAGCGTTTTCCACTTGCACATGAAAATACATTTAATTCATTTATTAAATCTCTATTTTCTCTCAACTTGGCATCTTTAGAGAATATTCCTTCAAATTTGAAAACCCTCCAAGTGGACTTTGTCCTTCGAACAAGACATTCATTCCTTATTACATGTCCTTGTGCATTGAGCCAAGTGGCATTTAAGTTATTCCTTTTCCCTCTTACATGTCATTTCATTATTTTCAAATCCCACCTAATTGCATTTATAGGAACAATCATCAAAATATGTACATCCTTTTCCCATTCACATCTTCACAAGTGGCATTTGGCCATTTGTTGAAAGTTAGTCCCACATTGCTTCATTTTGGGAATTTCTCCATCTTGTCTTTCTATAAATATAGAAATAAGAGGTTTCTCTCCTCATTTGATCATCTACAACTTGAGTAAACTTACTATAATCAATTTCATCTTCAAGCACATCCATCTTCATCCATTTTATCAAGTTTATAACTAGATTATGGAGATTTTTCATCATGGAGCTCAATTGAATCAACATCAAAGTGCATCACTCATCAACATTGCATCATAGGTGTTGGGAAAGGGACAATTTTCACATCAAATTGGCACCAATTCCCCCATGGGATCAAGAATTTTCTTTCTTAATTAGGATTTCATTGCTTTCTCATTGTGTTCTTCATTTTATTTCCTAATTTGAGCTTTGCTAATGGATTTCATTGGGAATCTTGATTCTCACTTGCATTTGATCTAACTATATGTTTGTTTATTATGTTTTGTAGGTGCTAGGATTGGGGTTCTACATTTGGCACTAGAAAAAATGGTCACCCTGATGAAAACCTGGCAAACAAGCATCATGGTGACAAGAAAAAACTCAAAAAATACAAAATTCTAAAAAAAATAGAAAAAAGATTAAAAACAATAAAGAAAAAAATCGTCCTCTAGTGAAAACCACTTCAGTGGCACTTTGGGCAAGTACCTTGGTGAAAACTTGGCAAACAGGTGCCTTGGGGAAATAAGCACTTTCCATCCACCATGATCTTCACGGCTCGTTCTACATCATCCATCCATTACTCTTCCATCATCCGTCACATTCCATCTATCTCTATCCATCACCCATCCGTTTGACATCCACATGATAGCTTGCTCCTATGTTCGTGTCATGATCCCCCCTAGTACTATTCGACCCATTCTCAAGGTTAGTTTGTCCTTCCTTTATCAGAGTAGTCTATTGCAGCACCCTGGGGCATGCCCTCATGAGATCTGATTCATGTATATTCTTGATCCCAGTAAAATTAGGTGTAACTAAAAACATCAAAAAATTACAAAAATCCAAGAACAAAAAATACAAAAAAATGCGATTCAAAACACCCAAAATCCAAAAACAGGTCAAAATTTCAAAAATAGAGTCGCCTTTTTGAAATACGTCGTCTCTAAGCTTTGAACATAAGCAAGGTTGATCTTTGATCATCCCTCAAGACACTTAGGTTAGTCTTTTAGTAGTCCATAATAAACTGGCATTCCATTTGTTTATATCTCATCAATAATCAAGTTTGTGTTATTCGAACTATGTGTTCTCTGCATGTATAATG
>VDFB02271358.1:265526696-265555193 GCA_007258455.2 Sequoia sempervirens
AAAAATAAACCTAGTAATTTAGAAACTACATTCAATTTGCTACAAATTATATTCTTACATATTTTTGAAATAATATAGATAACTTATTCAATTTTTTACATCAAGTTTCCTAACTCTGGTTTTTCTAATTTTTTTGCCACTTAAGGGCCTATTTTTTCCATGACGATCCTGCACATACCCTTGGATTTATCTTATTGTGCTCATTCCAAGGACCTCTCGATGATGTCCAAATGAAGCATTTAGAGAGATAGGAATGGGGCAACGATCATTATCTTTTCTTTACTGTGCTTGTTGGATATTTTTGTAATATAACCTTGGTTATGTATGCTTTGTTTAGGTGTAGGAAAGGTGTTTTAAGTATCTTGTTGACCACATAGGAAGGCTTTCTTTTCTATGTTTTGGTCTGAGATGTTTGGAATATCTGAACTACATTTTGAATAAAGTTTTGTATGCTAGGTGTGAACAAGAATACTCCTATCTGATTATTGAGTCAAATTCCATCACACTAGGTGCCATGCCATCCTGGTTCTTATACCTTGATGCATCGTACCTATGTGTGTAATCAAATGTAAGGTAATTGGACCTAAGTTGAAAATCCCAACTTCTTAGAAAAAAATCATCATCAGCATCTTGTGTCTCATTGAAATCTCTTGCTTTCCTCCATCTTCTTTCATGCTAACATGGTACCATGACAATTAATCACAAATCATTATCGTTATTTCATTCTTCTTGCATCCACAAAACCATTAGCATATTGCATATTGCATATCATATTACATAGAAAACATTAATCATAGCACCATGCATTGCATTTCCATCCATATATAATATAGATTGGTTATTCTAAGCATCTCATAAATCATACATATGCATCCATTATATAAACATAAAAGTAATCATCCCATAGCATTATAAGCATCATGCACCATTACCCTAACATCTGCATCATCATAGCATCATTCACATTGATCATATCATAAAATTGCATAATCATCCCATATCACATATAAGCATCCATTACACCATCATATATACATCATATATCATATATCAAAAGAATCCATTTGCATATCATAAACATCATATCATAACACATACATATATTGTTTCATAAAACATCATTTCAACATATCATATCATCACGTCATCATCATAACATCATAAGTGCATATCATACATGAGAAAATTACACACATCTTATCATCCATCATAGCATAAAAATGTAGATCCATTAGTCTAAGCATTTGCATACCATAACATTTTGCATACATCATGAAAAGTGCATAAGAAAAGGTACAGAAAAAGAAATGCATCCATACATTATTTGCATTCATCATATAATATCATCATCATAGTATACATCACCATATAGTGCATCAGAAAAGATAATGAAAAGAGAAAAATATTGCATTTACATCATCACATAAACATAATGCACATCACATAATCATTGCATCACATCATAAAGTCATGCATCACATAGCATCACCATCATCATAAGCATCATATAAGTATCATCATCATAATATCATAACATAGAACATCATTGCATCACATATAGAAATAAGATCCATCCATAAAGCATAAAGTAAAGATAGGACATATCACATCATATCAGATAAATATCATCAAAATAACTACACTGTCATGGTACAAAAAATTGGATCAATGTACATGTGTATGTCAATAGAGTACAATGGCCCATGGGGCTATCAAAAATGAGCCCATGGGGTGCAAAAATAATCCTGTCTCTGATCAAAATGGCCTAACCCTGCTGGTTGCTTCCCTCGTTGCTTGCTCTCTC
Organism: Sequoia sempervirens; assembly: GCA_007258455.2. Classification (NCBI taxonomy): domain Eukaryota; kingdom Viridiplantae; phylum Streptophyta; class Pinopsida; order Cupressales; family Cupressaceae; genus Sequoia; species Sequoia sempervirens. The sequence continues at coordinate 265,528,501 of VDFB02271358.1, forward strand.
TCTATGATCCTTTGTAGGTCTGTGGTCGGTCCTCTGTGAAAAATCTGGCACTCGGGCTGCTCTCGACATAGCCTAATAATAATGTAACCTATAATAGTTAGCCTCCTGGATGGCCTCCCTGTATAATTGAAGTGATACCATGCGCTAGGAGGAAGATGCAAACATACTCTCAATTTGTTGTCATCTACCCATCTCTGCTGTTGATTGTAGCTTCGTAGTCTATCTTTGCTAGATTGCCTGGTCCTGCTCTAATCGTAGCTAGTCCCTCTTAGCTGTCAGTGCCTATACTTGGGCTTGTAACTAAAAAATCTAGCCATCTCTAGGGTCTGACCGGGGAGGAGGCTGCATAGGTGGTTGGTCCTAACCCCTTTCTCTGAGTGGTGTCAGGACCCTAGCCTATCATCCTTGATCCTGATCCTACTGAGGGACATCCTATCTCTACTCCCCCACCTACGGATATGGGAGTGGTTGATCCTATGGCCCCCTATCCTGATCTAGTGGTGGTCCTCTGCCTCCTCAATCCCTTTCTCCCTCCCCTTAGCCTTGACCTGCTCCCCTGCCTCTGGCTCTGCATCGAGCAAATGGTGTCCTTGGCACTGCCAGACGAAGAGGTGGCTTGAGCCAGTCTTTGTATGCCTAGGTGGTCCCTGCATCTGCTTGAACCTAGTCATAAGGCCATGGCCTGGCCACCAACTACATAAAACTCTGCACTGCCTCGTGTGTAGGTATATAACAGCCCCAAGAGCTCTAGGGCGTCATTCATGCAAAAATGGCCACATAGTGATCATATGGCCTATCCTATGGCTCGCTGAACTATCTCTAAACCTTGCCTGACAATTACATCTTGAACATCATGTGCTCTCTACCCTACATCAATCTTTCCTGGTGGGCGAAGAAAACCTCCTGCACATCTTCAAACCATGCGGGCCATCTAAGATATGGCCGCCATGTGAACAAATGCATATCATTGAGAACTCTCCTCCAATGAGGAATCCCATGTTGTCTTATGTGGGTGAACAAAACACTTCCTTTACATCGCTAGACAATTGGATCATCTAGCTCCATGGTAACTTGAACAACTCTCAGACGAAGCACATCAATGTGCTCCCAAGCCTAGATGTGTAGGAGTGTGACGCCAACACCAAGTGCTCAACTGTCGAGGTAGGAAAACTTGTGAAAATATCTGTATAGTGAGGCTAGAAGAACTAGGCCCTATGCAAACAGTGTCTATCACCGAACCATGTGCTCCCAATTGAGCCCCCATCTAGGACTAAAGTATCATCCTTGCCAATCTAGTGCGACAAGGCCCAATATGATGGCTACAATAACAAGGTGAAGGGTGACATAGAGAGCCTATAATGCTCTAACTCAATTTGAACCTCACAAAAAACAATCTAATCAAGGCCAATAATATCGTAGCAGGCCTCCCTCCTAACATCCATGTCATATATCACTTGCTCTCCTTGGATGGGAAATTTGTGGATCCATCACACGTCCTCTAGTGTGACCATCACCTCACCTATTAGGAGGTGGAAAGAGGATGTCTCGCTATGCTATCTCTTAGTGAGTGTCATCAGCATAACCAAGTGTATCCTCACAGGCAGTGCATAAGCAATGTACCAAAGACCGATCCACCCTAAATACTCTTGTTGTCGCTCGGGAAGATCATCCAAAATGCTGAAAATGTCTCGAGACCTATGCTCGCGTGAGTAAAGTATCATCACCTCCTCCTACATCAAGAAAGTCAATGCGTTAAAATTCATCAAAAAATCCTACTCTTGGTTTGTCTCGGCATCCCGAAGCAACCTCAGTGTCGCTGTCTCTGGGTGTGGTGTAGTTTGGAAACACCAAATTGCACCGCTAGGAGTATTTGAATCTCAAACTCTGCCATGGCATTGTATTTTGCAAAGGTGGCTCAATTTAGGAAGAAACCCTCATTGCAAAGATAACCACGGTGGTGCACTTTGCATATGTGGCTAGGTTTAGAAGTTAAACCCTAATTCCAAACTGCGTCGTGGTGTCGATACTCATGACTGTGGCATAGTTTGAGGTCAAGCGGCGCCTTTTAAAGTTTTTAGCAGTGTAGTATAGAACCACTCCGTAAATCTAAGTTTCCTAGCCTAATAAATGCACACATAAATCAAAAAATGAAGTTGGGTCAAGTTGATTCACCGGTGGTCTAGTGCTAGGAAGCCTCTAGTGTGTCCATACTCTATCGGAAATGTGTCAGGGAAGCTGTCATTGTGCCATCTTGCAAAGGTGTCAGAGCTTAAATTTGCAAAATCTCTAAAGGCTGAATGTGAAAATGAATTGGAAGTGGCCCCTCAAGGCCTATTTAAGCCTTAAAATTAGGGTTTTCTGACCCCGTTTATGCCGTCTTGTCAGGGTTTTGGTCCCCAGATCCCATTTTTGTCTGTCTAAGGGCCATTTTGGTATCATTTTTTGCATTGTATCTTGTTTTTGACCTTCTAGAGCCTTTCTAGACCCGTCAGGCACCTTGTCCTCTTTTTTCACGAGATCACCCAAAAAGTTGAACTTTTCGTCCGATTTGTCGAGGGGGCAGTATATTGGCATGATTTGTCTCATTGGGGCAGCAGTGGGGAAAATTTTTGAAATCAATTTGTTTTGGGTTTTGATCGAGACAATTTATTCTCTGAACAAATGTAATGAGTACTTTGCTTCAAAGAGGGGCAAAATGTAGACATGGAAAATATACCGACATACTTGATCTTGATTACTAACACCGTTTTGTCCTAAATAATCCCTCGGCCTAACCATTTAATCGAATACCCTTATTTGATTAAATTAATCAATTTTCCACCCTTAATTAAATAAATCATTATTTACCTGATTAAGTCTTTTTCTTTTGTTAATTAAATTAATCAATCTAATTTAATTAACCCTAGGTCCTTATTTAATTAAATAATTCATTTTATTTAATTAAATCTCTAAAGTCATCTTATTAAATTAAATAAATTAAACCTTATTTGATTTAATCTAACATCATCCCCTTTAGTTAAATAAATCAAAATATTTATTCAACTAGGTCTAAATCATTTTCCTCTCAACTTTGATTTGTTTAAATCCTAAAATCTAAGTCAAAATTGTCAAATCACCTAATCTCCTCTCATTTAATCCAATTATGATTAAATCTAATCTTAATCCATGCCCCATCCTCTAGCTTTTGCCACTTGCACATGAAAATAAATTTAATTCATTTATTAAATCTTTATTTTCTCTCAACTTGGCATCTTTAGAGAATATTCCTTCAAATTTGAAATCCCTCCAAGTGGACTTTTTCCTTTGAACAAGACATTCATTCCTTCTTACATGTCCTTGTGCATTGAGCCAAGTGGCATTTAAGTCATTCCTTTTTGCCTCTTACATGTCATTTCATTATTTTCAAATTCGACCTAATTGCATTTATGGGCACACTCATCAAAATGTGCACATCCTTTGCCCATTCACATCTTCACAAGTGGCATTTGGCCATTGGTTGAAATTTAGTTCCACATTGCTTCATTTTGGGAATTTCTCCATCTTGTCTTTCTATAAATAATAGGTTTCTCTCCTCATTTGATCATCCACATTTTTAGTAAACTTACTATACTCAATTTCATCTTCAAGCACATCCATATTCATCCATTTTATCAAGTTTATAGCTAGATTATGGAGATTTTTCATCATGGAGCTCAATTGAATCAACATCAAAGTGCATCACTCATCAATATTGCATCATAGGTGTTGGGAAATGGCTAATTTTCACATCAAATTGGCACCAATTCCCCCATGGGATCAAGAGTTTGCTTTCTTAATTAGGATTTCATTGCTTTCTCATTGTCTTCTTCATTTTATTTCCTAATTTGAGCTTTGCTAATGGATTTCATGGGGAATCTTGATTCTCACTTGCATTTGATCTAACTATGTGTTTTTTTATTGTGTTTTGCAAGTGCTAGGATTGGGGTTCTACACATATGCATCATTCTAGTCAAACACACCCCACACCCTATTCATTATCTATCTAACCATTCATTCATTATTTTTCTTTGTTTCAAGAATGATGCAATATTGTAAAATAAGGCTCATATGATCAGTCAAAACCTAAATAATTGAATCAAATACATATAACATAGGTACCATTTTGAGTGATAGAGGCACAACTGGATGAAGCATAAGTGCCTTTCTATGAAAGAAAGGTGCAACCCTATCTTTTAAAGGTACCTTTTCTTAGTTTAAGTACCGAAAATGAAATATGCGTCCAAAAAACTCATTAAAAATTCACCAAAAATATTGAAACAAGGGCATGTGTCCCACCAACCGTGTCAAAATAAATATGAGGATAATATTAAAGAATCCTTTAATGTAGTGGTCAAAGTTTGGTCAAAAATTTCATTAATTTTCACTCTAGGGTATAATTTTTAGATTTTATTTTTTTAAATAATTTTTTTGAAATCTTATAAATAATTAGGTAGGGGTGGTTCTTTGAAATTTATTTTTATACATAAAACATATTCCTTAATTTATGGTCTAATTTTGGTCTAAATTGAAACATGATATTCTCTCTCTCTAAATAATTTCATACCTTCATAAAGCTTAAAATAAAAATATAATTAAAGTCATGTCATCTTTAGGATTAGAGGAATTTTCTACACATACAAAATATAAGGACCCATTTTATTTTCCACCACATAAAATTGAGGAAAGAATTTCGAAAGATATGAAATAATGATACATTTCATTAAAGGTAAATGTTTTGACCCATTTGTAAAATCCTTAAATGATGGTTTAGATGATTTTACGAAGGAATTTTATCTAAATTAAAGTCCCAAATAAATCACCAATTTGGGTACAACCCTAATAAACCAAATCAAGGGATAGGAGAACCTTTTCAATGTCAACAATTATAGCTACCAAGAATACAAATTTATAAATTTGATGATAGAAATATAATTTCATGAATAAGCCTCATAGAAAATACATTAAAATTCACAATATACCAAATAATGTCATGTTGGCATATCCTTACTATATTTAGAATTAGAATAGGTTATCAACATGATACAAATGGAAGATGAGTGATAGACAATGACAAATGTTCAATTGGAAAGAATTTAGTAAAGAATTATCAACCTTTTATGAGAAACCATGCATTGAAATCTATTCTACCCAACTAAAAAATCTAAAACAATTAAGGTGTTTGGTTGAATATAATACTAAGAATTTGAGATTAGAACTTAGATCTCTCAAGGTGACATCTTACTGAAATAAAGAAAAAGGGATCCTAGACCGTCCTAAATGCAAATAACCTAGGATGAAAGGGTGACCTTTTTTCAAGTTTCATCAGGATGTAGATCAACAAGGTGAATAGATTGGCTATCAACCATGGAGGTGAGACAACTAGACCTAGATCAACATATAATTGGGGATTAGAATGGATTGGAAATGATTTGGAATGATTAACCTAATTAGACTATATGCACTAATATGTATATTGAAAGATCTCGACAACTGACAGACAAAAAAAGTAATTTATAGGTGGATTTGGGAAGTACAAAATGATATGTATCAACCTAGAAAAGTTGGTTCCAAGAACTGTAGGAGGACTAGGTCACCCTTGGGAAAATGTGTCTTTGTAGGGGTGTCAAGATTGATAAAATTTTGGGGTCCTCTAATGTTAGATTTGAGCTTCAGATTCCCGCCTACAAATCTATCGAAAGACTATCAGAAATTTTTGTAACTGAATTTCCATGGCTTGACAAGATGTATGATAAAAAATTAAATAATGGAACATATTTTATCTTCAATTCTTCTTTAATCCTCTTCAAACCTATAACCTACACATTTAGAGAGGAAAAAAATATTGGGCCATTTTAGGGGATTTCCTCAATCAAACCCCATGTAAGTGTTTCCATTCCCACAATGGCAATGTTGATGATAAATGGATAATTGAAAGGAAGGAATAATGAAATCACAATGTGTTACAACTCACCACCTTTCGATGGTTTCCTTGTAATAATAAAGTCATACACATCTTAAGGATTTGGATCTTGCTTACTTGAATGCTTGAATGATTTGGAGACCTACAAAAAGATGTTAGCCTTCACAAATAATGACATCATGATAACATAAACTCACAAACACTTTGACATGGTGCTTGGATCTTATATTGCTATAATGAAAGTTTGATAATGCTACTCTTGACTTGATCTTGAATGCTCTTAATGTTCACCTCTTGTTAGATAAATCTCAAATGATGTAATAACTAGGTATTTATAGGAATTTATTTAATTTATCAAAAAATAGATCTTGATAGCTAACATTGACAAGCGGGGTTTAATTTCAATGTTAAAATGGCCACTCTGACATGTCCAAGAATGAGTCCTAGCTAAGAGGGGGGACCTATTCACCAATGGGTGAAGGGGTCCTGGCCCAAATTTCTAGGACACTCGATTTCAAAGACAACATATGAGGTGGATGCATTTATTTAATGCTTGTCACTTATTGAAAATGGGTACAAATGGGCTCTGGAATACATAATTTTAGGCAATTTGAGGGTCAATTAAGCTCAATAATTTAGGGGGGCCAAAATATAATGTGAAATTCTTAAGGTGTGCAATTTTCTACACTACATTTAGCCCCCACTTTAGTGATAGTATGAACTTATGCTCAGACTCATACTAAAGTAGAAAAATATGTCAAGAGTGGTCCGATTGTCTAAATTTTGAAGATATAGGATGACTGAGGATCAAGGGGGTTGCACAAGCCCCTAGGATCCAAGATCCCATGGTAAACCAACATAAGTAGAAAGGAACACTCACACGTATAATATGAAACAAGACAACATACACAAACATACATGTTAGAAAACAAGAAGCATACATGATGAAAACAAATGACGTGATGTAACACTCACTTGTATAATATTCCCATGTATGAGAAGTATATATTGATGCCTTAGTACATTTATTGATAGTAATGTGATTGTAATAACTGTATGTCGTTATGCTACTAGATTCACTCTAGAATTTATATCACAGCGAATCAACCATGCAAGAGCATAGACTCTAAATATTGTATGTAATAGCATTGTTGCTATAATAAAATTGATTTTTACTTTGGCATGTGGGAATTTTCTTAAAAGGGTTTTCCCACATAAATTTTGTGTTGTGTGGTTTATATGTTTAAATATGAAAATATCTAATTGCATGTGGATTCTTAAGTGAAACTATAAAAGAAAAAGGATTTGAAATAAAGTTTTTCAACCCTCTCTTGATTGATTTTCATTAGGGAAGTGGGTATGTGCAGGATCATCATGGAAAAAATAGGCCCTTAAGTGGCAAAAAATTCAGAAAAATCAAAGTTAGGCAACTTGACGTAAAAATTTGATAAGTTATATATATTATTTCAAAAATATATAACAATAGAATCTGTAGCAAATTGAATGTAGTTTCTAAACTACTAGGTTTATTTAAAAAATAGATAAATCTATTTAGTGAAAATTTGAAATTTCAATTCAAGAGTACTTTAAATTTCAGGGAAAAATAAGAAGTAGGTGTTTGTCTAACCACCCTAACCACAATAAAATGATAATTATTTTTTATAAGATTTTAGATATAAGTAGAGGACTCATGTACCAATGTGATGCATATTTTTTTTGTAATTTTTTCCAAGTAAATAATTAATTATGAATTTTTATTACAAATTTTAAAAAATATAAAACTCGATGTCTGACCACCTTAACTTGGTCAAAACTTCATGATTTTTTTTTAATCCTATAGTATGCAAAGCATAGAATGTGACATATTTTGGATTAAAAAAGTGTGATACCATTTGAAAGCTATAGATGTTTTTCAATCAACCTATCAATCAAGACTTTAGTCATAATTCAAATAGAAAATGAATAATAATTATTTATTAAATTCAAAATAAAGAATAATTTATATTGGTGGAAATTTGAGAATCTCCTTCAAAAACCCTTTTCGTTTCATCAATTTTGGGTAAAAAAAAGTCGTCAGCAACATGGGCCATCATATCACTTACATATCGCCACTTTTTGGCCCATCATGATCCTACACATACCCAAGTGTTTCCACAATTGGCTTTCCTTTTAGATAGGAGCATTGGAAACCCTAGACTAGGAAATAAATACTCAATTAGAGTCCAATCTCCTATTTCTCTTGGTCTATGGGTTCTTCTCTTCTAGACTTAATGCCAACACTTCATTTGTTGTTGATAAAATCCACTTTCCCTATTTTTTTGACTTGTAGGACTTGAGTTCTTTAATGAAAAATTAGTTATGTAATCCTCCTCCAATTTACTTCAAATATATAACCTACAAACATGAAATAGGGGAAAGGTTTGTTCCATAAAGGGGTTTTCCTAAGTCAAATCTTGTTTTGGAAATTTCTACCTCCTTAATTGCTATGATGATGTAAAATGAAAGCTTATACTTGGTCAGGTAGATGATAAATGATAAATAGGTGATAAATTGAAAATTGTTGCAACTCACCACTTAGATATACATTCCTTGATGGACTGAAGTCATTGTACTCATCACCTTCAAGGAGTAATTGATACTTGATTTGAAGTCCAAAAAGTGTTATTACTCATAAAATAAATAAACATGAAACATGAACAAAACTCACATACAAATATGATGCTTGACTGAAATAATACTACTATAATTCTGCTCTTGACTACTCTTAGGATGCTCAATTATGATCTCAATTTCCTTATGATTTCTCTTGAAGTTTCTAGAATTAAAATGGTGAAATTGACTTATATTTATGTGTAATTATTTAATTTCCTTAAGATCAAATATTGATAGCTAACAAATGATTTTTCCTTTTTAAATGTTAAAATTCCAACACCAACATATTTTAAATTTATCCAAAATAGGGCGGATAGGGGTTTTGGGCACCCTAGTCTAGACCTATCATTTTAGGGCCTTAAACATCAGTATTAAAAATTAAATCTTTATTTTTAATTCTAATTTTTATTGTTTGAAATTTTTTACAAAACGAGTAAATCAAATACATGATTATGTCCAAGCGTATAGGGGGGAGCTAAACCTAGTGGCAAATTATCAAGGGTGACAATTTACAATGCGACACTAACGTAATCTACAACTACAATACTCCTTGTAGTTGGTATCAATTAAGCTACATGAATAAATGAGAACATAGAATTTATATATTTCTCAATTAAATGTTAACAATAATCCCAATCATTTATCTCATGTAAATATAAACAAAAAGTAAACGTCTACTCATAATGGGAAGATAAATCCTTATAAAATCATGTTTTAATAGTGATTTTAAAAAATACTAGTTGAAATGTATCATAAATTGGATATAAACATTAAAAATACTGTGGCATCCAAGCCCAAAATAAATAATTTATTTTTAAATAGAACATCCAAATATAGGGGTCAAAACTAATAAATAGTATGTTTCCATCAATTTTCGTTAGCTCTATGATAGAAAAATTATACTTTATATGCTTCCTACAATTGATAAGAGTATCATAGTTATGCACCAAATTTGTGGGTCCAATGTTAAGGAGGTCTAACATTAAAATTTTATAATTACTAATATTTTAAGGGTCTTAAATCACCAAATATAATTGGCAAAGAATGAAATGCAAATTACTGGTTTATATGAGGAGTGGGACACCAAATTTAAGACTAAAGGTAAGACCAATTAGTCATAAAATCCTTATAAGTAAATCCTATAGTGGAGACTAAAGGATGCTTAATCTAATGGTTTAAAATTAAACTTATCATTCTTTAACTCCTTCCCTCTATTTTTTTAAATTTTTTTTTGGATGTCTAATAATATTTTGAACTATTTTAAGAGTTTAATGAGAGTTTGGAAGGATTTTGAGGGCTTAGGAATGTGTAGATGGTTTATAATAGTAAAGAGAGGGTTTAGAATATTCAACCAAGGGTTATATAAGCTTACACAAAATGAAAAGGATTCCTAGTCAAGGTTTAACTTGAAATATATATTAGTTAATTCCCTTTAAGAAACTCTATCACCACTCCAAAGGAGTTTTATGGGAAAAATAAGAGGGAAAATATCAAACCAAACCTTTTATTGATGAATCTTATACTCTTCACTATTAAATAATGAATATGAAAGGACACAAAACAAAAGAAAAATCATCTAACATGTTTATAAAATAAGAAAAAGATCAAACTATATTAAGATACCATGATCATGGAAATACCAAAAAATATTAGTAGAAACACACCTTTTGTAAGCATAAGATGTACTCATAAAACATGAAGGGGTATGATCATGTTTGGAATGAGGACTACTCAAAGGGACTACCAAACCACTCAAGATTCAAAATCATCTAGCTATCCAAGAAGATAACTCAAAGAAAAATTGCATTGCACATGAATACCTAAGAGAAACTCAAATATCAATTGAACTAAGAGGTGGATCATGAATTCTTGAAGCAAGCTAATGATTTTTTTTAATATTCATTCTATAACTCTCAAATTAGACAATAGGATGAGATAATTATATAATTTTTTTTATATGGAATCAAATGTGTATCGTCAAGTAATCATTTATAGAAAATATAGGTAACATTAGTAAAAACATGTATTAACTAAAAAGCCATATAGGCATACAATGTTATATGCCACTAAAACTATAATATATGTATATGAAAGTCATATAGTTTACAAAAAGGACATATAGGTGTACAATGTCACATGTCAGTAATACAAAAATATATGTACAAGAATTCCATATAGGCATAGAACAAAGTCATAATATAATAAGACCTCTCCACATGGATAAAAGAGTAAATGACTCTTTGAATATTGAGTAGATTGAGAGGCATGCAATGATGTTTTCTTTCAAACACACTAACTTGACCTCCTCTCTATTTTTTTGGAGGTTGCCCTAATACAATAAAAAAATATACATTTGTAGCATCATAAATTATCACCCTTAACAATTTCAAACTAGGTTTAGCTCCCCACTATATGCCTCAACCCAGTTGTTTTCTTAATTTTTTTTTACCTATTTTATGATCATATTCAAAAAATAAAAAATTAAATTGGGAATTTTATGATTTAATATATATTTAATGGCACCTAAAGACTTAAAATAGGTTTAGACTAGGCTACTAGCACCCTTGTCTAGCCTATTTTAGCCCTCAATTTAAATATATTGTTGTTGGAATTTGATAATTAATTTTTGGGGAAATCAAGAAATGCATATAAATACATGTCCTTTTCACCATTTCAAATGCTAGAAATTCGAAATCATAATTGAGAATCCTAAAAAAGTAGTCAAGAGTAAATTTAGTAGAGTTTAAAATAATTATTCTCATTCAAGATTCATGTTTATAATGCATCAAGTTTTCATGTGATTTTGTTCATGTTTTATATATATATATATATATATATATATATATTGTAAGTACTAACACTTGCAGGACCTCCAATTCAGTATTCAATTCTCCTTGAAGGTGATGAGTAAAATGACTTCAGTCCATCAAGGAAGGAAAATTTGAGTGGTAAGTTGTAACACTTATCAATTTATCATTATTTTATCTATTAGCCTCTACCTGACCTAGGGTAAGCACTCTTTTACATCATCATAGTTGTGGAGTTAAAATACCAAAATGAAGTTTGAATTAGGAAATAACCTATATCCAACACAACCCTTTCTCTCCTCTATTGTGTGAAGGTGATAGATCTAAAGTGGATTTGGGAAAGGATTAAATACCTAATTACAAAATCAAGCATTCAAGCATGATATGTCAACAAATTACAAAAAGTGGAATTAATCATCGACACATGAAGTTTCAAAGCTGATTCCAAAAGGGAAGAACAAATAGAAAGTGACCATTTGAGATCTAATTTCTAATTTTGAAGATCTACATTTCTAAGTCTAGGGTTCCAACGCCCCTATCCAACTAGTTTAAGATCAAATTCATATGCCAATTTCCTCTATCTAGATACAATTTGTTGTTCTGTGATCCTTTTCTGCAATTTTTTTCTTTCCTGAAATCATAACAATTTTCTCTAGTTGCATAGTTAGTATAGGTACACATTTGCATCATCAAATTAAGTCAATCATTAATCAGTCAATCAACCCCTAAATAAAGAACCAAAACCTTGATCCACTATTCTGGCTCTTCCTTGGGGGTTAGTATCCAAGTGGGTGTTTGTGATCATTATTGGTTTCTTCCATTGTGATGTAGGAGAAAGTGTGGTAGACCCTAGATCCTTTTTTCCCACATCACAACATTAATTTATAAAATATGAATTATAAGATGACATACAATGCGATAATCAATTACTGCCATTTGATAATCAATCTCAAAAAATCATTGTCTCTCTTCATCTATTTGAAGGGAAAGTGCATGATCTAGAGTTGTGACCCCCTATATAAGAATCAAGAAATAAATTAGACTATAAATGAATATTATTCAAATTTTTAGTAATAGAGATTGGGATAAAAATATGAAAATCACTAATTTGGATCATACCACTATTGAAGGCATTGAAGAAAAAACTATGTAAACAATTCCCACCTCTATTGTTCCATGAATATTGTGAGGATTCTAAAATTGTGTCATCAATTGAAAATAAACAACATTATTTTACCAAAATATACCTAAGATAATTTACAAATATAATGATTAATAATATAAAAACTTATCTCAATGAAAGTTATATGAACACTCCCACTAATGGTTATTGATGTTGAAGGCCAACATCTACCTATTCACCATCCAATATAAATTTTAAAATTACCAATTCATATTAGGAAAAAAATCTACATGTACTTTATTTACTATTTATTTACTAATTACACGTGGACTCTACATGGTCATACAATTAGGATCTAAAGGGTCAATGGATGTAGGATGGACACTTTGACCCTAAACTTTTATTTTAGTCAACTTAGATTAATTTTAAATTAGCATAGATGAATGTAATATTATATTTATGTACAAGAATATATAAATTAAATTATTTAACCTTATTCAAAATTACCTCCCTATCAATGCTAAATTATGTATCTAGCAAGTCATATGTGAACACCATATCATCCAATATGGATGTGTCCTAATGCTAACCACATGCGGCCCACACATTCTCATGCCCATAATAATAAATAGATCCAAAATTTTGGTAAAGATGAGGTGATAATTGAGACCTAGGAGCCTCACCCTGATCATGTTATATTAAAGGATTGGTGTGTTGTAACAAGTTATGTGTGAGGGAGATGATGTAGTCTAGATGCCCCTCAACACTCTCCTTCACAAGGGAAGGGATCGTGACATGCTCAATATTTTTCCTAGAAGGGGTCTTCATGCACAATCCTAGGAATAATTTTTTTTATATACAAAAGGCTTGAAGTTTATATATTATATAAAAGGTTAGCAGTAAAGTCTAGTCCTATACCCCAGTTCAACGGGGTAGGAACTGACACAATATTACTGACCCTCTCCTTTCCCACTATGAAATAGAATGAAACATGTGACCTTGAGGGATGTAAACCCAAAGCCCTAGTCCTAGGAATGATGTTACCCCTCTTTATCCTATGCAAATCGCTCACCTTTTCCCTAGAACTCATGCATTCCAAAGTAGTTTGGGATTTCATTGAGGGAAAACTCATAAAAGAGTTTCTTGAAAAGTATTATGGGAACTCATTGTTCTTGTACGATGATGGTAAAAAAACATCAACACCAATCTCAAAAAAGTTCCCTTATTCCTTGGTGTTGACATGAATAGATAGGGAACCTCTTGAAAATACTATTTATGGGTGCATTAGCTCATGGATCAATGAAAAATACACATAAGTTATATTTTAATATTTAATTTTCTTTTACTTATTGGTACAATAATTGTGTGGAATAAATTTCCATTATTCCTCCCTCTTATTTGACCACATGTTAATTTGACCACTCATGGAAATCTATATGAGATTTGATAGATTCCAATGAAGTGGTGAGGGTTGATTGATGAGAACTAGTTCCACTTGGATTTATCAACCTCCTTGGATGTTTGGTTTTATGTCAAAAAAAGGTGAAAACATTATAATTCACTCATGTTATGTCCTAGATGGACAAAAAACTGGTTTTGGCCACTTTTTGTACATGCCCCATAGGGACATTTTTGAGGATGGAGGTAAGTATGGGCTATATAGGAAGCTATGATCCACTTACCTTCTTAGTGATTCTTGATGTCTATCTTTTGGAGGTTAACCCCCTTACACAAACAAGAGGTATGTCACTTGTGGAATTGTGTGGAGGTCCCCCAAATGTGCATGTGGAGGTATATCTTATGAGTATTGCAACCCATACACTTTTTCCTATATAGACATTTGCATAAAATCTATAATTTTTGATTATATATTAATTCTTATCAAATTAGTGGTAGAAATTATGATTCTTCACCCTTAATAGGTGATTCAATTAATATAATGCTTAGGGTCACAAATTCTTAGCTTGTCCACCATCATTCTATAAGCTTGTAGCTTGGGAACCAATAGTTTTAATATCTCTTTAGAAGTTATTAGAAAATTAAAAAATGAGGGATGTAGGTAGAGATGATCCCTTTTTTTGAGTTCTCAATATGAAACATATCTTTTTCATTGAGTTGCCAAATTATTTCAAGAAAAAAACTCTTTTAGTCACATAACTTGGTAGTATATGAGGATATAATAGAGCACCATGCACTTTGGTGAATGTGGTGTTTGAATGGAGGAATAAATCACCCCAATAATGGTCCAATCCTACCTTAGTTGCTTTATCCAATGTTATTAAGAACTTCATCACCCTCTTTGACAATCTACTTGTGCTTTGATAACCAAAAGTTTTTAGGACCAACTATACAAAAAATTCCTCAAACACCACATAGTTTGAGGAATGGAAATGCATATTAAATATATATGTCCACCCTTGAACAAGAAGTGGAACTCCCTCTGCATCATGAAATTTCAACTACATTGTAACATGTCAAATTATTCTTCCACTCTATAAAATAATATGAAATAATAGGGAAAACCACTTGAAATTCATCATTCTATCATAACCCTTTAATTGTTGCTAACATCATCAGGTGAATTGGAATTTGTATCTTAACATCAACTACCCAAACTTGACACTAATCTTAATAAGTTTGGATGAAGTAATCCTAAAAGATGTCCATATCATGTTGTGTCACTTCATCCATAGAACATTTAACCAATATTCTATTTGAATCCCTATTCTTGTGATTTAAAAGCCAAAAAAATCTATAACTTGCTCGTCCCTATTATACTCTCTACACAATGAGTTTAATTCTATTGGTAAATTTGAAGTGAAATTTAGGTTTAATACATCACAAATATATTATGTATCTAGTCTTATTAGAAGACTATCCTTGTCATTTAATATTTCCCTAGACTATAGATCGTATAGTTTAAAATATCACTTATGAAATCCACATTAATAAATATATTTGGTACCACCAATCTTTGTAGGTCTAGATTCGATATATTCGAAATCAATCTCACATCATTGCTTCTCTTGAAGTAGTAGTTGAATAAATCTAAACCTTGAGTAGGGGTTCAACCTTATGAATTAATCTATCTAAAAGGATCCCAAACCCTTGGACATGCTTTGCCCTCTTGGAAGAACCAAGGAGTGGACTTATAATATCTTGCTCTAACCCTCATTTTATTTTTCGAGCCTAGGATGATACTCGACTCATTTTTAGGGTTTATTTACAAGAACTAGGGTTTACAAATTAACTATAATTAAGGTTCAATTTTATTTCAAAACTATTCTAGAGTGCTTAAAAAATTCTAATTTGATTCTTTATGTACAAGAAAACCCTTTTTTAAGTAACAAGGAGGAATATTTTAAATTACTCGTTCTCAGTGCTTGGAAGCCCTAGTTCATGTATTCATGACTTCTCCAGTTGCTCCATTGACTTATTCTCTCACAAAAAAATAATTTTGATGTGTAATATTGAAGAATACAATATAACTAAATTGAATTATTTATTTGTGAGGTAGAAGAGGATGTACATGCGATGAGAAATTGTGATCTCTAAAGTCTCCTTTGAGTCATGGGGTTGGCCTCACACTTATGTTGAAAATTTGTATTTATATCATGGAGGACACATGTCAACAAATTGCACCAGCACAACTTTGACTTGCCCGTACTTTTATAAATCATATTAAAAATCATTCATTCATTATGGATAAATCTTGCCTTTCAATAAATATGAGACATGTGGAACTTAGTCATTCTTGTTGGAATTCAAAAAAATTTAAAACTTTCACCCAATCCCATGTTGAGTAAATGACATGTGTCATCGTATTGTGCATAAGCATAAATTTAATGGGAACGATCACTTATAACGTGTTATAAAGAATTATCATTCTATCAATAAAATTTTCAAACAATAGCACAAATTTAAAAGGTTCACATAAAAAGAGAATGCACTATAGCTACATATGAGTTGTTGACATTGTTTAACTGTGTAAATTTATTTATTCATTAGTTATATATGAGTTGTTGACATTGTTTAATTGTGTAAATTTATTTATTCATTAGTTATAAATGAGTTGACATTGTTTAATTGTGTAAATTTATTTATTCATGAGTTACTCGTATTTATGTGCTTTAGTTTGATAGTTTAATTTCTATTTTAACATAAATGTGTACGAGGAATTAATTATTGCATTATGTTGGTTAAATACTTTTGTAAATTGGGAAAAGTTAATTTAATTAATCTACGAATTATATTTTTATTAATTGTAACTTTATTTGTAAATTAAAACCATTTCATTAGAATATGGAAGTATTTAAAAGATTTAATTCATTTATTTTAAATTGTAAGAAGGAAATTTCTTGAGAATTTAAATTAGCATGAAATGTACTTTGGAGAAAAGGAGAATTAATTATAAATAAAAATAGAAAAAGGATAAATTAGAAAAGAGTCCTATAGGAAAATAAATGGATCTTTTTAATCATCCTTTCCCTTCGGAAAAATGGCTCTCAAACCCATTTTTTTGGACAATTGAAAATTGGTGGATGGGGACAGTTTTGTATTAGATGAGCTTGGATAATGTATTGGATTGTGAAGACGAAGAGTTATTTGCATTGTTTTTGTGATTCCAACTCATATTTTTTTTATAAAAATGAACAAATGAGTTTTAACTAAAAAAAAGAGAGGTAAATCTATTGATCCTCTTTGTTGTTTGAATACTATACTCACCCTTAAGGTAGCATGTATATTCATTTTTAGATTGAATTATGATTAGTTATATTAAATTTTAAAGTATTTCTAAAATTCTCAATTTGTGCCCTTACTATGACACAATTTTCCAAAATCCTCAAAATCTGAATTTTATTATTTGTAGTTTTGTCCATTCTAGGATCAAAATATTATAAAAAATATGTTTGAACCTTGCAATTATATGAAGTTACTATTTATATTAAGTTACATTTGAGTATAAATTGTTGTATAATTTTCCCCAAATCTTTAGAATGGCTAAATAAGAATGCTCAAGATCATGTTTGGATTTGAATATATTAAAGTTTCTATTTTTGAAAATTTTAAAGTCTAGTTCGAAGGAAATAAATGCATTTTTAGGCCCAAAAGTGGTTGTAGCTGATAAATCTAATTATAGCTTGGTAGAGTGCTTCACAAGATTTTCGACAGTTCAAATGATTCGTCAATCAGATACCCAGATAAAAAAAATATGGCCTTCAAAAGTTGGGTCTCCTAAAATGGTAGATGGAGAAATGTGTTGAACACGTAAATGTGATGTAAAAGGGGAGTTACACATGGTGGTGTGTTTTGACACATCATAAGCATATTCATTGAAGATAAGGATGTGAATGAATTTTAGGTATTTTTAGCTCATGGTGTTGTAATATTGTTTGATGGTTTTATGTATTGTATCTCCTAGATATATTAGGAACATGATATGAAGATTGGGAGTAAGAGTCTTATAGTTCTTGAGTCTCCTCCAAAACTCTAGCTGGTGATATTCATCTGATAAATATTTCTCTACAAGTACATTTTAATCTTATTGATTTCTTTATAATATATTGGGCAACTTCCAGATTGTGGGATTTTTCTTCAAAAAGGGTTTTCCCCATTCAAATCACTATGTTTTTATTGGCATAATTTTCTCATTGATGTCAAAAGATGGATTACAAGTGACATGGAATTGATCCTGTAAAGGAGATTGCTAGAATTGATGTCAAAAGGTGTCATTGATGTTTGAGGGGAGATAAAATATGTAGTAGATCTGGCTCTGGAAGCATTGGTACAATTTGTTTATGAAAGGAGCATATTTCTATAAATATTGCAAAGTTTCTCAAATGTTGTAATGTTGTCATGCAATATGGGCATATTTTAGTAGAGATTTCTTCCAGGTATATGAAGGATTAGGTAAGGCCAAACTCAACATGGGTTTTCAGAGAGCTTTTAAAAAATATGGTGTGTAGGTCCAGAGAGTGGTTAATGGGTCCAAATTTGTTTTATGAATTCTCTAAAAAAGAATTAGGGTTTGATAGATAAACCCAAGGATTGCAGTCATGGCATTATGAACAGGATTTCTATTTTTTTTTTGTGATTACCTATTAGTCATTTCAGGTTGCTTAAGTGACAACATAAGCCCTTGGAGTCATTTGAGGAACTGACCCCCCTCCCTAGTGTTTATCGACCCAACAAATATTTTGCAAACATAACACTCCTAAGTAACACTCGTAAGTATAACACTTAATATTTATCTTTGATGTGATTGATGGTGGTGATCAAGTGTTGAAGGTCTGAAAACTACCCCACTAGCCTGCTATGTTTGTGGTGGGTTTGCATTCATCCCCACAGGCCAATGAAAAATGGTGAAAGATTAAATGATGTCGATTGAATGGTAAAGACAGTGGGACCAAGATAAAGTGCAAGATGATAGAAGAGGATGATGATGAAATGGAAGAGAGGTGGCATCAAATGGTTGGATGATAAGCCAACTCACATCATTGTTATGAGTTGCACAATATTTTCAAGTGATAGATGGCAGCCTATTATTGTCTCACCAAGGAGTTGGTCCAACCCTATGGTATAGCGGGTCTCATATCCTCGCTAAGGATTCAACTCAGACCTACGTTATTATTGGTGCATAGACAAGAATAGGTGGCAGCCACCCACTGCCTCACTATGGATCTGGCCAAGCCTTGCAGTATAGCGGGCTTATGACACATGTCTCTTGGGACCTAGCAATATGTGGTTTCTACAAAGGAGATTGATAGTGGTGTTTTAAAGGACCATTCATGCAATGGCAAGGATTTAAAGATGGGTGATGAACATGATTTGAAGGATCATGGCATGAAGATAAGAGATCGATGACCTAGATTTGAATGTGAAGATCTCAAATGGCTAAGTCCATGTAAACAAAGGTTTTGACTAGTAACTGACACATACAATGAATTTAATTGGTCCACCTGCACTTGTGACCAATATAAATGAATATTTGATTTGTAGACCTATTGATGACACATATCATCATGTTGAGAGACATAAAAATCATATCAAATAAACTGAGGAATGTAATAAATGCATATCTAATTCTAGGGTTTTACAAATTTCTATTCTTAACAAATTCACTATATTAGAATTTAATGAGTGTGAGGCTTCATGCAGAGGTTCTGTGATGAAGAATAGTTTAGGAAAACCCATAGGATATTTGTACATGGATGAGAATCTTGAGGGGATCACTACAAGGTTGTGAAGGAGATACAAAATTGAAAATAAAATTTTAACTAATGATGGAGTGGAGAGTAATAGAGTGATACATAGAAGGGATTTGCAGAAGAGATAGTGCATATGTTGTAGAGAGTATTCAAAGCTTCTTGAGGTAGACATAGAATGCACTAGTAGAGAAGAGGAAGAGCAGAGCATAACTAGATAGATGCACAACATTGAGTAGTTGCAAGATAGGCTATAACATTGAACTGTAATCAAATTGTAACATCTTGAATTGTAAATCAAATTGGTTGGTGCCATTAGATATCTGGGTAGGTGATCGGATTACAGAGTGGGCACTCCTAAAACTAGGGGATTGGTGTCTCCTCAGGGTTGGTTCCTTTAAATTTTGTAACTGAACGTTTAGCTCGTGAGGATGGATTAGGATAGTAGATCCTAGTAGCATTTCTCACCATGGTTTATCCCATCTTGGGTTTTCCATGTGTATCTTTTGTTATGTGATGGTTGTGTATCTACATGCTTATGTTGATATATCTTAAGTTTCAATCTACATATTAAGGGTTTAAGGAAGTAATCTACACAAAGAGTTTAAGGGCTGAAATTTTAATTATCTATTGATTCACCCCCCTCCTAGTAGACTATCATGTACCAACAATTGGAATTAGATCCCTAGGTTCCCTAGGAGAAGCTTAATAAGCTCAGGTAGATTCTAGTAAAGTGAAAACAATGAACAGTTAGCAAGGTTTCTCTGCAAACAAAGCACCTTGATTTGATGGATCAAATTATGATTTTGGGAGCATACTAATGGAGGCTTATTTGGGTTCTCTACTATTTTATGTTTGGATGTCTCTGAAGAATAATTATATTCCTCCTACTACTCTGCCAACTAATGTTGTAAGAAAGAAGGATTATGAGAACAATGAAAGAGAAAGGCATGCCATTATCTACAATTTTTCTAGATCAGTACTTGGAAAAGTTATGCATTTCAATATTTCACATGATGTGTGGGATAAGTTGAAAAACATCTATGAAGGAGATGAAAAAGTGAAGTTGGAAAGGCTACAAGTTCTTAGAGCCAGGTTTCAAGGTTTGAAGATGACTGAAGAGGAGAAGATTGTAGATTATCTTCTAAGAGTTGAAGATTTAGTAAACTCTATTAGAGGATATGGAGAAGAGGTAAAAGAAGATTCCATTGTACAAAAGATTCTAAGGTCAATGACAAATAAGTATGAACCCAATATTTCTTCAATAGAAGAAGGAAGAGAAGTAGATAATCTCACTCTTGATGAGTTGAATAACATATTAACTACATATGAGATGAGAATGGGAGATGTCAAGCCTTCCAAGAGAGAAGTACCATTCGAGAATATGAACAAAGAGAAGGATGAAGTACCCAAGAAAGACAAGGTTGTAACCACTATATCGGAATATGATGAGACTGATGTGGAAGAAGAAAAATTTATAAGAAGGCTAAGGAGAGGATCTAAAAAGTACAAAGGCAAGTTTCCCTTCAAGTGATTTTAGTGTGGTAGAATATATCATTTTTCTTTGAAGTGCCCTTATGATATGGAGAATAACCTCGAGCAAGAAGGAGATAGCAAAAAGAAGAAAACCTCTTGTCTTAAAAAGAATTTTTGAAAGAAAAAGAAGACTCTGTATTCAAGAAGAAAGTGACTCATCTGATGCTAGTGATAGTTTAGATTGTGAACAAGATTGTGCTCTTT
This sequence comes from Sequoia sempervirens, assembly GCA_007258455.2. Lineage (NCBI taxonomy): Eukaryota > Viridiplantae > Streptophyta > Pinopsida > Cupressales > Cupressaceae > Sequoia > Sequoia sempervirens. The sequence continues at coordinate 265,549,966 of VDFB02271358.1, forward strand.
TATTGAAGGAAGAAGAGGAAGGATTTATCTTCATGTCCAGAGAGTCTAAAGACCTGAAGGATGGAAAAGATGAGGACCTTTGTGAAGAAGGTGAAGTGGAAGAAGTTGTTGATCTTGATGGTGAACTGATTAGTGCTCTAGAAGATCTCAATGAGCTCAAGGATAAGTATGTTGATCTTAAAAGGAAAATAAGCATTTGAAAAAGTGAGATCAAAAGGAAACTAATAAAACTAACCAACGATCGTAAGGAATCCAATCAAATGGTAGTAAATTTGAAACTTCAAGTGGAGGAAGCCAAGAGAATGGAAGAAGTGATGAGATCAAAACTAGAATCTAAAATAGATAGATATATGAAGCTTGAGGAAAAAGTAGTTGCTTTAAGAAAAGATTTGGAGAAATCCAATGAGTAGGTTGAAAAAGGGTTAAAGGTAAAGGGAGGCTCACATATCCTTGATGGGTTATTAAGCACACAAAAACCCTATAACAAGGAGAAATCAAGCTTCGGGCTAGAGAAAGGAAATAGTTCCTTTATCAACGAGTCTGTAAAACCTTATGAAAGATTTAGAGTAGAAGAAAAAGAGGGTTTAGTCGATGAGAAATCATGCAAGGAAGATGTTTTGGAGAGGAGAAGAAGTCTACTGAGGTGAAGGAATCTGATGGAGAGAAGGAGTCGGTTGTAGAAAAAATAATATTTAGCCAGTTCCTGATCAACAAAAGAAGCAGAACATAAGAAGAATGGATGTTGATGGATTCACAGGAGTGCATCATTGAAGGTGACCAAGACAAAGAATACCCCTTCATCCAACTCAAGGAAATGTTATGACCAGGTGCTCATCATTCTTCTATGGGTATTGCTATACTTGTAGTCAATTTGGTCATAGAGCTAGGGAAAGTAGAGTAGTTCCTAATGTAAGATGGGGTAAAATAGTCCTAGCCTAGATAAAGTGACAACCCAACACCTCTAAGATAGAGAACTCATCCAAACAAGAGAATACAAACAAGGAGATAAATCAAAATGCAATAAAATGAAATAGAACACTCCCCATTGAAGTTGATTCCTTCTCTTGTCTCTCCTATTTGTCCTTTTGCAAAATTTTCCCTCATATTTTTTGTTTTACTTGTGCAAATACCTGCAAATAGTAAGTAGAAAGTTGGAGACAAAATGGTTGTTAAGGAAAAAATGGAAGAGTAAGGCTTCTTTTATAAACAACCATTCAAACAGATGGTCGAGATTAATCTTCTAGAAAGATGCCAAGATCAATGGATGAGGATTGATGCACAAAGAATATGCTATTCATGGGAGGATTATGACTCCGATGGCTATGAAAAATATGGATATGATAGGAATTAATGAGGAAATGGAGGAAAAGAATGAATTAAAAATTGAAAAATAATTAGTTCATGAGAAGAGAATATTTGGCCAAGTGGAAAATAAATAATTCATTCGAATTATTTATTTGAGGAAAATAGAAAATGGGAATTTAAATAAATCAATTTATAAAATCAATTCACTTAAATGGGGAGATGGAAATTAGAAATTAATTAATTATTCAATGGGGAGAGGAATGACACATAACTAAATAATCTTGATAATTATTTAATTATAGAAGGATGAAAAGGTCAATCGCATAGAGAAATAATAATTACTATTATCTAACTATAGGTGAACAATAAAAGATAAATAATTAAATAAATGATGATTTATTTAGTTATTGAAGAAAGGGAGTGTTAATGAAACAATTAATTTATTTTAATTGATAGAGATTAGAATAGAGTTTAGAAAGTGAATTAATTAAATAATTAAAAATTATTTAATTAATAGAGGAATATGATCAAGTATAATCAAATAATTAAAAGTATTTAATTATCAGAGGATGATGACCAAGAAAAATGATGCTCACATACTTAGGACATTTTTGAGTGTCTACATGTTTCCCCTCTTTGACACAATGCAGTTCATCGTGTTGTGTCAAATAAATTCAGTCAAAGAATTCCCTAGTGAAGTTAGGGTACACGCATGCCCCCTCGGGAAAATTTTACAAATTTCAAAAAGTTTCAAAAAATTTGGAAAATTATGCCGATAAGACAAGTTGATGGCCAAGAAGTCAATGGTGGAGACAAAAATGTGTTGTGAAGGAAATGTGAGGGTCAAATTTGGGATCAAAGGCATCAGAAGGGTGCACACAATAGTCAAGGTAGGTCAAAAACCCTAATTTTGGACCTATAAATAGCCATTTGAGTTTGAAAAAGGGTCATTTGTGCATTCTTGATTTATAAATTTTTAGAGCTCAGAGTGATTTATCTAGAGAGATGTCTCCATTTCTAGAGACCACCCACCACGCGTATTAGATCTGGAGGTACCGCTGACTTGAGGGAGTGCCCGCCCCAGTACGTGCTACTATCCCACTTTGTAATTTTTTCAATTTGCATGTATTTAGTTAGGGAAAAAATGTCGTAGGAAATCGTGTCACAAAATTATGCAACGCAATTGCATGCGCATTAGCCACATTCGATAAGTGGTTCACCGTAATCATCTCAATGTGACATAATTATATTAGGGTCAGGGCACAATAATTTGTGGTGTGATACAAGTGCATTTTTGAGTCACATGCATGCCTATTAATGACACAAATGACTATATGTAATGCATGTGTAGTAGGAAATGATACATATGATGCGAAAGTGATGTAATCACAGTTGCGAGCTGATTAAAATATGTGTGATGCATATGCCAAAACTGTGATGCAATTGCCTAGTTAAAATTTTTCCCCAAACTAGGAAATTTTGACTTGGTCAACTTAGGTTCAATAGGTCACCTAAAGGTCTTAGATTGGCATACTGGTTTCTTGGTGATTGTTGGAGTTTCTACCTTTGATTTATACATGAGAGTCTAGACTAAATGTTTTCCAACTATAGGACCAATTGGGCGAGGAGGAGAGATAGGCATTGCTAGACCTAGGCTTGTTCTATGTTACCTATATGCCCGTGATCAGGGACAACATAGGGATGCTAAAAAAATTGGCAGAGTGGTGGTACTCTAAGATGAGCACCTTCCATTTTGCAATAGGGGAGGCAACAATCACCCTGGAGGACATGTACAAGATTCTACAACTGTCGATTCATAGCAAGTGGGTGTGATATGACCCTGCTCGAGGACTCCAGGCATTATATGAGTACTATGATTGTGATGATGATGTATAACTCGAGATATAGGGCTATGAGATCTGATGGGAGACCTTGGAAGAGACATATGATAGATATGATTGCATTATGTGTGCACTAATAGGAGTGTTGAATCCCAATCATAGGGGTCACGGTTTCCTGGTGGGTTAGGGAGAGGTGCTCTAGTTGATGATTCACCTTGGGATAGTGTATGCTTGGGGGCCATGTCTTTTGGCCATGCTCTATTTTTAGCTACATGACATCACTTATAGGGGTGGGAAGATTTTGATTTGCAGTGTTACTTTGCTGATAGTGTGGGCTTGGGAGCACATAGCGGTGTTCTGACCTCTAGTGGTTTGACAACTAGTGGACAACATGCCATAATCTTATATGTACCAAGGGGCCTTGACAAAAACACATGTTGGTGACATTGGATACTAGAGACATGGTTTAGATACATTGGTCAGCTTCATTTGGAGACCATACAGGACTTGCGAGCTATGGATTGATGAGGGTGACCACATGCCATGGTGTCGACAGCCCAGGTAACTCATCAGACACATAGTACAAACACATCACATCATTGAGATGTATCTGCTATAGAGAGTCAAATGATAGTTTAGTGAGAGACAAGGGGTCCCAATTGGCACAACAAAGTATGGATGGTCCTCACGAGAGGTGCATCCATGGGGTCCTCAGATTGTCATCACTACATCAGAGTAGGAGATCGATACCATGTAGGCATTGGATTGGGAGTGGAGAGGAGGGGATGCTGATGTAGGAACAAAACTAGAGTATGATGCTTGGTGGTTTCTCTCTTGAACAATCTAAGTTAGGCCTCGCAAGTGCAACTCTAGGGTTAGGTCGCTCTCTTGAACAATCTATGCAAAAACTATGGTGGAGTCATAATATGATTTTAGTTGAACCTCTTAATTTAGTCCATTTTGAGTTGATTGAGGATAAGGTAGTACCCAATGAAGTTCCCCTAGATGTATTCTCTTTAGAAGAAGCTCTAGAAGAATTCTTGGGTGTCTACTCTCATTTTCCTTCTTTTCACCATAAGCAATGATTCTCATTTCACTTGAACAAACAATAATACTTTGGAGAATCCATCCTGAATGTGGATGAGGAGGCTCCTCTATCTAATGTGGATGATGGTTTTCCTATAACTCACGTTGAAGATCGTATCCCTCTTCTTGAGGGGGATATTAGTGAAATATTCATGGATCATAAATCCTTTGAAAATGTAATTAAGATTGAAAAGTTCCTTTCTTCAGAAGAAGCTAAAGAACATTCTGACCTATTACATTCTAACCCTAATATCTTCACTTGGTCATATGAGGATATGCTTGGTATTGATAAATCCATAGTGGTCCACAATATCATGCTATGTCCCCATGCAAATCCCATAAAAAAAAAGATCTCAAAGATGAATCCCAAGGTTGCATTATTTGTTAAGACTAAGATAGAGAAGTTACTAAATGTAGGCTTTATCTGTCCTATCAACTATTCACCTTGAATCCTAAATATCGTTGTTGTTAGAAAACTTGATGGTTGTATTCATGTTTTTAGTGACTCTCATGATCTTAATAAGGCTTCTCTTAAGGATGATTTTACATTACCTAATATTAATATGACTATAGACTCGACTATAGGCCATGCCTTGTTGTCCTTCATGGACGTCTTCTTAGGCTATAACCAAATTCGTATTAACCTAGAGGATTAGTATAAGACAACCTTCACTACCTCATGGGATACCTTCTACTATGTGGTCATGTCGTTTGGGTTAAAGAATGTAGATGCAACTTACCAATGGGCCATGACCCTAATCTCTCATGATTTTGAATTCAAAAAATTCTAGAAGACTGCGTTGATGATATCTTGGTCAAATCTATAGCCCATCAAGATAATGTAAAAAATATCTACCTTATCTTTATGTTTAGGTAAGAAATAGGGTTAACCAAAATGAGTTGAAAAAGTGATGAAACACTTAATTTCCCACAAAAGACACAACAATTTATGTAATTATGAGGGCCAAAAGATGCAAATAACAATAAGAAAATGAT